>CM023153.1:4464407-4874407 GCA_013133815.1 Cromileptes altivelis | reverse complement strand
GAAATCTTTTCCCACACTCAGAACAGCTAAATGGTTTTTCTCCTGTGTGAATTGTCATGTGTGTCTTCAGACTATTGCTTTGAGAAAATCTTGTCCCACACTCAGAGGAGGTAAATGTTTTTTCTCCTGTGTGAGTTCTCATGTGTGTCTTAAGATGAGTCTTTTGAGGAAATCTTTTCCCACACTCAGAGCAGATATATGGTTTTTCTCCTGTGTGAGTTGTCATGTGTGTCTTCAGATGATCATTTTGAGAAAATCTTTTCCCACACTCAGAGCAGATATATGGTTTTTCTCCTGTATGAGTTCTCATGTGTGTCTTCAGATGACCTTTTTGAGAAAATCTTTTCCCACACTGAGAGCAGCTTATTGGTTTTTCTCCTGTGTGAGTTGTCATGTGTGTCTTCAGAACTCCACTTTTACAAAATCTTTTCCCACACACAGAGCAGCCAAATGGTCTTTCTCCTGTATGGGATCTCATGTGTATCGTCAGTGTTGAACTGTGACTATATTTTTTCCCACACTCAGAGCAGCTAAATGGTTTCTCATCAGCACTATATTCCAAGTCACTTAAAGGGTCTTCATCATTTCTAAGAGAATTTAAACCTGACTGAGGTTCTCTGGTCTCTGTCCAATCATCATCATCATCACTGGCATCAGTCTCAGGTTGTAAATGTGTATCTGGATATGAGTTCCTGGCTGGTTCTGCTCCTCCACAGTCCTCTCCATCAGCTTCTGTTTCCATCTGTTCAGTGTGTCTTTGATGAAGCTGTGAGGACTGAGGTTTCTCTTCATCATCTTCACTCCTCACAGGGACAGGAGAGAATGTGAACTCCTGTTCCTCTTTAATGTGTGGAGGCTCTGGGTCCTCCTGGTCCTCTTTTATGTGTGGAGGCTCTGGGTCCTCCTGTTCCTCTTTAATGTGTGGAGGCTCTGGGTCCTCCTGTTCCTCTTTAATGTGTGGAGGCTCTGGGTCCTCCTGTTCCTCTTTAATGTGTGGAGGCTCTGGGTCCTCCTGGTCCACACTGGAGCTCCACTCCTGCTGCTCAGGGGGAACCTCTTCTTTAACCACCAACAGCTGCTGGACGTCTGCAGGAAACAGGAAACACACAGATGTTACAGACAAATGTTGTCGTTCATTCACATCACAGCTCAAAAACTCCTTACTGAACTTCTACAGATCTCTGAGCATCAAACAGCTTCACAGTGTTCACTCAGCTGTGTCAGAGTGAGTGAGGTTGAGCTAAGCTTTCATTTTCGCAGCAATCATTAACATCCATTGAGACTCTTGTCATGTTTGGAGGCTCCAGTGCAGCTCTTCATTTGTTCAGGCTTATGTGAATCATTAAGTTAAGTTTATTTACTTTATTAATCCCACTGAGGGGAAATTCAATGTTTTCACTCTTGCTTGTCAATTACACACAGGTCCGAAAGACACATACATGCACAAACAGGACCTATACATGCACAAAGTGGAGAGATGTCAGAGTGAGGGGGCTGCCCTTTGGTCAGGCGCCCTGAGCGGTTGGGGGGTTCGGTTCCTTGCTCGAGGGCACCTCAGCAGTGCCCAGGAGGTGAACTGGCACCTCTCCAGCCACCAGTCCACGCTCCACATTTGGTTCAGACGGGGACTCGAACAGGATACCCTCCGGTTCCCAACCCAAGTCCCTATGGACTGAGCCACTGCCATGGAGGATGACTGTCCATGGGATACCAGAGTTTGCAGTGAGTCAAGTTTGACAGCTTGCCCATCGAGATCTGTTTCCTCTAACACTGTCCCGGCCCAAACAGCAAACAAAGCATGTATTCACAGGAAGCTACCCCCCCAGGTGCTGTGCTCAAACCACTGAAGTACTGCAGAAAGTGTTAAAGCAGAATTAATACTTCTGCATTGAACCACTGTCCATGTTTGTGAGCTGAAACCATTTCCCTCAGTGGAAACAAAGCTTTAATTTCACAGATAAGAAACAAACTGTGAAGAAGTGGAAATCTCTGCTATTCGCTAGGCTAATTTATACAGTGTAAAACGCAATAGGCTTGTGCTAAAAACATTAGAATATTGTATTTGTGGGACAATGTGTCCAGATAAATACAAAGAACTTTGTGAGCTACAGTGAAGCTGAGTTGTGTACTTGTGTTTGAAATTGTTCCTACTAAGCCATGTTTAATGTGTGTTTCAGGTGTTCTGAATCAACTAAACTTTATAGCACTTCACAGAGCCCCAACGGAAAATAGCTAATGACAAAGGAGAAGCTAATGGATCTGGAGAAGCTTACGGCACCGGAGAAGCTAACAGCACCAGTGAAGCTAATGACACCAGAGAAGTGGGGATGTCCCGATCCGATCCTTGGATCGATATCGGCGCCGATCACGTTATTTTTACAAAATCGTAAATATAAGATCGGAGATATCAAAACGACAACAATAGCCAGGTTTTTCATCTATGTTGTTCATTTTTGCCTCCGCTTTCCAATGTATAAAGTGTGGCGATTCTGTATATTTTTAAATATATTTTTTATAAGTCAGCTGATGGCTTGTTACTGCCGGTGGCGATGGAAAATTTTGAATTGCAAGTGGGTTTTTTTATGTGCTTCAACATTTTCTCCCAGCTGTGTCAGACTGTTTTGACCCTCGCAGCTTATTGTACGTGCCAGGAATTCATGACGTCAGCTACCTGAACTTCTGGCATTCTATGGTGACTTCTGCGCAAGATGTGGCGACACATTCCTGGCATGAAGCCACTGACAGACAAAAGGAAAAACTGAGATGAACATGTTGGACTTGTACAAGAAGAACAGACAGTTAAACAGAGTACAAATATCTCATGGCATTTCACTGAAAAATGGAAACTAGATGAGGCTGGCCAGCCGCGGTCGTGGCTGACCTCCGACCCCACACCAACACGATGAGCTGCAGCCTTTGTCGCAAGCACCCCAAAGAAACACAGAGGCCAAATCCCTTTGTTTGAGGGACACGGAACATGAAATTATTGGGGCTGCAGTCTCCTGGTTGACTAGTTGATTATTTTGTCGCTATGCTCTCGTCCGACCAAATTTTCATTAGTCGAATAATCACCATGTTACTTTCATAAGGAGAAAAGTGCTCCATCAATAGCTTTCCAGGATTAATCCATTACTTCCTGCAGCAGGGGGACAGGCTAACTTACCTGTGAAAATGGGGGTGTTTTCAAAATTTATTGTGAAGTCACACATAAATTGTGACTTCACAATTTATTGTTTCTTATCTGTGAAATACAAGTAAATACATGCTTTGTTTCCACTGAGGGAAACGGTGTCAGTATAACGTTACAGAAACTGACAAGAGATCTGCGTCACTAAAATAGCATTTTAAGTCTTGTGTGTGATTTATCCTTCAGGGATTTATACTTTGGGATTTATCCTGGCTTCGAATGAGCAGAGGAAATCTCTGCTTGTCGCTAGGCTAATTTATACAATGTAAAATGCCATAGGCTAGCACTAATAACGTTAGCAATTTATATTTGTTTCGAAGGCGTGTTTAGTATAAGACAGAACACCAGAGAAGCTAACGACACCACAGAAGCTAACGACACCACAGAAGCTAACGGCACCACAGAAGCTAACGGCACCACAGAAGCTAACGACACCACAGGAGCTAACGTGGCTTTTAAACATCGACAGACTGAATACTTATTGAACAAAGCTGCAGTTATATTATTAATAATGAACTTGTAATGTTTAATGAACAAACCTGCTCTGTGTAACCGAAGCTGAGGGTTGAAAACAGCGTCCAGTAGTTTCCGTTGTCGCTCGTTCTCCTCTTTTGATCGACAAAGTTCCTCCTCGTACTCTGCTATCGTTCTTTCAAACAGCCCAAATATCTCTTCAGCAGCCGCAGTTAGTCGCTGCTTCAACAACGATCTCAGCATTTGGACTTTAGACATGTTCACACTTTAAAAGCAGTGAGCATTTAAATAGGAACTCTTCCAAGTGAGCTGTTTATTATCCAAGTCTCGAGGCGTTTGAGCTCGTGATGTTGCGTGCTGTGCTGATGCTTCCAAGCCGAGTAAGGAGGATCTTAATCCAGAAAGTGCTTCCGCGATGCGCGGGTTTGTTTCTTCTTCTTTTAATTTTAAACTTAAAAGGTGCATACCGCCACCTACTGTACCGGAGTATGTAGAACAGGGACTAGTTTTACATTATATCATATCATATGAGAATAAATAACTAAATAAATAAACAAATCCAACCAGTAGTAACAATAAATAAATAACTAAATAAATGAAAAAACAAAACAGTCACCAGCTATATTCTATGAAACAAACCAGTACTAACTAAGAAATCTATTACTCCCCTCTACATTCCCCACACCTTATCTCCCTTGGTTCCCTGTATCCCTTCCAAATTCCAGTCTCGTCCTGCCTCTGTCACCCTTTGTTGTAACATAATCTTTTCTTCATTATATTTAGCACAGTGCATAATTACATGTTCCACATTTTTTAATTTATTACAAATTGCGCAACCCTGCAAATTTACTTTTCCCAATAAAAATAAAGTTGCCATCAAACCATATTGTATTCCATAATAAATTCTGCCCTTACTGTCCTCATCCCACTTGTTACAGCTGGTAAAATATGGAGGAGAAACTTGTGGTAGCTGTTGTTCGATACTCAGAGCTGTACGGCTTGATGATAGACAGCAGGTTGTCAAACTGCCCCTGAGTCATCCTAAAATAATTCTGTAAACGTCCATGATGGCGGAGAAGCTCCTGGACCAACTGGTGGTACTCCCCATGATCCAGCCTCTTTTTTAGGGTCTCATGTCCCCACACAGACCTCTGTTTATCTGCTGACAGCCTCTCACCCTCAACCAAAGCTACAGACAGTACCCTCTGCCTCAACATTTTTAACAACTAGCCTAAATAAAGGGTAGATTGATTACACTGGAAGGTTAGTGTAAGGGGATGATGGGGTGGTTGCCTGGCCACCCTGCCCTTTTCCGTTAGTGGCATTCAAATTAAAAAAAAAAAAAAAAGTAAGAAATGCATTAACAATAAACATCCTGACAGCTGAATATAGATGACAGTATTACTTAGAGCTAACTGCTAAACAGATACAAAAATAACATAAAGTACAAGTGGTTATTCTAGATTTAACCCTCTGAAACCTGGAGAGACATCAGCTTCCTTGAGCTGCATCCAGATGCCTTTCATGAGCGTATGAACCCTTGAAACCCGAGCGAATTGGTTCGGTTTCTTTCGAAAACATCCTTACAAGGTAATGAGCCCCTCGGCAAATATCAAGAATACAGCAAAACGTAACAAGAACTGAAAAAGTTGAAAAAGAAAAGAAAGAGGGGGATCCAGTTGGTCATAATCGGGTAAAAATTCAGCCATGACTACTCCAAACAGAGTAACTCCTCGCATTTGTAAGCTCACTTCAGCAGTAACTTCCTGCAACAACTCAAATCTTGCGAGACCAACTGCCGTAAAACACCAAAGAAGAAGAATCTCGCAAGACATGAGATTTCAGAGCCAGCCTTTCACTCTCTGAGTGAGTGTTTTGACTTGCCACAACAAACATGTCTGAATTTTCACCGATTTTGACCAACTGGATCTGGCTGAGCCATCTGAATTTGATGACCGCCCGTATTTACTTGAACACAGACGCAGAGCTCATTGAAATTGAAGAGTGGACGAGCAGAGAGAGGGAGCAGCAACAGGCAGAGGAACATGTCTGAATCCAGCTCAAGGTAAACACAGATGTTCATTTCTCCTTTCCATTATGTTGTCGGATAATTATACTAACAATCCGAACCTGTCTGTGTGAAAAAAATGCACTTTTAGTGGATGTATTTTGACGTTGTTTGACACTGTCTGAGTGCCCTATTATTTAATATAGCACGCGCTCAAGGGCTGCAGGCAGGTCAGCCCTAGCTTCATACTGGAGAAAATATTGAACATCCTATCACTCATTTAGACAAAAGTAGATCAGAAAATAGGGCCCAGGTTGAAAAAAAACATTAATTCCCCTTTAAAGCAAAATTTCGGTTTATTTCAACCTGTCTCCTATTGTCCTAAATTTGTTTCAAGTCACTAGTGACATAGAAATCATCGTTAGCATGTTAGCCATAGCCGTAGTGTCAGACCTGTAAAAACTTAATTGAACGGACATCCTTTCAAGTGCAAAGTTAGTCCACCAAACAAGCTTTTTCTCCACAAAGACCGCCTCATATCGTTTGGATAAATGTCAGAGAACATGTAGAAAACAACATGTAAACGTGTTGTCTTACCTTATCATATTTGTTGTTTACCATTTAGCTGCAACCAGTCCCATTCCTTGTAACAGAGGTATTCCTCTTCTGTGGGCATTGGGGTACAGCATTCACAGGTAATGTTACACCACCAATCTCCAGAGTTAAATCCTTCCAGCAGCCATTCCTCCTCTGTCGTCCTCGAACGTTACCTGTTGCGCCTCTCTCTCTCTCCTCCTCCATTCTTCAATTTCAAGAAGCTCTTCGTCAGTGTATTCTGGCTCAAATAAATCAGGGCGGCCATCGCCTCTCGATGTGGAAAGCCTATATACTAACATTCCACATTTAGGTGGTCTTCAGAGTTGTTGTCTTACCTTACGTGTGTTTACGTTCACCTCTGATTCCCAAAGTGTGATCGAAATCTCGCGAGAACAAGCCACAGCAGCTGCAAGGCAGAACCGGACAGTAGCCTGAAAAGTTCATTCATTTATTTTATGAAAGATTTATAGAATAATGGCTGACTTTTTGCCAGACTTCGACTTTGTGGAGGAGAAATTTGATTTTGCAGAGTTTGATGGCCGCCCTTATTTATTTGAGCCAGAATACGCTGACGAAGAGCTTCATGAAATTGAAGAATGGAGGAGAGAGAGGCACAACAGGTAACGTTAGAGAACGACAGAGGAGGAATGGCTGCTGGAAGGCTTTTGCTCTGGAGATTGGTGGTGTAACGTTACCTGTGAATGCTGTACCCCAATGCCAACAGAAGAGGAATACCTCTGTTGCAAGGAATAGGACCGGTTGCAGCCTTATTTTCAAGGTCTGGATGTGACCGAGGACGAGACACCTCCACCTGGAGTAGTATCCAGCTGGGCTTTATCTAGAGCTGGCGAGATATATTTTGGCAGCGCTTTGGAAAGCAGAGTTAAATGGTAAACAACAAAAATGACACCACACCGGTAAGGTAAGACAACACGTTTTCATGTCATTTTCTATATGTTCTCTAACATTTATCCAAACAATATGAGGCGGTCTTTGTGGAGAAAAAGCTTGTTTAGTGGACTAACTTTGCACTTGAGAGGATGCCCGTTCTCTTACGTTTTAACAGGTCTGTAGCTACGGCTGTATCTAGGCTAACGGCTAACATGCTAACTATTATTTCTATGTCACTAGTCACTTGAAACAAATTTAGGACGATAGGAGACAGGTTGAAATAAACCGAAATTTCCCTTTAAGCCTAAGGTAAAATTGGAAAAGAGAGGTATCTGGTTCCTTTTTTTAACTGTCACATTACTGCTGTATGATGGATCAATAGTTGTACACTCACTGACCACTTTATTAGGTAGACATGGTGAAGACGAGCTGCTGAAGTTCAAACTGAGCATCAGAATGATGAAGAAAGGTGATGTAAGTGACTTTGAACGTGGCATGGTTGTTGGTGCCAGACAGGCTGCTCTGAGTATTTACTGGGATTTTCAGCACAACCATCTCCAGGGTTTACAGAGGATGGTCCCAAAAAGAGAAAATATCCAGTGAGCCAAAATGCCTTGTTGATGCCAGAGGTCAGAGGAGAATGGCCAGACTGCTTCAAGATGATAGAAAGGCAACAGGAAGTCAAATAAGCACTGGTTCCAACCAAGGTGTGCAGAAGAGCATCTCTGAAGCAACAACACCTTGTCCAACCTTGAAGCAGATGGGCTACAGCAGCAGAAGACCACACCAGGTGCCACTCCTGTCAGCTAACAACAGGAAACTGAGGCTACAATTCACACGGGTTTTCTCACCAAAACTGGACAATAGAAGATTGGAAAAACCACATTCAGATGGAAGCATGGATCCATCCTGCCTTGTATCAACTCTTCAGGCTGCTGCTGCTGGTGTAATGGTGTGGGGGAGATTTTCTTAGTACCAACTGAGCATGGTTTAAACACCACAGCCTATCTGAGTATTGTTGCTGAGTGTGTCCATCCCTTTATGACCACAGTGTACCCATCTTCTGATGGCTACTTCCTGCAGGATAACGCACTGTTCAATCCAAAAACCAGAATGAGACTGCGAGCCTTAAGTTGACACCTGTTTCTTCTCCATCAAAAATAACTCACACTGAATCCTCTTCTTAGGGAAAACAAAATGTGTGTTTATTGATCCACGTTGTCTTGTCAGTATGAACTTGCCCAAAATATCTACATTCCACAACACAGTCTGAAAACTGTGTGGCTCCACTCCCCACACATGAGCAACTAGCTAGGGGTGCAACGAGTAGTCGACTAATTGGTGACTATTTTAGTAGTCAACTAATCGGTTTGAGTTATTTTTAATAGAAAAGTACTATAAACTACCCCAAAATACTCTTACTGCAGCTTCTTATGTTCAAATATTGGCACCTTTACACACTCTACCATGACGCTGAACTTAAACCCTTTGCCATGAGTACGAAGGAAGACGTTATATGACATAATTTTGGGGCTTGGGAGAGACGGGCCGACATTTAATACATTTTTCGATAAAATGATTAATCAACTAATCGAAGAAATAATCGACAGATTAGTCCACAATGAAAATAATTGTTAGCTGCAGCCCTACAACCAACTAACTTTTCTCATCTGTCCATGAATGACAAAGCTGCCAGTCTCTTTTCAAAGAGACAGTATCATATTTCTCCTCGTGACTTTCTACTAACTCACATGCATAAATGTAAACAGTTAACACTACTAAGTATTATAATTGTACAGATTAACATGCATTGTACAAAATAAACAAATAACGTAAATATGTAAATACTGGAAATATGTGAATACTGCGTGACGGAGCCAACACGCACTATGTCACAAAGCTCAGATCATCTCAAACTGGTTTCTTGAACATGACAATGAGTTCACTGTACTCCAATGGCCTCAACAGTCACCAGATCTCAATCCAACAAAGAACCTTTCTAATACCTTTTTAATCTGTGACACCAAGAATTAAAAAGGAGGTCCAACCCGGGACCAGTGATGTTACGTCTGATACTGAAGTCCCGAGGTCAGTGTCGAGCAAAGGGGGTGTGTCCAAATGAAGCCTGTGTCGAAGCCTGTATCGTTTTTCAGAAAATCACTTGACCAAAGACAAACGAGGCCCCGTTTGTCTGGAATCACGTGACTGCCCCGTTGTGTGATGCGAGCTGTTTAAAAAGGCGCGGGAAATACAGGAAGTGTTCTGATCTGAGGTGATACTGAAGATTGTTACGTGCAGAGGATTGAGTGAGAGACTGACAACATGTCTAAGAAAATGGAGCCACCCAAAAGGCTAAGGACATCTGCAGTTTGGGAGCATTTTGACCTGATATCTTCCAAAAAGGTAAAATCTAACAGACATCTGCTGGAAAGAAAAAAAAAAAAAAAATGGTGAAGCAACGGCCAGAAAGATTCGATACATTCACGGATCTTCCTAACACGGTGTACCTAATAAAGTGGCTGGTGAGTGTAATCCTGAGACGTGTACTATGATACAGTAAAACATGCTACAGATATGACTGCGTCTTTGTGTCAAAATAAGTTGTTAAAAGAGATAAATAGGGTTGGGTCGGTATAAGGAAAAAAAAAACAGTCCGGTTTTTGTGAAAAACCGCATCAAGTCTGTAATACCGGATTTTCGCCACTTGGGGGCGCAATTGACTCATTTAAAATAAAAAGAGTGATAGTAACATGTTGTTTCTTTTATTCCTGACAAATAAATTTTGCAGCTTACTCAATCAGTGCAAACGAGGGTTGCCTCCTTCGTCTGGCTCAAAGCCAAAGTGTTGCCATAGTGGTGCATTCTTTGATTTCTTTGAGACTAAACTGTCCGCCATTATCGACTCCCCGGCCCCCCTGCTCACTGTGCGCTTGGTGAAGACGCAGACACAGGTGCTCACAGACTCAGGCGTACTATAAACAGAGTCGAGCGCACTTCCACGTTGTAGTTTCCTGTAAAAATGTACGTGAAAAATACATGCGGAGCAGTTTTGTGTGACACTGGTGTGCGAAGCAGAGTCTGCACGGTCGTGCTTTGCGCGCACAGGGCTTGTGGACGTCTGCTTTTACCGGGCGTACCTCCGCGGAGTCCGCTCTGCCTACATTCCGCCCGAGTATGTGGTCCAGTTGGTCTCAAAAAAAAAAAAAAAAAAACAGTCCAAGACGGAGTACCGAACCGAATTGGTATTAGCGAGAACAGACCCAACCCTATAGATAAATACAAAATACATAGATGGACTTCAGATTTACTGCTCTATTTACAGGAAGTAAACACGTTACCTGTGTCCCTTTTGAGTTGTGAAATCCCACTAAATCGTTAAAGAGTAGGTTTGTCCTATTATATATCCAAAGAAAAAAACATGATGGCCAGAAGTAGAAATAGCTAATGACACCAGAGAAGCTAATGTGGCTTTTAAACGTTGACAGACTGAATATTTATTGAACAAAGCTGCAGTTATATTATTAATAATGAACTTGTAATGTTTAATGAACAAACCTGCTCTGTGTGACCGAAGCTGAGGGTTGAAAACAGCGTCCAGTAGTTTCCGTTGTCGCTCGTTCTCCTCTTTTAATCGACAAAGTTCCTCCTTGTACTCTGTTATCGTTATGAATAAATCATCCATGTTTAGCGGCACAGCTGTAAGAGTTTACTTTAATGAGTTAAACAACAGTGTGACCAGGAGAGATCCAAACTGTAACTCGCAGTCGCATTTTGCGACCATGGAGCTCCAATGCGACTGGCAAATGCTATAAATACATGAACTGGAGAGACAAAGGTTTGTTACCAGCTTACAGTGAATAAATCCTGACATTTAAAAGGCGCCACAGTCACAGTTTAACCTTCTGCTAACTGCTAACAACTGAAAGGGAAGCTACAAGTTCACAGCAAAAACATGACTGAGATTATTTGGTCTCTTTCCAATCATTGTCACTATCATCAGTCTCAGGTTCAGAAGACTGTGCAGTCTTGTCATCAGTCTCAGGTTGTAAATGTGTTTCTGGATCTGAGTTCCTGGCTGGTTCTGGTCCTCCACAGTCCTCTCCATCAGCCTCTGTTTCCATCTGTTGAGCTGAGCTGCTGGCTGGAGGCTCTGCCTCTCTGTTCTCCTCAGTTTCACTTTGATGAGGCTGTGAGGACTGACAACCAACACACTGATGGTTTATGAGTTGGTGAGGCCAAGTGAATCTCTGGTCACAAACATGGCAGCTGAGAGGTTTCTCTCCTGTGTGGACTGTCACGTGACCAACTAAGTTTTCTTTGAGCAGGAATCTCTTCCCACTTATGTGTTTCTGCAGATCTCCATGACTACAAAATCTCTTCCCACACTCAGAGCAGCCAAATGGTGTTTCTCTTGTATGAGTTCTCATGTGTACATTCAAACCATTTCTTTGAGAAAATCTTTTCCCACACTCAGAGCAGATCAATGGTTTTTCTCCTGTATGAGTTCTCATGTGTATCTTCAGAGTATTTGAGTGAGAAAAATTTTTCTCACACTCAGAGCAGCTGAATGGTTTTTCTCCTGTATGAACTGTCATGTGTGTCTTCAGAGCACCTGAATGAGAAAATCTTTTTCCACACTCAGAGCAGCTAAATGGTTTTTCTCCTGTGTGAATGCTCATATGTCTCGTCAGATGACCTGTTTGAGAAAATCGTTTCCCACAGTCAGAGCAGCTAAATGGTTTTTCTCCTGTATGGGATCTCATGTGTATCTTCATTGTTGAACTATGACTATATCTTTTCCCACACCCAGAGCAGCTAAATGGTTTCTCATCAGCACTACATTTTGAATCACTGATGGGGGCCTTATCATTTTTAAGAGAGTTTAAACCTGACCGAGGTTTTCTGGTTTCTGTCCAATCATCATCATCGTCACTGTCATCAGTCTCAGGTTCAGAAGACTCTCCAGTCTGGTCATCAGTCTCAGGTTGTAAATGTGTATCTGGATCCGAGTTCCTGGCTGGTTCTGCTCCTCCACAGTCCTCTCCATCAGCTCCAGTATCCATCTGTTCAGTGTGTCTTTGATGAAGCTGTGAGGACTGAGGTTTCTCTTCATCATCTTCACTCTTCACAGGGACAGGAGTGGATGTGAACTCCTGTTCCTCTTTAATGTGTGGAGGCTCTGGGTCCTCCTGGTCCTCTTTAATGTGTGGAGGCTCTGGGTCCTCCTGGTCCACACTGGGGCTCCACTCCTGCTGCTCAGGGGGAACCTCTTCTTTAACCACCAACAGCTGCTGGACGTCTGCAGGAAACAGGAAACACACAGATGTTACAAAGAAATGTTGTCGTTCATTCACATCACAGCTCAAAAACTCCTCACTAAACTTCTACAGATCTCTGAGCATCAAACAGCTTCACAGTGTTCACTCAGCTGTGTCAGAGTGAGTGAGGTTGAGGTACAGTTGCAATCAAAATTATTCAACCCCCATTGCATATTAGGCTTATTGGCAAAATGTACAATTTTTCAGCTGTTTGCAATAAACAAAGTAGACAAGAACAGTTGAAATAGTTTAATAAAACTAATATTACCATGTTTTTTATCCAAATTCAACACAAAATGCTACTTTTTATCACTACTGCAGTCTCAAAATCATTCCACCCCCTGTTTCAAGCACACCTGATGCAACTAATCAAGGGCTTCATTAGTTCAGGTGTGCTTGAGACAGAACACAAAAATACCTGGACTGGCTAGGGTTTTGTTGAGAGTGATGTTTGACTGCATGTTAGAAATATGGCTAAGTCAAAAGAATTGTCCAAAAAGTTCAGAGAAGAAATCATTGCCTTGCACAAACAAGGAAAAGGATACAAAAAAATAGCAAAAGCTCTGAATCTTCCTAGAGATACAGTTGGAAGCATAGTTTGCAAGTTCAAAGTTAAAGGAACAGTGGCTACACTACCTGGACGTGTCAGAAAGAGGAAACTATCAGCGGCTGCCAGCAGATTCCTGAAGCGGCAAGTGGTCAAAAACCCTCGAGTGATTGCAAAACACCTGCAGCAAGACTTGGTGGCAGCAGGCACTGAGGTTTCAGTTTGTACAATAAGGTGCATACTAAACACTGAAGGGCTCCATGCCCGGACTCCAAGACGTACACCACTACTGACCCAAAAGCACAAGAAAAGTCAGCTCCAATATGCTCAAAACCATATAAATAAGCCACAGAAGTTTTGGATTTCTGTTCTGTGGAATGATGAAACAAAACCGGAACTTTTCGGGCCTATGGAACAGCGGTATGTCTAGAGGAAGAATGAAGCATATGCTGAAAAGAACACCCTGCCTACAGTGAAGCATGGCAATGGCTCAGTGATGCTCTGGGGCTGCTTTGCTGCCTCTGGCACTGGAAACCTGCAGCGTGTGGAGGGCACGATGGATTCAGTCAAGTATCAGGTAATCTTAGGTAAAAACGTTGTGCCGTCTGTGAGGAAGCTGAAGCTTGGGTGTCATTGGACCTTCCAACAGGATAATGATCCAAAGCATACCTCAAAGTCCACCAAGGCTTGGTTTCAGAAGAAGAAATGGAAGATTCTAGAGTGGCCGTCACAGTCGCCTGACTTGAACCCTAAAGAAAATCTCTGGTGGGATTTGAAGAAGGTGGTTGCAAAACGCACACCCGAGAATATTACTGAACTAGAGGCCATTGCCCATGAGGAATGGGCTGAGATTCCTCAGGAACGCTGTCTGAAGCTGGTGTCTGGCGATGCATCACGTTTGCAGCAGGTCATAACAGCAAAGGGTGCTCTACTAAGTACTGAAGATGCTTGTCATGAAGGGGTTGAATAATTTTGAGACTGCAGTAGTCATTAAAAGTAGCATTTTGTGTTGAATTTGGATCAAAACCCTTGTAATATTAGTTTCATTGAACTACTTAAACAGTTCTTGTGTAATTTGTTTATTGCAAACAGCTGAGAAATTGTATATTTTGCCAATAAGCCTAATATGCAGTGGGGGTTGAATAAATTTGATTGCAACTGTAAGCTTTCATTTTCGCAGCAATCATTAACATCCACTGAGACTCACAGTCATTCTCACAGTCTCACCCCCCCAGATGCTGTGCTCGAAGAATCACTAAAGTACTGCAGAAAATGTTAAGGCAGAATTAATACTGAATCACTGGGGAAATGTGTCCAGATAAAGACAAGTGTTTGTCTGTGAATGCTGCGAGTTATAGTGAAGCTGATTTGTGTACTTGTGTTTGAAATTCTTCCTACTAAGCCATGTTTAATGTGTGTTTAATGTGATTTGAACCAACCAAACTGTACAGAATTTCACAGAGCCCCAACGGAAAATAGTTAACGACACCAGAGAAGCTAACGTGGCTTTAAATCGTCGACAGACTGAATATTTATTGAACAAAGCTGCAGTTATATTATTAATAATGAACTTGTAATGTTCAATGAACAAACCTGCTCTGTGTAACCGAAGCTGAGGGTTGAAAACAGCGTCCAGTAGTTTCCGCTGTCGCTCGTTCTCCTCTTTTGATCGACAAAGTTCCTCCTCGTACTCTGCTATCGTTCTTTCAAACAGCCCAAATATCTCTCCATCAGCCGCAGTTAGTCGCTGCTTCAACAACGATCTCAGCATTTGGACTTTAGACATGTTCACACTTTAACAGCAGTGAGCGTTTAAATACGAACTTTTCCAGGTGTGCTGTTTTAAGCTGAATGTCTGGAGGCGTTTGAGCTCGTGATGTTGCGTGCTGTGCCGATGCTTCCAAGCGTGTGTCGAGTAATCCAGGAAGTGCTTCCGCGATGCGCGGGTTTTTTCTTGTTCTTCTACTGTTTATTGACGGTTGGCAAACAACGAATTGGTGCATTACCGCCACCAACTGGAATGGAGTGTGGAGTGTCTGTTACGCCCTCTTAAAAAAAGAAAAAAGAGATTATATCCTCTCCATCAAATTACTCATTCTTAGAAAATGAAAAATGAATCCATACCACTTATTTCCTGAGTTCTGTTGCAGAATATCCACGATATCAAATGGTACCTTATTGTTTCTAAGATTGTTAATAGAATTCTGTCCATCTGTTTCATACCCCCGACAATGTAATATAACATGTTCTGTTGTTTCTAGTTGGCCACAGTAATCACACTCCCCTGTATTATGTTTACCTATTTTGAATAATGTATAGTTAAGCGATGTACGGGCAAACCTGAGTCTTGATATTATTGATTCCTCTCTTCTGTTCCTTCCTGCATATCTCATCTCTCCAACTTTCCTTTGCATCCTATAAAACCATCTCACATTTCCACCTGTAATGTTGCTGTTGGAGTTGTTGTAAATGCACCTGTACATAACCTCAGTGTCTCTCCAATTCTTGCTTATACAGTTTTAGTTTTACTGTACTACCAATTTGTTTCCTGGTAAAAAACAACAACAACAACATTGTCTTTGTCTTGTCAACTGAAAATTTAAATCCCCATTTATATGACCGTTCTTCTATTTTTATGATAGCACCCTGCAGTTTTTTTTTCAATGAATTCCAGATTTCTTCCCTTCTTCCAAATTGCTCTATCATCTGTCATCCCATAAACACATCATTTATCATTATGGAGAACAGTAAGGGGCTTACTATGCTTCCTTGAGGTGTTCCATTTTCAATAACCATTTGTCCTGAGTATTTCTTTCCTTTTCATACTTGTATAAATCTTCCAAATAAAAAGTAAAAAGTCCTTAATCCATCTATATATCCAACCTTTAATACCTAATTTCCAAAGTGTTATTAATAATCCCTCTCCCCACATCACATAATACGCCTTCGCTACATCAAAAAACACAGCCACTACACTTTGGTTGGTTTATCTGTGCCTTTCTAAGCTCATGTTCTAAATATAAAGCTGGATCCATAGTATTTCTCCCTTTTCTAAAACCACGCTGATATTTCAACAAAAATCCTTTACTTTCTATATAATATGTTAACCTGTCATTTATAATTTTGCTCATTATTTTACAGATGCTGGATGTTAAAGCAATTGGTCGATAGTTTCCTTGATTTGTGCAATCTTTCTCTGGTTTGCGTATTGGAACTACAACAGCCTCCTTCCAACTTTGTGATAATTTTCCAACCTCTCAAACTTAATTATATAGTTCCAGTAAAATATCGTTAGACGATTTACGAAGATGTTTTGACATTATGTAACAAATCCTTGCCTGGCGCTGACATCTTGGTTTTGTTGAGCGCACGGTGTAGTTCTGTCTTTGTAAATGACTTGTTTAGTGAGTCACTGATGTCTTCCTCACACTGTCACAGCTCTTCATTCTCTGCTGTCGTAGTTTCCCTTCATCGCTAATATTTTCCGAACCCAACATCTCAGCTTTCTCTTCATCTTTCACTGCTGTTGTTTCTCTTTTCATCCCATTCATTCTTTTTATCATTCTCCAGATTTTCCCAATTTCGGTCTCCCTTCCCACTGAGTTACAAAGTCTCCTCCAAAATTTCCTTCTTTGCATTTTTTATGACTCTCCTTACAATTGCTTGCAGTTGCTTATATTCAATGAGATTCTGAAAACTGTTTTTTCTTTTCAACATTTTAAAAGCTTCATTTCGAGACTCACTTGCTTCATCACACTCCTTTGTCCACCATGGGACAATCTTCTTTATGTGCTTACCTCCCTTCTTCTGAATGGACTTCTCTGCAGCCTCTAAAATAGCTTCACAAACAGAATGATTTGAATTATCAACATCATTAATATCAATTTTCTGCATTTCTTGATCACAAATATACCAACACATATCAGCACTACTAAAAGCCCATTTCTGGGATCCCTCATGATCATATTCTTCGACTCTCAATCCTACTTCAGAGATAATAGGATAGTGGTCACTGTCAACAGTCGTGTCTCTGATCCCTTCCCATGAACAAACACCTGCCAATGAATCTGACACAAGTGTAAGATCTATAGCTGAATCTGAGCCCGTTCTGATATTAATTCTTGTACCACTCCCATCATTTAATCAGACTAAATTTTTACTCTCCATTAATTTCTCAATCAACATACCATTATCATCATTACAACTACCCCATACTGTGCTCAGTTTCCACATCCCTCTTCCTGACTTCACAGCCACCAAATGTAACCCTGTGTTGCCCACCACAATTACAGCATTTATTTTGTCAATCAGCTATGCATTCCTCAACTCTGTGTTCACCTCTGCATTTGGGACACCTCTGTTTTCCTTTACAAACCGCTGCTATGCACCCGTACCTCTGGCATTTATAACAGCGAAGTGGGGGAGGGATAGTATGGAGCCCTGAAACTCCAGAAGCACAGACATACTGTCCACCCTTTCACTATTTATTGTTTTTTGCAGTCTCTTTGCTCTATTCACATCGTCCCCAGAAATACTCTGTTTAATTCTTTCCAAATCTTCATCTACAGGAATCCCTGTTATTTCTCCTCGTAACTTTATTCTCACCCAGAATCCTTCTTTCACTTATCATTTTCTTGCAAATACTTTCCACTGACAAAGCTTTATTCTTCTGTTCCTCCATTTTACAAATTATCAACAAGTTCCCATCCCTCAAAGTCTTAGCCATCTCCACCTCTTCTTTTTCAATTCCCTAGACAGCACTATCGGACTTGGATTGACATGCTCATCTTCCTTTCTGAATTTAAGGATTATTTTAAATCCCTCAATCATAACCTTTTTTCGAACAACTCTCCGGTGTTCCTCTGAACTGTTTTCTTCCAAGGTTCTTTTGCTGTTTTGACTTAGGCCTACTTCCTCATGCCTGCTTCTTCCTCGCCCTCTCCCACTAGAAACTGGGGTCCAGTCATCAAAATGTATACTGTCATCATCATCATCATCATCATCATCATCATCATCATCATCTAATCCAATGACTTGATCCGCCATCCTGATCCACTCACAAACCAGTTTATGCCAACCGCCAAGTCCAAAGTCCAGAAAAGCGTTGTGAAATATCGTCGTTTGTAATCCACACTCTCTTACCACATCACCACTGTTTTTTTCCTTCTTTTCTTCTTCTTTCAATATTTTTGGCGGATTGCAAAACCAACTTAAAAGGTGCATACTGCCACCTACTGTACCGGAGTATGTAGAACAGGATCTAGTTCTACATTATATCATATTGTATGAGAATAAATAACTAAATAAATAAACAACTAGTAACAATAAACAAACAGTCAGCAGTTATATTCTATGAAACAAACCAGTACTAACTAAGAAATCTATTACTCCCCTCTGCATTCCCCATACCTTATCTCCCTTGGTTCCCTGTATCCCTTCCAAATTCCAGTCTCGTCCTGCCTATCTCACCCTTTGTTGTAATGTAATCCTTTCTTCATTATATTTAGCACAGTGCATAATTACAGGTTCCACATTTTCTAATTTATTACAAATTGCACAACCCTGCAAATTTACTTTTCCCAATAAAAATAAAGTTGCCTTCAAACCAGTGTGATAATCTCGACAAGACTACTTCCTGTCTTCTACTTCTTCCTTTAATGCTCTGTGCTCTAACTGTTTTGTATTCCATTATAAGTTCTGCCCTTACTGTCCTCATCCCACTTCTTCTGCCAAAATTAATCAATTTTCTTCTTGATTAGTGCTTTACGCTCACCTTTTACAAATTAAATATTGGTTATATGCGTCATGCTTAATGCTGATCTTTGATCTTCCATCCAAACCCTTTTCCCTTAAAACTATTATATTCCCAACATTCATTTAGGACACTTATGGTAGTGTTTTCATCCCCACATCCTCTTAACCGAATCCAGTATGCTAATGCAAGTTTGTCCCTCCTTAAAGCAGCTGTGAGGAACTTTTTACCATTAATAAAACTGTCCCTAGTTTGTATCACCCCCCCCCCCTTGAAGATCCGCATATTTATTTGAACGCAACAGTGACAAAAAAGCCTTTCTCTATATGGCTACTTAGCGTAGCCTCAGTCGGGTCGGACACAGCGGAAGTCAGCAAACCAGAATTCGGCACCCGGAGGCAGAGGTAAGTCTGCACACCCGCAGCGGCCTGCAGCCATGAAACCACCGAAGAAGAAGGAGCCGTGTTTACGAGTAGGATTTAAGAAACAGGCTAAATGACATGTAGTAGGGAGTAGTGACACATTGTGTTTACAGAGTGTGTTCTTCGAGTAAGCGGTACGCAACAGGCATTGCTGAACACATAGCCGTTTTACCAGATGTATCTATAAGGACTTGGTTGTACTTTCGATGTCATGGCGGATAAAGAAGGAGCAC
Organism: Cromileptes altivelis; assembly: GCA_013133815.1. NCBI lineage: Eukaryota > Metazoa > Chordata > Actinopteri > Perciformes > Serranidae > Cromileptes > Cromileptes altivelis. Next base: position 4,854,978 of record CM023153.1, on the reverse strand, counting down.
CATCTAAAAGAAAATGAACAGAAGAGTGCTAAACGGGACAGTGATAGGGCTCGAGCCCAAACACATGTAAACCTCGGTTGGGCATTCACCAAGAGCTGAGAGATTTGAAAGGTTTTAAAACTGATCCTGAGATGGCCCTTTTCCTAATCGATACGTATGTAATATTTGTTTTTATTTAAAGAATATACCGCAACTTGTCAGACGTTGTTTCACTTCAATATGGGACGACATGGAAGTTATAAGCAACCTAAAAGTAACGTTAGCTTATGTGAACCAATTTTGTCTCGTAAAGTTACAACAAACGCCACAAAATTATCTGTGACTGTGACCATGAACACAAATATACAGCAGGCAGTTGTCCTCAGTTTATAAGAAATTCAGAGCTACACCAGAACATTTATGATTTTCCTCTCACTCTCCAAAACAAATGCATGTGGTAATTGCCAGTTGCAGTCGAGATTTTACGAATTTAGCCAAAGGCCGGCTGCAGTCGGAATTTTACGACACCAGGCTGTGGGTGTCATACTGCTTCGACCAAAGGGGGTGCTATAATCAACAAAAATGTAAAGTTCCTCACAGCTGCTTTAACTTGGACTTTCTCCTGATTCAACCTTCACAACATCAGTTGGAGTTGTCCTCATTGCCCCAATACAAAGCCTCAAGGCTTTGCTTTGCGTTCTTTCAATTTTAAGTGTGACTTAGCTGCAGCTCCACAAACAAAACATCCATAATCTATTGCAGATCTCATCAAAGCCTTATATGTCTATCAATGCGTGCTTATCTGCTCCCCAGTTATATCCTGATTAGCTCTCATCACGTTAATTACTTTTTTGCATTTTGTTTCTAGTTTTTCTACATTAAGTTTCCATTTATATTTTTCATCAAGCCAAATTCCCAAGTACTTAAATACCTTTACGTTTTCCATTGGTTGTCCATATAAAGTAAGACTTTGTTCGACTATTGTTTTTTTCCTGGTGAAGTTCATTCAAATAAACACAAGAACACAAAAGCTCCCCAGGTCATTTCTTTTTTCATCTTTTCCCCCGCCCCCATTGTACAACTAGATGATTTCAGAGACGGGCCTTCTGTGGTCGTCACGACAACAAGTTTACAGCAGGCAAGCAATGGAGGAGAAACTGGTGGTAGCTGTTGTTCGATATCCAGAGCTGTACGGCTCGATGATAGACAGCAGGTTGTCAAACTGCCCCTGAGTCATCCTAAAATAATTCTGTAAACGTCCATGATGGAGGAGAAGCTCCCGGACCAACTGGTGGTACTCCCCATGATCCAGCCTCTTTTTTAGGGTCTCACGGACCCACACAGACCTCTGTTTATCTGCTGACAGCCTCTCACCCTCAACCAAAGCTACAGACAGTACCCTCTGCCTCAACATTTTTAACAACTAGCCTAAATAAAGGGTAGACTGATAACACTGGAAGGTTAGTGTAAGGGGATGATGGGGTGGTTGCCTGGCAACAATAAAAAGGCACAGGAAGCATGTTTTCTTTTTTCATTCGTGGTGTTTAAATTTTTAAAAAAGGCAGTAAGAAATGCATTTACAACAAAAAAAAAAGCCACATCATGACAGATGAATATAGATTACAGTATTAGAGCTAACTGCAAAACAGATATAATCAAAAAAAAAACAACAACAAAAAAACAAAAACAAAGTACAAGTGGTTATGCCGGATTTAACCCTTTGAAACCTGGAGAAACATCAGTTTCCTTGTGCTGCATCCAGACACCTTTCATAAGCGTATAAATCTTTGAAACCCGCTGCATTGGTTCGGTTTCTTTCAAAAAAGTCCTTACAAGGTAATGAGCCCCTCAGCAAGAAATTTCAAGAAAATAGCAAAACTTAACAAGAGCTGAAAACATGACAAAGAAAAGAAAGGAGGGAAAAATTTCGACAATTATCATAAAACTAGGAAATGAGCAATGGTGCTCATTACCTTTGTTGTGTGTTCTTGAAAGGAATCAGACCAATTTGCTCGGGTTTTAAAGGGTTAAGGTCCACAGATATTCATATAGACATAGGGCCTTTCCAATTTTACAGCATTTGACACATTTTTTAATACAGAATGATCTCATTTAGAAATGCAGGAAAAAAATGGGGCGTGTGTTCCAAAAAAAACAAAAACAAACAAACAAACAAAAAAACTGAATCTAATTTTTATTGCCAAAATAATTAAATTATTTATCTCAAACCCTGCTTTCTTGTCCTCCAGTTGGATACCCACATTTATATTTCTATAATTTATAATTAAATTATTTATCTCAAACCCTGCTTTCTTGTCCTCCAGTTGGATACCCACATTTATATTTCTATAATTTACAGTCACAATATTTTGATGACTATAAGTCAACCAATATTGAAAAAAGTCAATTACAAGAGAAGAAAAGATGTTTCAATGTCTGAGATACAGAAAGTGCAAATATTCAAATCCATATTAAACTGTTCATGTAAGAAGTCTTTATGTGTGTAAATTTAAGGTTAAAGGGAAATTTCGGTTTATTTCAACCTGTCTCCTATCGTCCTAAATTTAGTTCAAGTGATGAGTGACAAACAGATAATAGTTAGCATGTTAGCCGTTAGCCTAGATACAGCCGAAGCGTCAGACCTGTTAAAACGTAAGAGAACGGGCAACCGTCAAGTGCAAAGTTAGTCCACTGAACAAGCTTTTTTCCACAAAGACCGCCTCATATTGTTAGGATAAATGTCAGAGAACATATAGAAAACAACAGGTAAACGTGTTGTCTTACCTTACTGGTGTGCTGCCATGTTTGTTTACAATGCAGCTCTGCTTTCCAAAGCGTGGCCGAAATATCGCGAGAACAAGCAGCGATCTCATAGCGTGCCTGAACAAGCAGCAACAGCTGGAAGGCAGAACCGGATGGTCGCCTGAACAGAGGAGGAGGAGAGAGCGAGGCGCAACAGGACAGTTAGAGGACGAGAGAGGAGGAATGGCTGCTGGAAGGCTTTAGCTCTGGAGATTGGTGGTATACCTGTGAATGCTGTGCCCCAATGCCCACAGAAGAGGAATGCCTCTGTTGCAAGGAATGGGACCGGTTGCAGCCTTATTTTCAAGGTCTGGATGTGACCGAGGACGAGACACCTCCACCTGGAGTAGTATCCAGCTGGGCTTTATCTAGAGCTGGCTAGATATATTTTGGCCGCGCTTTGGAAAACAGAGCTAAATGGCAAACAAACATGGCAGCACACCGGTAAAGTAAGACAACACATTTACATGTCATTTTCTATATGTTCTCTGACATTTATCCGAACGATATGAGGCGGTCTTTGTGGAAAAAAAAGCTTGTTTAGTGGACTAACTTTGCACTTGAAGGTTGCCCTTTCACTTACGTTTTAACAGGTCTGACGCTACGGCTGTATCTAGGCTAACGGCTAACATGCTAACTACTATCTGTATGTCACTAGTCACTTGAACCAAATTTAGAACGATAGGAGACAGGTTGAAATGAACCAAAATTTCACTTTAACTCCTTAAGCTTTTGATGGAATTGGAAAAGAGAGGTATCTGGTTTCTTTTTTAACTGTCACATTCCTGCTGTATGATTGATCAATAGTTATACACTCACTGGCCACTTTATTAGGTAGACATGGTCAAGACGTGGCATGGTTGTTGGTGCCAGGTGGGCTGGTCTGAGTATTTACTGGGATTTTCAGCACAACCATCTCTAGGGTTTACAGAGGATGGTCTCAAAAAGACTCAGAAGACTCTCCAGTCTTGTCACCAGTCTCAGGTTGTAAATGTGGATCTGGATCTGAGTTCCTGGCTGGTTCTGGTCCTCCACAGTCCTCTCCATCAGCCTCTGTTTTCATCTGTTCAGCTGAGCTGCTGGCTGGAGGCTCTGCCTCTCTGTTCTCCTCAGTCTGACTCCGATCAGGCTGTGAGGACTGACAACCAACACACGGATGGTTTCTGAGTTGATGAGGCCAAGTGAATCTCTGGTCACAAATATGGCAGCGGAGAGGTTTCTCTCCTGTATGAGTTCGCATGTGTAACTTCAGAGTACTTGAATGAGAACATCTTTTACCACACTCAGAGCAGGTAAATGGTTTTTCTCCTGTATGAGTTCTACTGTGTGTCTTTAGAGCTCCACGAGTATAAAAGCTCTTCCGACACTCAGAGCAGTTGAATGGGTTTTCTCCTGTGTGAGATCTCATGTGTATCTTTACAGCTCCACTTTGGGAAAATCTCTTCCCACACTCAGAGCAGCTAAATGGTTTTTCTCCTGAGTGAGTTCTTTTATGTGTCTTTACAGCTCCGCGAGTACAAAATCTCTTCCCACACTCAGAGCAGCTAAATGGTTTTTCTCCTGTGTGAGATCTCATGTGTATTGTCACATCTCCACTTAAACGAAATCTCTTCCCACACTCAGAGCAGCTATATGGTTTTTCTCCTGTGTGAGTTGTCATGTGTGTCTTCAGAACTCCACTTCTACAAAATCTCTTCCCACATTCAGAGCAGCTAAATGGTTTTTCTCCTGTGTGAGTGCTCATGTGTGCATTTCGGGTACTTAAGTGAGAAAATCTTTTCCCACACTTGGAGCAGCTGAATAGTTTTTCTCCTGTATGATTGCTCATATGTGATGTCAGCAGTACTTTTTGACTAAATCCTTTTCCACACTCAGAGCAGGTAAATGGTTTTTCTCCTGTGTGAGAGCTCATGTGTGCCATGTGAGATCTTGAGTGAGAAAATCTTTTCCCACACTCAGAGCAGCTGAATGGTTTTTCCCCTGTATGATTGATCATATGTGATGTCAGCAGTACTTTTTGACTAAATCCTTTTCCACACTCAGAGCAGGTAAATGGTTTTTCTCCTGTATGTGTCCTCATGTGTCTCTTAAGGTCTATCATGTGGCCAAATCTTTTACCACACTCAGAGCAGCTAAATGGTTTTTCTCCTGTATGTGTCCTCATGTGTCTCTTAACATCTGCCTTTCGGCCATATCTTTTACCACACTCAGAGCAGCTAAATGGTCTCTCATCCATACTACATGTCAAGTCACTGACAGAGACTTCATCATTTTTCAGAGAGTTTAAACCTGACTGAGGTTCTGTGGTCTCTGTCCAATCATCACTGTCATCAGTCTCAGGTTCAGAAGACTCTCCAGTCTGGTCAACAGTCTCAGGTTGTAAATGTGTATCTGGGTCTGAGTTCCTGGCTGGTTCTGCTCCTCCACAGTCCTCTCCCTCAGCTTCTGTTTCTATCTGTTCAGTGTGTCTGTGATGAAGCTGTGAGGACTGAGGTTTCTCTTCATCATCTTCACTCTTCACAGGGACAGGAGTGGATGTGAACTCCTGGTCCTCTTTAATGTGTGAAGGCTCTGGGTCCTCCTGGTCCTCTTTAATGTGTGAAGGCTCTGGGTCCTCCTGGTCCTCTTTAATGTGTGGAGGCTCTGGGTCCTCCTGTTCCTCTTTAATGTGTGGAGGCTCTGGGTCCTCCTGTTCCTCTTTAATGTGTGGAGGCTCTGGGTCCTCCTGTTCCTCTTTCATGTGTGGAGGCTCTGAGTCCTCCTGGTCCACACTGGAGCTCCACTCCTGCTGCTCAGGGGGAACCTCTTCTTTAACCACCAACAGCTGCTGGACGTCTGCAGGAAAAAGGAAACACACAGACGTTACAGAGAAATGTTGTCGTTCATTCACATCACAGCTCAAAAACTCCTTACTGAACTTCTACAGATCTCTGAGCATCAAACAGCTTCACAGTGTTCACTCAGCTGTGTCAGAGTGAGTGAGGTTGAGCTAAGCTTTCATTTTCGCAGCAATCATTAACATCCATTGAGACTCTTGTCATGTTTGGAGGCTCCAGTGCAGCTCTTCATTTGTTCAGGCTTATGTGAATTATGTGAGAATGACTGTCCATGGGATGCCAGAGTTTGCAGTGAGTCAAGTTTGACAGCTTGCCCATCGAGATCTGTTTCCTCTAACACTGTCCCGGCCCAAACAGCAAACAAAGCATGCATTCACAGGAAGCTACCCTGCTAGGTGCTGAAGTACTGCAGAAAGTGTTATGGCCGAATTAGTCTGAGTGGGCGGAAGTTCGCTGAATCACCCTCTCATTGGGCAGAACGAGCCACCTGCTGAAGTACTGCCCTACCATCTCCGGTGTTTTTTTGTTTTTTTTTTAATAGTAAGAGTTGTGTCACATAGTCGACAAATGTCCTTTACTAACTTTTGCGGTGTTTGATCTTGCAGGGATGTAGCCATTTTTCTGCCATGGTTCGCGTCTTGTAGGCGATATTTTTGTGGGCGTGTTACACCAAAACCTGTTTCCCCCTGGCAATATTTTTGCAAGCGCTCCATTGATGTGGCACTGCCAAGAATGATTGTGATTGGTTGAAAGAAATAAGAAAAGCCGGGGCGTTTTTTTCTCCAATCTTAAAGTGAGAGTCAGCCCAGCCAGACCTTTCTTTTCTTGAGAAAGGTCTGGTGAGCAAGACTAAGGCTAAATTCATACTTCTGCATTGAATCACTGTCCATGTTTGTGAGCTGAAACCATTTCCCTCAGTGGAAACAAAGCTTTTATTTACTATATTGTTTCCTATCTGTGAAATTAAACTGAAGACAATAAAGTCTCCACAAAAACATTTGAAGTCCTGTGTGTGATTTATTCTAGCTTCCTATGAGCAGAGCAAATCTCTGCTATTCCCTATGCTAATTCATACAATGTAAAATGCCATAGACTACAAACATTAGCATGTTGTATTTGTGGGGAAAATGTGTCCAGATAAAGAGAAGTGTTTGTGTGTGAATGTTGCGAGTTATAGTGAAGCTGAGTTGTGTACTTGTGTTTGAAATTGTTCATACTAAGTAGGGCTGCGTGTTTAATCGTAATAAAATTGTGATCTCGATTCATATGCATATCCGATCTAATTTTTCAATGACGGCGATTCTGCTGGCCCCACCCATGCCGGGAGTCGTGACATCATCTGCATGAAAACAAGTGCTCCCAACGACGCAGCGTTATACTGTGTGATGCAGAGCGACAACCGGCTGGCAGTTTGGAAAGCAGCGAGAAAGGGGGGAGACACACTGCTAACTGTAGCCTCAGTTTGTGCCTCATACAGATCTGCTGGTAAAGTTAACTTAGTGTTAGCAAGCGTGATAAAGGATGGCAGAGAGGCGACGCTGTGCAAATAAACCAAAGATTTACTCATTTTCTGTAGCAGTAAACACATGGGCTGATAACAAATGTGTTAACGAACTATGCTAAAGCTTTACAAGCTATTCAGGGCTGCCGATGATAACATTAACATGACGAACAGCAAGGCTATGGCTAACAAGTTAACGTACTGACATTCCTCAGACACACACACACACGCACGCACACACACACACATATACCGGACAGCCTCTCAGTCCTTAGCTGCTAACATTAGCTCATGCACAACACAGGTACCACACAGAAATCTTTACAGAGGGTCATAATGTGCTTTGAGTGACTGTCAAAATCGCCAGCGAAAGTTGATTACACTGCGGACACAGAGCAGCTGAGTGCCTGCTCTCATAGGACAAAGATCCTCTGAGTAGGAGGACGGTTCACTCTGCTCTGCCGCCAGGAACAAACTGGGAGACAAAAATCCTCTCTGAGGAAGAGGGTTCACATTGCTGTAGGGTTCACCGAAAGGAAAGAAGAGGATTTTTTAAAAGCCAATAAAATATTGGGGATGTATGTAAAAATATACATACAGACATAAATAATTACATGATTAAAGATATGTAGGCTATGTTAGGTGAATACTGTCAAATGCATGGTGTTGAAACGTTTAATTTTGATCTTCGTTAGTCCATTTACACTTTATTTTATCATACCAAAAACAATGAATATTATGAATTGTTCACATTTTAATTTAATTTTAATAACATTTATCACACAGCATTCTGTGGATAAGTCAAATGTTCGCTTTACAGTTTTAATAAAATCAGGACTGTTTTTCAACACATATATTGTTTTGTCTTCATTCAATGTAGTTAGCACATATTGTTATTGCGCCATTGGTTTTGGCCGTGGTGCCCCAATAAATTTGTATTTATCAAAAGGCCAAAGTGGCCTTGCCCTACAAATGACTTAATTCCAGGCCTGGAATACCTACCTCAGAAAAATGTTGTTCAACATTTATATTATTGTTAAAATTGTTCAAAAGCTGTAAGAGAAGACAAGAGACTAAAGTTTATTGTTTTTACGGTCAGTGTCAGGCTGTCAGCTGTTGCATTTAAGCTAAAAACAGGAGTGTTCCCTCTCTGCTGACCAGAGTTTATGTGCATTGTGTCTCTTGTATCAGGCACAATCATAGGTTTTATTATTTAATGATATACTGTACTGAAAAACAAAGACATAAGAGTCTACTGAACACCAAAAATGTGAGAGTCTCGGTGGAGGGGGAAAGCCCGATTGTAGAGAAGAGTAGCCAGCATGATGTGGTGGTTTGCTTCTCCAGCTGCGGGTTAAACCACAGGTTTGAGAAGCAAGTGGGCCCCTTTGGAGTGATCCCATCGGTTCTTTGCGATGCGTCACGGAGCTGAAGTATCGAACATGCAGGTGTGTATTTGAACCCTCCCAGTGTGTTTATGAAAACCATCACCAGGGTCCAGGGCCAGCCCTGCGGGGGAAGGGGGGCGGTATGGCACCCCAAGGCCGCAGGAGCGCACAGACCCCAAGACCAGGGAGCCGCAGAGGCCGCAGGACACCACGCAGGCCCAAGGACCCGGGGCGGCAATGGCCAGCACCCCCAGAGAGCCAGAGACACACCGCCGACAGGCGGGGCAGGAAGGCCCACCCACCGCCCAACGCAGACCGCCCCCAACCCCCCCCCCCCAACACCGGGTGGCGCCACCCGGTCCACCCGCCACAGGGCCACGGGACCCCCCAGACACCGGGACCTCAGCAACACCCCCATGATGTAAATGGGTTCCCTGGCTCCAACCCCCAGCCCAGGAGGGCCGGGCCCCACGAGCCATGCCATGCATATCTGCATTGTATGTAGAACCCACCACCCCCCCTTTACTATGATTCTCCGATCCCTGACGGAGAAACATTAACCCTACACCGTGAAATTGAGTGTGAGTGCCCTTAAGTGTGATGTGGTGCATTAAAATTGAGGGACATAGGAGACAGGCGGGGGCAAGGCTGATGGCTACAGCACACTGCTGTCCTGCAGCCCGTGCAGCCACAGGCACCTGGAACCTGTTCCCATCTGTCCCACAAGATGTAGGTGTATGTGCTGCTTTAAAATTGGAGAACAGACAAGGATGGGCCGGGGGGCAGCATGGAGGGCTACCGGACACCACTGTCCCATAGCCTGCCCCATCATGAAGCCCCCCGATCCATCAGTGGTCTGCACCCCAAAAGGTGAGTGTATGTGGTGCATTAAAACTGAGGAATGTGTGGTGAGTGAGCTAAATGTGGTTTAGGAGGCCAGGCCAGTGTGGGCCCGGCCCGGGGGCTGGAGGGATGGATGGGAAGGGCTAGATGGTGGTGCCAACCAGATCCCGGCGCCGCGAGGCCCCAAGCGCCCACGGGCAGCGGGCCAGGCGGGCCCCAAGGAAATCCCACGGGCCCCAACCCACACCCGCCCCCCAAGCAACTGCAGTGTCAGGCCCCCGCAATGGTCCCGACCTAGGCCACACCGCTCGCAGCAAATCGTCCCCCTGCAGAAGGACGAGGCGCGCCACCAGGGTGCACGGACGACGGGCCCCACCCAGCCCCCCCGAAAGCCGACACGCCGGACCACAGGCCAGCCCGCAACCCCGCCAGTGCCCCCCCAGACCGCTACAGACCCAAGGCCCGACCCACAGCCCCCCCGACCAGCCCCCCACCGCCGGCCACATACCAACAGGCAGGCCCACACTGCGCAGCACCAGAGCATCCCCCGCGGGCAGCCCCCAGCCCCCACACCAGGCCCCCCAGCCCGGGGGAGGACCCCAGGCCCACCCGAGGCCGGGAGAAAGGAGCAGGGAGGGACGGGGAGAGGGGGGCGGGAGGAGGGAGGGGGAAGGGCGGGAGCGGAGCGAAGGGGGGGGAGGAGCCCACCCACCCCGCACCACCGGGGGCGGAAACAGCCCCCCAGGGGAGACCGGCCACCCCGCCCCGGGCCCAGGGAGCACAAGGAGACCCCGCCCCCCCAGGCACACAGGGCGAGCAGTCCAGACGCACCCGCCCCCAGGGGAAACCGCCCGGCCCCGCGGTCCCCCACAGAGCCAGGGAGCAGGCCCGGATTCAAGGGGGAGAAGGTGCACCTAATACATGCTTAAGACCTTGAGTTCTGATGAACCGCTGTGGTATATTGTGGTGAGAGAGGTAGAGGGATTAGGGGTTACATCATTAACAGAAACATACACATACTACATATTACATTACACAACAGTCTTTCTTAAGTTGTAATATTTATATGTACAGGTGGCATATGCTCACAGGCTGAGTGGTACTATACAGACATGTTTAATGAGTGAATAAAAGGTGACCATTTTTCTGTAAAGTATATTAATTGGTTTCTGTGGCCAGCAGATATTTTTTCCAGCGAAATATGTTCTACAAGGAGATTCAGCCAATGGTTGATGTTGAGGGTCTGTTTATCTTTCCAATTGACTAGGATTGTTTTCTTGGCGATGGCGAGAGCTACAAGCAGAGAGTTGCAGTGGCTGTTTGGGAGGTCAATTGTCATCAAGTCACCAATTAAGCACAGGTTGGGAGATAATGGGATCCTGCAGTCCAAAATGGAGGAGAGTTTTTGAGTGACTGTTGACCAGAAGTGCTGGACAGGTGAACATAACCAGAGTGCATGAAAGTAGGTGTCTGCAGTGTTCTGAGTACACTGAGTGCATGTGTCAGATTGACTAAAGCCCATTCTGTTCATCTTTTGTTGGGTGATGTGTGTTCTATGGAGTACTTTAAATTGGATAAGTTGTATATTAGTGTGTCTCGTCATCTTAAATGTATTTTTGCATATTTGAGTCCAGAAGTCAGGGTCCGGTGATACACCTAGCTCGTTTTCCCATTTTAAAATTGGTAAATGTATAGAACTGGTCTTTGACAGTAATTTATAAATCTTAGAAAGGTTCTTCTTATTACTTGGAGAAAGCTTTGTAATATGTTTGGCAAATTCTGGTGGCTGCAAAGTGTCCTGAGGCGCTGGAATTCTTCTCTTGATTGTTTTTGTCAATTGTAAATATTGTAGAAAATTTCCGTTTCTTATTTCAAAAGTTTGAAATAAGTTTGTGTATGTCATAAGTATATTATCTTGGAAAAGGTGGTGGAGATGAGTTACTCCCTTCATCTCCCATGTGCTAAAATGGAGAGGTCTTTTGTTAATTTCCAAATCCGGGTTGTGCCAAATTGGAGAGAGCAAGCAAGGTTCTATCGGAGAGTTTGTGATTCCTAGTGTTTTCCACCAGGCTGATAAGGTGGAAGCAATCATTGGGTTCTTAAAACAGTTATGACGTCTGAGTGTAGTGGTGATAAACGGGAGGTCAGAGAGTTTTATATTGTTGCAGTCCGCCTGTTCTAGTTCAAGCCAGGAGTTGTAGTCTTCGTTAGGATATAACCATTTCAATAGGTATTGAAGCTGGTTAGCTAAATAGTAATGTTTAAAGTTAGGAGCGTCCAGTCCCCCTTCCAATTTGTTTTTCTGAAGGGTGCTTAGGCTAATTTTTGCTGTTTTGTTCTTTGAGTAGAATTTTATAATTGCAGAATCTAATGACAGGAACCATTTCGATGTGGGTGTGAATGGAATCATGGAAAAAAAATAGTTAATTTGGGGTAGAATTTTCATTTTAACTGTGGCTATTCGACCCAGGAGGGAGATGGGAAGGTTATTCCAGCGCTTCAGGTCACCATGGATCTTATCTAGCAGCGGGCTAAAGTTCAGGTGGACCAGGTCTGATAGTTTGGGCGAAATATTTATGCCCAGATATCTTATGTTGCCCACAGGGAGAGAAAATTTTTGGTCTGCAGGATTCCAAGAGTTCTCCGTTATTGGCAGTATTGTCGATTTGGACCAGTTGATGGAGTAGTCCGAAAGTTTAGAAAAATTTGTTATGAGATTAAATACTTCATGTAATGACGATTTCGGTTCTTGTAGATAAAGTAAAATGTCGTCGGCATATAGATTAATTTTATGCTCTGAATTGGCGGAATGGATACCTATGATCCTGCTGTTCTGACGGACTGCTATAGCCAATGGTTCGATGAATATTGCAAACAGTAGAGGTGAGAGTGGGCACCCTTGTCTGGTTCCTCTCTGCAAAATGAAGCTTTTAGATGTGATCCCGTTGGTGGTGACTGTTGCCTTAGGGGAATTATATAAGGCTGATACCCACTGGATAAATGACTCTCCAAAGCCAAATCCACTCAGGGTGGCAAATAGGAAGGACCAATTGACCTTGTCAAAGGCTTTTTCTGCATCTAGTGACAGAATAATTGCTTTGGTATTAACGCGTTGTACTTTACTTATCAGATTAAGAACTCTTCTGACATTATTACTTGAGTGTCTGCCATTAATGAAGCCCGTTTGATCATTATGAATTATTGATGCAATTATTTTCTCCAGTCTAGAGGCAAGTGCCTTTGAGATAATTTTGATATCACTGTTGATTAGTGATAGAGGACGGTAGCTAGAAGGAAGTGTGGAGTCTTTGTCTGGCTTTAGTAATAATTTGATTGCTGCTGTATTCATGTGAGGTCTTATACCTCCGTTCTGTTTGATCTCTGTCACTGTCCTAATGAAAAGTGGTGCTAATATTGTCCAGAAATGTTTTATAAATTCGGCAGGAAAGCCGTCTGGACCTGGAGCCTTACCTGTTGGCATTTTGTTTAATTTTTCCTCTGATTACTGCCTTCCCAGTTTCCCATATTAAAGATGGAGATAACATTGGAGAGTCATTGTCTTCAAGGAAGTTTGCCCACTCTCGTCTCACCATTTTGTCAAAGTCTGGATCTTTTTTATTATTTATTTATAATTTTGTGACTATTCCTTTTGTATCAGGAACTAAGCACAATAAATCTTTATGTTGAAAAAAATCGTGAGAGAATCGTGATCTCAATCATAAGCCAAAAAATCGTGATTCTCATTTTTCCAGAATCGTGCAGCCCTAGTACTAAGCCATGTTTAATGTGTGTTTAATGTGTTTTGAATCAACTACATGTTAAAACACTTCACAGAACCCCAACGGAAAATGGCTAACAGCACCACAGAAGCTAACGACACCAGAGAAGCTAACGACACCACAGAAGCTAACAGCACCAGAGAAGCTAACAGCACCAGACAAGCTAACGACACCACAGAAGCTAACGACACCACAGAAGCTAACGGCACCACAGAAGCTAACGGCACCAGACAAGCTAACGACACCACAGAAGCTAACGACACCACAGAAGCTAACGACACCAGAAAAGCTAACGACACCACAGAAGCTAACGACACCAGAGAAGCTAACGACACCACAGAAGCTAACGACACCACAGAAGCTAACGACACCAGAAGCTAACGAACCAGACTAACGACACCAGAAAAGCTAACGACACCACAGAAGCTAACGGCACCACAGAAGCTAACGACACCACAGAAGCTAACGACACCACAGAAGCTAACGACACCAGAAAAGCTAACGACACCACAGAAGCTAACGACACCACAGAAGCTAACGACACCACAGAAGCTAACGACACCACAGAAGCTAACGACACCAGAAAAGTTAACGACACCACAGAAGCTAACGACACCACAGAAGCTAACGACACCACAGAAGCTAACGACACCAGAAAAGTTAACGACACCAGAAAAGTTAACGACACCACAGAAGCTAACGACACCACAGAAGCTAACGACACCAGAAAAGTTAACGACACCACAGAAGCTAACGACACCACAGAAGCTAACGACACCAGAAAAGTTAACGACACCACAGAAGCTAACGACACCACAGAAGCTAACGACACCACAGAAGCTAACAGCACCACAGAAGCTAACAGCACCACAGAAGCTAACAGCACCACAGAAGCTAACGACACCAGAGAAGCTAACGACACCACAGAAGCTAACAGCACCAGAGAAGCTAACAGCACCAGAGAAGCTAACGACACCACAGAAGCTAACAGCACCACAGAAGCTAACGACACCACAGAAGCTAACGACACCAGAGAAGTTAACGACACCAGAAAAGTTAACGACACCACAGAAGCTAACGACACCAGAGAAGTTAACGACACCAGAAAAGTTAACGAAACCACAGAAGCTAACAGCACCACAGAAGCTAACAGCACCACAGAAGCTAACAGCACCACAGAAGCTAACGACACCACAGAAGCTAACGACACCACAGAAGCTAACGTGACTTTAAACGGCGACAGACTGAATATTTATTGAACAAAGCTGCAGTTATATTATTAATAATGAACTTGTAATGTTTAATGAACAAACCTGCTCTGTGTAACCGAAGCTGAGGGTTGAAAACAGCGTCCAGTAGTTTCCGTTGTCGCTCGTTCTCCTCTTTTGATCGACAAAGTTCCTCCTCGTACTCTGCTATCGTTCTTTCAAACAGCCCAAATATCTCTTCGGCAGCCGCAGTTAGTCGCTGCTTCACCAGCGATCTCAGCATTTGGACTTTAGACATGTTCACACTTTAACAGTAGTGAACATATAAACACGAAGTGTTCAAGTGTGCTGTTTGAAGCTGAATGCTGGGGGTTGGAATGAGCCAGGCATGCGCAGTCTTCATCCCGACTTGCTCTGACGTATTACCAAAGTGGACGGCGATAAAATCGCAAGAGCGAGGCGCTGCAGCTGCTCTCCACTGCACCGCTTGGCTCTCACCTGATCTTACAGCTGATTGGTTTCGATGTGTGATCTCGTCTCATCTCCAACGAGCCTCTTGTTTCAAATAAATTCGAAGGATGCATGTGTGGATCCTCCGCGGGTATAAAATCCCCACAATGCTTTGCACAAGACACGATTTGCTGGAAGTGAAGGCGGGGCCTCGTCAATGACACCTGCGGCAGCGGAGCTCAGCAGGATTTCGATTGAGATGTCATTTATTTGGATTAATAGGTTCGTTCGAGATGAGCCGGGCCTGCGCAGATTCGATCACCGACGATCGGCGCTCAATGCATGCCGGTTAGTTTTGTGTCCGACTACATCCCGACTTGCTCTGACATATTACAAAAGTGGACAGCGATAAAACCGCGAGAGCGAGGCGGCCGCAGTTTTTAGAGCCAGGTGCTGTAGTTGCTCTCCACCGTTGGCTCTCACCTGATCTAACAGCTGATTGGTTCAGATGTCGATGACGTTTTAGATTTAAAAAAAACCTCATTTTTGTTGAATTTTAGAGATTAAGATTGTATTTGTCTGACCTGAAGGTTTATTCTGTGAACAGAAAACATGTTGTGTGACTGATGGTGAAAACAAACTGATATATGGGTCTGATCACTTTTTTAATGAACTGACATCATTCCAGACAGGATGTGAGTGTGTCTGTGACTTCCTGCACGGATTTAAGGCTGCTGGAAACTGTCGGGAAACTGTCCGACTTCACCGCAGCTTTTTGTCACCGCCCCCCGCTGCGGCCGCCTGCTCTCGTCTACTTTTCGGGCGAGGCGCTGTTCATCTCGAACGAGCCTAATGTCTGCACGAGTTTTTATCTTTCAAGCTCGTGAAAAAAATTGACAGAAACCTCATACTTTACACTTTGTAATGTGCCCACCGCTGAATAATGAGGTTTTTTTTTTTTTATAAATACAGGGATTTAGATCAAACATAAGTTTCAAATGAATCATTGACAGCAGAGGTGGAGCACCGCAGCGATGAGCTTCTGGGCTGAAAAATAAAAGCACAGAAGTGTTGCTGGAATTACAAGTTTCCTCTGAAAAACACACACAAGATGATAAATGATTAAAACACACGTTTTAAAGAATTTCCTTTGATGACTCCCAAATCAACCTGGACTTATCCTCATGTGAATCAGCCTCATGTCCTTTTCTAAACACACCACAGTAAACCATAAATCGTCAACACAAAATAAGGTAAGGTAAGGTAAACTTTATTATCCCTGAGGTACAACTCTTTGTGCAGCCAGCAGTGAACAACGGTAAAGAGATATCAAGCACACACACACACACAATACACAACAAGTAAAAAACATGTCACATGATGCTGATGAGAAGTCCAATGGTGGCTGGGTCTGTGTTCCAGCCCTCACCTTAACATCACACATTTAGGCCCTGATCACACAGAAAGTGTTTCCGCAGCTGGAGGTGGCTTTTTGTAATAGCGTTCAATGAGAGTGAAGCTTTTTGCTCGCTGCTTTTGTGTTGCGACACGCCTCGCATTTCTGCGTTCTATGCACCTGGCGTTTTTGTTGGAATGCTCTGAACTACTCGGGTTGAAAAAACTTAAACTCAGAGCGGAGAAGTGCCCCAGGTCAGCTTTTTTTTCATCTTTTTCTGTGCCCATTGCCCAACTGGATGATTTCAGAGGCGGGCCTTCTGTGGTCGTCACAACAACAAGTTTACATCTGGTAAACAATGGAGGAGAAACTGGTGGTAGCTGTTGTTCGATGCCCAGAGCTATACTGCTCAATGATAGATAGCAAGTTGTCAAACTGCTCAGAGTCATCCTACAATATGCCTGGAAACGTCCTGATGGCTACTTCCAGCAGGATAGCGCACCATGTCACAAAGCTCAGATCATCTCAAACTGGTTTCTTGAACATGACAATAAATTCACTGTACTCCAATGGCCTCCACAGTCACCAGATCTCAATCCAACAGAGCACCTTTATATCTTTCTAATACCTTTTTAATCTGTGACACCAAGAATTCAAAAGGGGGTCTAACCCAGTACTAGCATGGTGTACCTAATAAAGTGGCCGGTGAGTGTAATCCTGAGACATGTGTTATGATACAGTAAAACATGCTACACATATGACTGCGTCTTTGTGTCAAAATAAGGAGTTAAAACAGATAAATACAAAATACATATGTGGACATCAGATTTACTGCTCTATTGACAGGAAGTAAACACATTACCTGTGTCCCTTACGAGTTAAGAAATCCCACTAAACTGTTAAAGAGCATGTTTGTCCTATTACATATCTAAAGAAAAACAAACAACATGATGGCCAGAAGTAGAAATAGCTAACGGCACCAGACAATCATAAATGCTATATATCGTAGGCAACTGGGCTTGCTTGCGTTTCTTTCAGATGTTTCGCCTCTCATTCAAGAAGCTTCTTCAGTTCTAAAAGACTGGTAACAAATTTGCAGGCTTTAAACCCTGTGTGGGTGGGAACCCCTGCAGAGTCGTAGGGGTCATGTGAGCTCTTAGCTTCAGAGTCATTAAGGTCACAATGTGAGTTGTCTCCTCTGACATCCTCCCGTGTGAATTTAATGTTGGGGTCCACTGCGTTAATGTGTTAGGTAAAGGTTTCCACTTCCTCAGTTTTGATTTTGACCCAGGTGTCATCCACATACCTGAACCAGTTGCTTGGAGCAGTTCCTGGAAAGGTGGTCAACACTCTCTTCTCCACATCTTCCACGTAAAGATTGGCCACTATCGGAGACACTGGTGAGCCCATAGCACAGCCGTGCTTTTGTTGGTAGAAACCCTCGCTGTACTTGCAGTAGGTGGTGGTCAAACAAAGGTCCAGCAGGTCAAACATGTGGTCTGGGGTGACGTTAGTCCTGTCTTGAAGGGAGCGGTCTTGTAGCAGACGTATCTAGATCTGAGTTCCTGGCTGGTTCTGGTCCTCCACAGTCCTCTCCATCAGCCTCTGTTTCCATCTGTTCAGCTGAGCTGCTGGCTGGAGGCTCTGCCTCTCTGTTCTCCTTAGTTTGACTCAGATCAGGCTGTGAGGACTGACAACCAACACACTGATGGTTTCTGAGTTGGCAAGGCGAAGTGAATCTCTGGTCACGAACATGGCAGCTGAGAGGTTTCTCTCCTGTGTGGATTCTCATATGACCAACTAAGGTGCCTTTGAGCAGGAATCTCTTCCCACACTCAGAGCAGCTGAATGGTTATTCTCCTGTATGAGATCTCGTCTTTCTTCAGATCTCCAATTTGACAAAATCTGTTCCCACACTCAGAGCAGCTAAATGTTTTTTCTCCTGTGTGAGTTCTCATGTGTTTCTTCAGAGTACTTGATTGAATTTTTTTCCCCCACATTCAGAGCAGCTGAATGGTTTTTCCCCTGTGTTATGACCCTGGGTCATTTATTTGTGATTCTGTTGTTCTGTTGTTCCTCCCTGCCTGAGGGTGGTGCTGCCACCCTTAGTGTGTTTCTCTCTCTCCAGGTGCTGGCTGCTGATTGGTGGTTGGAGATTGGTGGAGCTGTTATAAAATGGCTGCTGCTTGAGCTGTTCTTACTCTTCTCTTGGCCCTACTACCAACTGCACCATGCTTTGTTGTATTGTGTTAAAAATGAGTTAATTGTGATATTAGTCCAGCAGTCCAGGTAGCCATAGGGGTGGGTAGCCCTTTTTGTTCATCCTTTTCCTCCTGTTTATTTATAGGGAGTCAGGTGAGTGACCTGTATTTTCATTTTTTTTACTTTTGGGTAGGTAAGTTAGTTTTGGAAAGTAGATTGTTTTGTTTGTTGTTATGGGCCACGCCCACCCTGAAGCTTATTGCTACCTTTCTTGTTGAGTGTTAAATAAATTATCTTTTGTTGGACTGCAGCTGTGTGGCATTGGTCGTCCTTGGGAGTGGGGAAAGAGGGGAGCATCCTTTCATGCTATTTACCGGTTCCCCTAGGCCGGTCGTAACACCTGTATGATTTCTCATGTGTATCTTCAGATCTCCACTATGACAAAATCTCTTCCCACAAGCCCAGCAGTTAAACAGCCTTTCTCCTGTATGACTGCCCATATGTGTTGTCAGCAGTGCTTTTCGACCAAATCCTTTCCCGCAAACAGAGCAGCAAAATGGTTTTTCTCTTGTGTGAGTTCTCATGTGTGTCTTCAGCGTACTTGATTGACAAAATCTTTTCCCACACTCAGAGCAGCTAAATGGTTTTTCTCCAGTATGAGTTCTCATGTGTTTAGTCAGAACTCCACTTTCACAAAATCTGTTCCCACACTGAGAGCAGCTAAATGGTCTTTCTCCTGTATGACTGCTCATATGTGATGTCAGCAGTGCTTTTCGACCAAATCCTTTCCCACATTCAGAGCAGCTAAATGGTTTTTCCTCCATATGAGTGCTCATGTGTCTCTTCAGATGACTTGATTGAGAAAATCCTTTCTTACACTCAGAGCAGCCAAATGGTTTTTCTCCTGTATGTGTCCTCATGTGTCTCTTAACACCTGTCATGCGGCCAAATCTTTTCCCACACACAGAGCAGCTAAACGGTCTCTCGTCAATACTACATGTCAAGTCACTGACAGGGTCTTTATTATCATTGAGAAAGTTTGAACCTGACTGAGGTTCTCTGCTTTCTGTCCAATCATCACTGTCATCAGTCTCAGGTTGTAAATGTGTATCTGGATCTGAGTTCCTGGCTGGTTCTGCTCCTCCACAGTCCTCTCCATCAGCTCCAGTTTCCATCTGTTCAGTGTGTCTTTGATGAAGCTGTGAGGACTGAGGTTTCTCTTCATCATCTTCACTCTTCACAGGGACAGGAGTGGATGTGAACTCCTGTTCCTCTTTAATGTGTGGAGGCTCTGGGTCCTCCTGGTCCTCTTTAATGTGTGGAGGCTCTGGGTCCTCCTGGTCCTCTTTCATGTGTGGAGGCTCTGGGTCCTCCTGGTCCTCTTTAATGTGTGGGGGCACTGGGTCCTCCTGTTCCTCTTTAATGTGTGGAGGCTCTGGGTCCTCCTGGTCCACACTGGAGCTCCACTCCTGCTGCTCAGGGGGAACCTCTTCTTTAACCACCAACAGCTGCTGGACGTCTGCAGGAAACAGGAAACACACAGACGTTACAGAGAAATGTTGTCGTTCATTCACATCACAGCTCAAAAACTCCTTACTGAACTTCTACAGATCTCTGAGCATCAACCAGCTTCACAGTGTTCACTCAGCTGTGTCAGAGTGAGTGAGGTTGAGCTAAGCTTTCATTTTCGCAGCAATCGTTAACATCCATTGAGACTCTTGTCATGTTTGGAGGCTCCAGTGCAGCTCTTCATTTGTTCAGGCTTATGTGAACTATGTGAGAATGACTGTCCATGGGATGCCAGAGTTTGCAGTGAGTCAAGTTTGACAGCTTGCCCATCGAGATCTGTTTCCTCTAACACTGTCCCGGCCCAAACAGCAAACAAAGCATGCATTAACAGGAAGCTACCCCCCCAGGTGCTGTGCTCAAACCACTGAAGTACTGCAGAAAGTGTTAAAGCAGAATTAAGGCTTCTGCGTTGAATCACTGTCCATGTTTGTGAGCTGAAACCATTTCCTTCAGTGGAAACAAAGCTTTTATTTACTTTACTGTTTCTTATCTGTGAAATTAAACTGAAGACAATGAAGTCTCCACAAAAACATGTTTAGTCCTGTGTGTGATTTTTCCTGGCTTCCTATGAGCAGAGCAAATCTCTGCTATTCCCTATGCTAATTTATACAATGTAAAATGCCATAGGCTACAAACATTAGCATGTTGTATTTGTGGGGAAAATGTGTCCAGATAAAGACAAGTGTTTGTCTGTGAATGCTGCGCATTATAGTGAAGCTGAGTTGTGTAATTGTGTTTGAAATTGTTCCTACTAAGCCATGTTTAATGTGTGTTTCATGGGTTTTGAATCAACTAAACTTTATACCACTTCACATAACCCAGATGGGAAATAGCTAACAACACCACAGAAGCTAACGACACCAGAGAAGCTCACAGCACCAAAGACGCTAACGACACCACAGACGCTAACGACACCACAAAAACATTTGAAGTCCTGTGTGTGATTTATCCTGGCTTCATATGAGTTCATATGATATCAATACATATCAATGTGTGTTTAATGTGTTTTGAATCAACTAAACTTTATACCACTTTACATAACCCCAACGGAAAATAGCTAACAACACCACAGAAGCTAACGACACCACAGAAGCTAACCACAGAAGCTACCACAGAAGCTAACGACACCACAGAAGCTAACGACACCACAGAAGCTAACGTGGCTTTAATCGTCGACAGACTGAATATTTATTGAACAAAGCTGCAGTTATATCATTAATAACGAACTTGTAATGTTCAATGAACAAACCTGCTCTGTGTAACCGAAGCTGAGGGTTGAAAACAGCGTCCAGTAGTTTCCGTTGTCGCTCGTTCTCCTCTTTTGATCGACAAAGTTCCTCCTCGTACTCTGCTATCGTTCTTTCAAACAGCCCAAATATCTCTTCAGCAGCCGCAGTTAGTCGCTGCTGCACCAACGATCTCAGCATTTGGACTTTAGACATGTTCACACTTTAAAAGTAGTGAGCTACCACCAGGAGAAACTGGTGGTAGATGTTGATCGATACCCAGAGCTATATGGCTCGGTGATAGACAGCAGGTTGTCAAACTGCCCTGAGTCATCCTACAAAATGCCTGGAAACTTCATGATGGCTACTTCCAGCAAGATAACGCACGTCACAAAGCTTACATCATCTCAAACTGGTTTCTTGAACATGACAAAGAGTTCACTGTAGGCCTCCACAGTCACTGGATCTCAGTCCAATAGAGCACCTTTCTGTCTTTCTAATACCTTTTTAATCTGTGACACCAAGAGTTAAAAAGGGGGTTGAGGTGTCTGCTCATCAGATGTACATTAATGCTCATTATTTTTTTAATGTATTTAGAGACTGCTGTCCACCCGGACTCTTGTCGTTTAGGATGAATCCATCATTCTAACTGTACTGTGGGGCCTACACTCCATTAGTTTGCCCAGATACAAGGGGTCATCCACAGGATACATGCATGCTAATTACATGACACGTACTGCAATTGTTTCTAATAAGGAACATTTTTAAGGCTTTGGGCCTCATGACATATAGACCCAATATATAAGTGGCCTGCCGAGGAGCAGTCAGGCGCCACAGTCATATCATGTTTACGCATGTAGAATCTACATCCATAACCCTTCTGGGGGAAAATTAAAGGAATGCATACATCCATTTGTTTTGCATAGACAAATAATCTTCTGAAACTGGAGAAGGAAATGACCACCTTTGATTAGGAGGATGGCTCTGTTTCACATTATGCTATCAGAAATGACGTCTTACAGGCTATAAAATGTGGAGTTCGGGGGGGCAGACGAGAGAGAGTCTCGAAGATTGGTTGAATCTTTCCTCAAATTGCTGCAGAAATCTGAAACTGATAGTTTGGCTTGCTAAATAAAACTCCTTTTAGTCTGAAACAAGTCTGTATCAGCGGAGTCTTTTTCTTCACCATCATCTCACCATCTTTTTGTCATTGCATTAAGAAAGGCCTGATAAACTACAAGATGTTGTATGTGACTGAGTTGATGCTGCTGATGATGGGTCTTAGTGGTGCTCCTTCCTTGTGTATCTTGGGAGTCCACAGATGCATGGGATGACCTCACCAGGGTACAGTTGTTAATACAGTGGTCTGACAATGACTTTGTCCTTTCCCAGTTTTTGTAAATAATCTGACCTCCTTTTTGTAGCTGCTGGTAGCATCACACCTCAGTGTTTCATATGTGGCTGTGTCACTAAGCAGAGCAGTTATTTTGGCATGGTAGTCCGCTGTCTTCAGCACCACTGTGCATCTCCCTTTGTCTGCCGGCAAGATGTTGATATTCCAGTCTTTCCTCACCAGAGAAGCTAACGTGGCTTTAAATCATTGACAGACTGAATATTTATTGAACAAAGCTGCAGTTATATTATCAATAATGAACTTGTAATGTTTAATGAACAAACCTGCTCTGTGTAACCGAAGCTGAGGGTTGAAAACAGCGTCCAGTTGTCGCTCGTTCTCCTCTTTTGATCGACAAAGCGGCGCAGCTGTAAGAGTTTAACTTAATGATTTAAATGACAGTGTGACCAGGAGAGATCCAAACTGTGGCTCGCAGTCGCATTTTGTGACCATGGAGCTCCAATGCGACTGGCAAATACTATAAATACATAAACTGGAGAGGCGTAAGTTTGTTACCAGCTTACAGGGAGTAAATCCTGGCATTTAAAAGGCGCCGCAGTCACAGTTTAACCTTCTGCTAACTGCTAACAACTGACAGGAAGCTACAAGTTAACAGCAAAAACGTGACTGAGATTATCTGGTCTCTTTCCAATCATCGTCACCATCATCAGTCTCAGGTTCAGAAGACTGTGCAGGTCTGGTTGTAAATGTGTATCTAGATCTGAGCTCCTGGCTGGTTCTGGTCCTCCACAGTCCTCTCCTTCAGCTTCTGTTTCCATCTGTTGAGCTGAGCTGCTGGATGGAGGCTCTGCGAGGCCAAGTGAATCTCTGGTCACAAACAGTGCAGCTGAGAGGTTTCTCTCCTCTGTGGATTCTCATGTGACTAACTAAGGTACCTTTGAGCAGGAATCTCTTCCCACACTCAGTGCAGCTCCATGGTTTTTCTCCTGTATGAGTTCTCATGTGTGTCTTTAGATGACCTGATTGCGAAAATCTTTTCCCACACTCAGAGCAAGTAAATGGTTTTTCTGCTGTATGAGTTCTTATGTGTGCCCACACATCTCCACTTTGAGGAAATCTTTTCCCACACTCAGAGCAGCTAAATGGTTTTTCTCCTGTGTGAGTGCTCATGTATATCCTGACTCCTCCACGACTACAAAATCTCTTCCCACACTCAGAGCAGCTAAATGTTTTTTCTGCTGCATGGGATCTCATGTGTGTCCTCAGATTACTATTTTGAGAAAATCTTTTCCCACACTCAGAGCAGCTGAATGTTTTTTCTCCTGTATGATATCTCATGTGTCTCCTCAGATCTCCACTAAGACAAAATCTCTTCCCACACTGAGAGCAGCAAAATGGTTTTTCTGTTGTGTGAGTGCTCATGTGTGCCTTCAGAGTACTTGACTGAGAAAATCTTTTTCCACCCTCAGAGCAGCTAGATGGTTTTTCTCCTGTATGAGATCTCATGTGTGTCCTCAGATTATGATTTTGAGAAAATCTTTTCCCACAGTCAGAGCAGCTGAATGTTTTTTCTCCTGTATAATATCTCATGTGTCTCTTCAGATCTCCACTATGACAAAATCTGTTCCCACAAGCCCTGCAGCTAAACGGTCTTTCTCCTGTATGACTGCTCATACGTGCTGTCAGCAGTGCTTTTCGACCAAATCTTTTCCCACACTCAGAGCAGCTAAATGGTTTTTCTCCAGGATGAGTTGTCATGTGTTTCTTCAGATCTCCACTTTGACAAAATCCTTTCCCACACTCAGAGCAGCTAAATGGTTTTTCCTCCGTATGAGTGCTCATGTGTCTCTTCAGATGACTTGACTGAAAAAATCCTTTCCCACACTCAGAGCAGCCAAATGGTTTTTCTCCTGTATGTGTCCTCATGTGTCTCTTAACATCTTTCATGCATACAAATCTTTTTCCACATACAGAGCAGCTAAATGATCTCTCGTCAATACTACATGTCAAGTCACTGACAGGGTCTTTATAATCATTGAGAAAGTTTAAACCTGACTGAGGTTCTCTGGTCTCTGTCCAATCATCACTGTCATCAGTCTCAGGTTGTAAATGTGTATCTGGATCTGAGTTCCTGGCGAGTTCTGGTCCTCCACAGTCCTCTCCATCAGCTCCAGTATCCATCTGTTCAGTGTGTCTTTGATGAAGCTGTGAGGACTGAGGTTTCTCTTCATCATCTTCACTCTTCACAGGGACAGGAGTGGATGTGAACTCCTGTTCCTCTTTAATGTGTGGAGGCTCTGGGTCCTCCTGGTCCTCTTTAATGTGTGGAGGCTCTGGGTCCTCCTGGTCCTCTTTCATGTGTGGAGGCTCTGGGTCCTCCTGGTCCTCTTTCATGTGTGGAGGCTCTGGGTCCTCCTGTTCCTCTTCAATGTGTGGAGGCTCTGGGTCCTCCTGGTCCTCTTTAATGTGTGGAGGCTCTGGGTCCTGCTGTTCCTCTTTAATGTGTGGAGGCTCTGGGTCCTCCTGGTCCTCTTTAATGTGTGGAGGCTCTGGGTCCTCCTGGTCCTCTTTCATGTGTGGAGGCTCTGGGTCCTCCTGGTCCTCTTTCATGTGTGGAGGCTCTGGGTCCTCCTGTTCCTCTTCAATGTGTGGAGGCTCTGGGTCCTCCTGTTCCTCTTTAATGTGTGGAGGCTCTGGGTCCTGCTGTTCCTCTTTAATGTGTGGAGGCTCTGGGTCCTCCTGTTCCTCTTTAATGTGTGGAGGCTCTGGGTCCTCCTGGTCCTCTTTAATGTGTGGAGGCTCTGGGTCCTCCTGCTCCTCTTTAATGTGTGGAGGCTCTGGGTCCTCCTGTTCCTCTTTAATGTGTGGAGGCTCTGGGTCCTCCTGGTCCACACTGGAGCTCCACTCCTGCTGCTCAGGGGAACCTCTTCTTTAACCACCAACAGCTGCTGGACATCTGCAGGAAACAGGAAACATAGAATTAAACCTTAAATAACTCCTAAAATAACAACACTGCAAACAGGCACACAGAGCCGAGGCTTCTGTTGGAGACAATGTGGAACCTCTATGGCTAATCATTTCCATGTCTTTTGGGCCTGCCCGAAAATCCAGTCATACTGGAGGGAGTTGTCTACAGAGATAGGGGGGGTGGAGATAGACTACTCCTTTGTTATTTATATCTTGGTAAAATACCCGAAAAAAAACCCAACACGAGGATAAATACTTATTGAAGATACTTTTGGCAGGTAGTAGGAATGCTATAACCCAACGCTGGACCAGTGGCACAGGATCATGAAAGAAATTTATTTTATGGAGAGACTTACTTTTGTTTTAAGACTTGAGGTGAAGAAATGTAGTAAATCCTGGGAAAAATGGATTGTGTATGCACTTTGAATCGTATAACATTATACCATGATGTATGTGGAAAACTGTAACACCCATGATGACCTCATGTTCTTTGTTTGTAAATTTCATGTGAATACATTTTTTAAAAAAGTAAAAAAAAAAAAATCACTCTCTGAATTTCCATTGTTATGCGGATGATACTCAGTTGTATTTATCGAAAATGGCAGTAGAAACTAATCAATTAACTAAACTTCATAACTGCCTTAAAGACATAAAAACCTGGATGAGCACCAATTTTCTGAAAACTGAAGTTATTGTTCTTGGCCCCAAACAACTCAGAGACTCTTTTTCTGATGACATAGTTTCTCTTGATGGCATTGCTCTGGCCTCTAGCACCACTGTAAGAAACCTCAGAGTAACATTTGATCAAGATTTGTCTTTTAATTCTCATTTAAAACAAACCTCACAGACTGCATTTTTTCATCTGTGTAATATTGTGAAAATTAGGCCTATCCTGACCCGAAAAGATGCAGAAAAATTGGTCCACACTTTTGTTACCTCTAGGCTGGATTACTGTAACTCTCTATTAGCAGGTAGCTCTAGTAAGTCCTTAAAAACTCTCCAGCTAATTCAGAATGCAGCAGCACGTGTACTAACAGGAACTAAGAAACAAGATCATATTTCTCCTGTTTTAGCTTCTCTGCACTGGCTCCCTGTAAAATCTAGAATTGAATTTAAAATCCTACTGTTAACTTATAAAGCTCTAAATGGTCAAGCTCCGTCATATCTTAGAGAGCTCATAGTGCCATATTATCCCACCAGAACACTGCGCTCTGAGAACGCAGGGTTACTTGTGGTCCCTAAAGTCTCCAAAAGTAGATCAGGAGCCAGAGCCTTCAGCTATCAGGCTCCTCTCCTGTGGAATCATCTTCCTGTTACGGTCCAGGAGGCAGACACCGTCTCCACATTTAAGACTAGACTTAAGACTTTCCTCTTTGATAAAGCTTATAGTTAGGGCTGGCTCAGGCTTGCCCTGTACCAGCCCCTAGTTAGGCTGACTTAGGCCTCGTCTGCCGGAGGACCCCCCTATAATACACCGGGCACCTTCTCTCTCTCTCTCTCTCTCTCTCTCTCTCTCTCTGTCTCTCTCTCTCTCTCGTATCCTATTACTCTATTACTGCATCTTGCTACCTCGGCCATTCTGGATGTCACGAACTCGGTTTCTTCTCTGGAGCCTTTGTGCTCCACTGTCTCTCAGATTAACTCATATCGCAGCGGTGCCTGGATAGTGTGACGTGTGTGGTTGTGCTGCTGCCGTGGTCCTGCCAGATGCCTCCTGCTGCTGCTGTTATCATTCGTCATACTTCTACTGTTGTTATACACATATGGTTATTGTCACATATGTATACTAGCAGATATTAATATATACCTACAACGGCAGTTTCTAAAGAGCGAAAAGGCTGCATATAGGAGAAACACTATCAATCAATCAATCAATTTTATTTATAAAGCCCAATATCACAAATCACAATTTGCCTCACAGGGCTTTACAGCATACGACATCCCTCTGTCCTTAAGACCCTCACAGCGGATAAGGAAAAACTCCCCCAAAAAAAGAGATGGTGGTTTCACTTAACAAATGCCTATTTTCAGCACATTTCATGCTGTTGCGTTCCAAGAAACATCAGCCCAATAAATCCAGAATGATTCATTCTCACCAAGTAGAGCTACTGAAGTCATCTGGTGGAAAATAATGCATCCTTAAGAAAATATAAATTGCAATATATATTGCTGGGGCCAAAAAACGCAATGTTCATTTTTCCCAATATTGTACAGCCCTACCACCAACATGCTGAAGCATTTGTTGTCGCATGGGATTAAATATCAAGAGTGCCATGTGTTCCGGTCAACGAATGCAGCTGCAGCAAAGTCTCAGCAGAGCAGTTCCAGTGATGGTACGACTGTCCTGTGTTCAACGCATTCATTCTGTAACGTTATTTGACGTAGATGAAAACAAATGCGGTACAAATATGCTTTCATTTGTTCCGTTTCAGAAGACAGCGGTGGACCAGTTTCATATTTGTTTACTTACACAAGCACTTTATCTCTTGTTTAGAACAGTACCTCAATAAAATTTGTGTTGCTGACACCAAAAACCTGTAAGGTCTAATTTTACTACACAGAAAATTCACAGGAGGAATCGATAAACAATCAGATCGATAAGTAGAATCGATAATGGCATTGATAAATAAAATCCTATCAATTCCCATCCCTAGTCATTAACATCCATTGAGACTCTTGTCATGTTTGGAGGCTCTAGTGCAGCTCTTCATTTGTTCAGGCTTATTTGAATTATGTGAGAATGACGGTCCATGGGATGCCAGAGTCTGCTGTGAGTCAAGGATTACCAGCAGCCTGAGCAAATAAAGCTCTGGTGTTTTATGAAGACAGCTTGCCCGTTGAGATCTGTTTCCCCTGACACAGAGCTCTGTGGGACACCAGAGAAGCTAACGTGGCTTTAAATCATTGACAGACTGAATATTTATTGAACAAAGCTGCAGTTATATTATTAATAATGAATTTGTAATGTTTAATGAACAAACCTGCTCTGTGTAACCGAAGCTGAGGGTTGAAAACAGCGTCCAGTAGTTTCCGTTGTCGCTCGTTCTCCTCTTTTGATCGACAAAGTTCCTCCTCGTACTCTGCTATCGTTCTTTCAAACAGCCCAAATATCTCTTCAGCAGCCGCAGTTAGTCGCTGCTTCACCAGCGATCTCAGCATTTGGACTTTAGACATTCACACTTTAAAAGTGGTGAACATATACACAAGCCGTTGCAAGTGTGCTGTTTTAAGATGATGTCTAGAGGCGTTTGAAATCAAAATATGTTCACTAAAACTGACTAACCTCAAATGATCTCACTCTGGGGAGAAGTCGAAGAGCAGAGTGAACGTGGCAGGAAAAAGTTGATGAACATAAACGCTGTTTATGTTCTGGGAAACGGCAGGAAATCACACACACACACACACACACACACACACACACATTGAAAGCTGGCTCCAGAGGAAGGGGAAAAGAAAAGCATTAACCCTCTGCTGGACTGATGTGGCTCATCTCTCCGTCATGCTTTACACCTCTGGGTTCATCGTGTTTGTAAAGGTTCTCCAACTCCATAACCTGACAAGATCCCCAAATCCCTTATAGCATGACATGGTACCTCATCATTTAATCCTTTGGGAGATAGATAGATATGCTCATTATTGTTTCATTGTTGCCACCTCTCTCTGACCGAGTCACTTTTTCAATACTGTGAAGGCATTTTGTTGTGTTCCAGCCTGTAGCCTTGATCACTGATGGAAATGGATGATACTTATGCTTAAGGTAACAGGCGGGTCAGCAGAAGGCCCAAAAGAGTCCTCCAGGTCAGTGTAGTGGTTTATAATACATATCATACATACGTACATCATACATAATATTACTTACTACTGATTATACTATTCACATAAGTATCTACAACACTGTTATATTCCCATTCACTCACTCCTTCTTGGGTTCATATTGCCTCAGGGCTTGGCAGCCAGGGACAGATGGAATGTGTGGAATGTGGTGCTTGACTCGGCCACTGAATGTTGCCTTATTAGGAAGTAAGGTCCTCACTCAACATATGGGATAGGGGGTCGAATTGGGCTCGAAGAAACACAGGCAGAGACTTCTCTGGGGCTTCTCTCTGTCCTCCCTCCAGGCCATCTGTCTCTGTTTCTCAGTTCCTCCAACCTGCTTGTTCCAACTATTGTAACATCATTGTATACACAATAAATGTGCTATTGAACTGTATTGATTGCTCTGTCATTATTATTTGCCACCACATCAGGCTACTTGACCGTCGTTATGAACGCATGTTTTTTAAGTATAATCCAGAAAAATATTCTCCTTAAAAGTCATGACTTTGAAAATACTGCTTTTATTTGTTCAAAATTCTCAACATTAGAAAGTACCAAAATGATAACAGTAACTGAAACCCCCTCAGTCTGCTGAGGGTTGATGATGTGCACCTGGGGACACTTGTTCGCCTGTTAATGTGTGTTCACCAAATGTTAGGAAGGACTCTTGCCTTGCCTCTGGAGGATCCTTCCCTGGAAGGACTCATCCTACCAGAGAAGGATCCTTGATTCTGAGAAACACGCACAGTCGGCCGCAGTGAAGAATACAGCCTCCGGAGCGACTCTCCTGAGCTTCAAAATAAAAATACAGAAGTGCCACTGGAATTACAGGTTTACTCTGAAAAACACACACAAGATGATAAATAATTCCAACTTGCGTTTTAAAGAATGTCATCATGGGGTTATTCTTGTCGGATTTTTACTATTATTGCTATTATTTCAGTCACTGTGTCTGTTCATGTGGCAGCCAAATGTTGTTGTAGTGATGTAAAAAGCGCCACCAGATGGCAGGAGCTACATTTGAAATCTCATTTATTTTGGTTGTAAATGTGTATGTGGATCTGAGCTCCTGGCTGGTTCTGGTTCTCCACAGTCCTCTCTATCAACATCTGTGTCTATCACTCTAATGGTATTTGAGCTGGTAAGACTAAGTGAATCTTTGGTGACAAACAGTGCAGCTGAAGTTTCTCTCCTGTGTGGGCTCCCATGTGCTGAACTAAGTATTCCTTGCAAGGGTACTTTTTACCACACTCAGAGCAGCAAAATGGTTTCTCTCCTGTGTGGACTGTCATGTGTCTCTGTAACTGTCCACTCTGTGAAAAAGATTTCCTACAAACTGAGCAGCTGAATGGTTTCTCTCCTGTGTGAGTTCTCATGTGTCTCTTCAGATATGAATTGGTGTTGAATCTTCTCCCACACTCAGAGCAGCTGAATGGTTTTTCTCCTGTATGTGTCCTCATGTGTCTCTTAACACCTGTCATACGACCAAATCTTTTCCCACACACAGAGCAGCTGAATGGTCTCTCGTCAATACTGCATGTCAAGTCACAGACAGGGACTTTATTATCATTGAGAAAGTTTAAACCTGACTGATGTTCTCTGGTCTCTGTCCAATCATCATCATCACTGTCATCAGTCTCAGGTTGTAAATGTGTATCTGGATCTGAGTTCCTGGCTGGTTCTGCTCCTCCACAGTCCTCTCCATCAGCTCCAGTTTCCACCTCTTCAGTGAGTCTTTGATGAAGCTGTGAGGACTGAGGTTTCTCTTCATCATCTTCACTCTTCACAGGGACAGGAGTGGATATTGACTTGATGATATCATCCTCCTCCAGCCCTTGAAGCTGCTCTCCCTCCTGACTGATCCAGAGTTCCTCCTGGTCCTCCTTAATGTGTGGAGGCTCTGGGTCCTCCTGGTCCACACTGGAGATGGACATTTTCACATTTTAAAAACACAACAAAGACACCCTGCTAACACTTGTTTCTGTCGGACACCATCTTTTTTCTTTCTTAATGAGGTTTAATGGCAGTTGGCAAACCAGCTTTCAATCGCATTACCGCCACCTACTGGACTGGAGTTGGAGCAATAGATGTAAGTACCCTTATGATTCCTGTTTCTCTCAAGTAATTAAATGGAAGTTTACTTACATTCCTTGATGTGTGAACATAGTCCAGTAGGATGCTTCATGACGCTCCTTGATGCTCCCAACAATCATGTAGAATGGATTTTGTAGGTGTGATCTAGTCTCCCCTTGAGAATTAACCCAATACGGCAACAAAAGCTTGACCCTCCTCATTCGTAGAGGCATCTCCCCCAATTCACCTTGTAACGCAGATACTGGTGATGTTTTAAATGCTCTACTACTACTGCTAGACGCCATCTTGTTCAACCAGAGTGAAGTTAGCCTCAGTAAATAATACAGCTTCAGGGGCAGTTGAGTTGCTGAACTTCAAAATAAAACTCCAGGGGCCGTATTCCCAAACATTCTGAGAGTGCTCTAAGAGATCTCCTAACTTAGACTAAAAACTTTTAGGAAGGAGTCTTAGTTTGGGAATGATTTAGTAAAGTTTCATCTGAACCAGCACCTTTACTGCAGCTGCTGTCAAAAACACACACTGCTGACCTTTGACATGTGACTGCCTGGTGAATCTGTTGTTAAAAACTTTTCCCACAAACTGAGCAACAAAATGGTTTCTCCCTGTGTGAATCCTCATGTCTCTAAAGACTGAAGCAGACAAATCTGTTACCACACTCAGAAAAACTAATTTATTTTTGGTTAATATTAAATGCCACATGTCAGTTGGGACATCATCATTTTTTTAGGGAGTTTAAACCTGATCGAGGTTCTCTGGTCTCATTCCAGTCATCATCAGTGACCAGTCTCAGGTTAAGTAGACTCTCCAGTGTCGTCATTCGTCTCAGGTTGTAAATGTGTATCTGGATCTGAGTTCCTGGCTGGTTCTGGTCCTCCACAGTCCTCTCCATCATCATCTGTGTCCATCTGTTCACCTGAGCTGCTGGCTGGAGGCTCTGCCTCTCTGTTCTGACGCTGTGAGGAGTGACAACACACACTCTGATGGTGTTTGAGCTGGTAATGCCAAGTGAATCTTTGGTGACAAACAGTGCAGCTGAAAGGTTTCTCTCCTGTGTGGGTTCTCATGTGATGAACTAAGTATTCCTTGCGAGGGTACTTTTTGCCACACTCAGAGCAGCTAAATGGTTTCTCTCCTGTGTGGACTGTCATGTGTTTCTGCAAATGTCCACTCTGTGAAAAAGATTTCCTACAAACTGAGCAGCTGAATGGTTTCTCTCCCGTGTGAGTGCTCATGTGTCTCTTCAGATCTGCCTTGGTGGTAAATTTTTTCCCACACTCAGAGCAGCCAAATGGTTTTTCTCCTGTGTGCGTCGTCATGTGTCTCTTAACATCTGTCATGCGGCCAAATCTTTTCCCACACACAGAGCAGCTGAATGGTCTCTCATCAATACTACATGTCAAGTCACTGACAGGGACTTCATTATCATTGAGAAAGTTTGAACCTGACTGAGGTTCTCTGCTTTCTGTCCAATCATCACTGTCATCAGTCTCAGGTTGTAAATGTGTATCTGGATCTGAGTTCCTGGCTGGTTCTGCTCCTCCACAGTCCTCTCCATCAGCTCCAGTTTCCATCTGTTCAGTGTGTCTTTGATGAAGCTGTGAGGACTGAGGTTTCTTTTCATCATCTTCACTCTTCACAGGGACAGGAGTGGATGTGAACTCCTGTTCCTCTTTAATGTGTGGAGGCTCTGGGTCCTCCTGGTCCTCTTTAATGTGTGGAGGCTCTGGGTCCTCCTGGTCCTCTTTCATGTGTGGAGGCTCTGGGTCCTCCTGGTCCTCTTTCATGTGTGGAGGCTCTGGGTCCTCCTGGTCCTCTTTCATGTGTGGAGGCTCTGGGTCCTCCTGGTCCACACTGGAGCTCCACTCCTGCTGCTCAGGGGGAACCTCTTCTTTAACCACCAACAGCTGCTGGACGTCTGCAGGAAACAGGAAACACACAGATGTTACAGAGAAATGTTGTCATTCATTCACATCACAGCTCAAAAACTCCTTACTGAACTTCTACAGATCTCTGAGCATCAAACAGCTTCACAGTGTTCACTCAGTGTACAACCGATCATAAATAACGCTGTGGACCACTGAAAGCCACCTTCCCGATATGTAACATCAGCTTCCAGCATTAGCTAACTTCATGCAGTTTCTCAAGTCAGTCACCAGTGGTGGAAAGTAGCTCAGTATATTTACTCAATCACTGTACTTACTTGGGTACAAATTTGAGGTACTTGTACTTTGAGTATTTCTTATCTATTTCCTGAAACTTCATAGTTCTACTCAAAACACCTCAGCTGTCAGCTAACAACAGAGAAACTGAGGCACCACAGAAGCTAACGACACCAGAGAAGCTAACGTGGCTTTAAATCGTCGACAGACTGAATATTTATTGAACAAAGCTGCAGTTATGTTTTTAATAATGAACTTGTAATGTTTAATGAACAAACCTGCTCTGTGTAACCGAAGCTGAGGGTTGAAAACAGCGTCCAGTAGTTTCCGTTGTCGCTCGTTCTCCTCTTTTGATCGACAAAGTTCCTCCTCGTACTCTGCTATCGTTCTTTCAAACAGCCCAAATATCTCTTCAGCAGCCGCAGTTAGTCGCTGCTTCACCAACGATCTCAGCATTTGGACTTTAGACATGTTCACACTTTAAAAACACAACAAAGACACTCTGCTAACACTTGTTTCTGCTGGACGCCATCTTCTTTCTTCTTCTTCTTCTTCTTCTTTTGGTTTTGATTGGCGGCTGGCATCCTACTATTAGGCGCATTGCCGCCACCTACCGGACTGGAGTATGGAATAGGAGGCTATCTTCTTTCTTTCTTAATGAGGTGTAATGGCAGTTGGCGAACCAGCCTTCAATCGCATTACCGCCACCTACTGGACTGGAGTTGGAGCAATAGATGTAAATACCCTTGTGATTCCTGTTACTCTCAAGTAATTAAATGGAAGCTTACTTACATTCCTTGATGTGTGAACATAGTCTTTGCTTAGGAGTGATTTAGGAAAGTTCTGAGAGCAACTCTGAGTAAGGAAGAGACAGAAACTTTTATCTTACTGAGGGGTGTGGTTGACCCTGTTGCTTGGTGTGATGCTTTCTTTTAACAGATGTGATTGTTTGTCACAGACACACCCTTTTGTGAGCCTGGGAGGACAATCATTTTTCTTTCTTGCAAATATGCAGCAAACAGATAAATATAGACACTCTAATGTTCTCATTTCAAACATATCCAGCACTGTTTCAACCCTCTGTTGCTCCAGAGTTACAAAAACACACATTGCTGACCTGTGACATGTGACTGCCTGGTGAATCTGTTGTTTAAAAGTTTTCTCACAAAATCAGCAGCTGAAGGTTTTCTTGTCTTTTTTTTTAATCCTTCATTCATCAATTAGTGCATACACATGTGGACACAAGTATTCGGACACCTGACCATTACACCAACAGGGACTGTAATGACAGTGTATTCAGATACATGTACTTTAATATGGAGCTGGTTCCCTTTCATAGTTGGAACAGCTTCCACTCTTCTGTGAAGGTTTTCCACAAGGTTCTGTTTCAGTGGGAATTTGTGCCCATTCGTTCTGTGGAGTATTTAAAAGGTCAGGCACTGATGTTGGACGATAAGGCCTGGCTTGCAATCTCCGTTCCAGTTAATCCTAAAGTTGCTTGATGGGGTTGAGGTCGGTCAGGGGTCTGTTCTTCCACACCAAACTCATCAAACCATGTCTTTATAGTCCTTGCTTTGTGCACTGGGGTGCAGTCATGTTGGAGTAGAACGGGCCTTCCCCAAACTGTTGCCACAAAGTTGGAAGCATAGCATTGTCCAAAATGTCTTGGTATGCTGAAGCATTAAGATTACCATGGACACCCATTCCAGAAGGCTTCTGCTGCACCGTTCTTGTCTTACATTAACGCCAGTGGAAGCTCGAAACTCTTCAGCTATGGAATAAGCCAAGCGTTGGCGACTTTTGCGCACCATGTGCCTCAGCAGTCGTTGACCCTGCTCTGTGATTTTCCACGATCTTCCCCTTTGTTGCTGTTGTTCCTGAACGCTTCCCTTTTCTGATAATATCATTTACAGTTGCCTGTAAAAAATCCAGCAGGGATGAAATTTGATGAATCATCTCATTAGACTATTGGAAATGTCCAGCTTTCTTCCAGTGTGATGGCATTCACCTTAATGGCCTTGGCTCACACACTCTGACTGAATATTTATGTTACAAAATTTTAATCTCTCCCACACCCTGACTACCTGCTGCTTCACGTCCACACAAGCTCAGCTCTCAAGCACCAACTGTTAATCTGGCTCTTCTCAATCTAAAATCGCTTTCCAACAAAACATTTATTTTAGACGTGTTTAGTTTTATTGTACAGCACTTTGTAACTGTGTTTTGAAAGGTGCCTCATAAATAAAGTTCATTGTTATTTATTATTACAGATGTTACTGGTTTACATCAAATAAAAGGGCACAGATAAGTTACAGGGGACAGCCTGTGAAGAAAAGAAAAAAAGAGGCAAATCTGTGACATTTGAAGGATTCTGTGGTCAGTGAGGGATCTGTGATGTAGCATGACAGCATTCTCCAGATACTGGTAAGATGGTGGATTTAATTCAGTTTATTGTAAAATCAGTGGCGTTGGAGTTCGGGGTGGGCGATATATTGAATATAGTCGATGAATCGCGGCTTATTCCATGCAATATATAAAGCGACTGTCATGAACATCGTGTATAAATTGTCACAGGATTTTTTAAAGCCATGGGCTGAGACACGATTAAGCATTTTGTTTCACAAGCAAGAGATTCACAAACATGATACCCCACACACTCTTCCCGTTAGGTCATTCTCTCTCGCATGTGAGCAGGAGAGGTAATGCATGTTTTTATATCACAGCCCCAGACCGCTGCCATTTTGTGATCACGGAGCACCAGTGCAACTTGTGTGTTTTGTATCCATTGGGCTCCAAACCGTGACTCACAGTCGCATTTTGGAACCATGGAGCTCCATTGTGACTTACAGATGCTATAAATACATGAACTGGAGAACTGTGTGTTTGTTACCAGCTCACAGTGAATAAATCCTCATGTTTAAAGGTACCGTGGTAACAGTTTAACCTTCTGCTAACTGCTAACAACTGACAGGAAGCTACAAGTTCACAGCAAAAACATGACTGAGATTATCTGTTCTCTGTCCAATCATCATCAGTGTTCAGTCTCAGGTTCAGAAGACTCTCCAGTCTTGACATCAGTCTAAGGTTGTAAATGTGTATCTGGATCTGAGTTCCTGGCTGGTTCTGGTCCTCCACAGTCCTCTCCTTCAGCTTCTGTTTCCATCTGTTGAGCTGAGCTGCTGGCTGGAGGCTCTGCCTCTCTGTTCTCCTCAGTTTGACTGTGATGAGGCTGCGAGGACTGACATCCAACACACTGATGGTTTCTGAGTTGATGAGGCCAAGTGAATTTTTGGTCACAAACACGGCAGCTGAATGGTTTCTCTCCTGTGTGGATTCTCATGTGAACAACTAAGGTTTCCTTTCGCGGGAATCTTTTGCCACACTCAGAGCAGCTGAAAGGTTTCTCTCCTGTGTGGCACCTCATGTGTTTGTGAAGATACCCACTATGTGTAAAAGATTTATTACAGATTGAGCAGCTGTAAGGTTTCTCTCCTATATGTGTGTGTATGTGTCTGTGTAAATCTCCACTCTGTGTAAAAAACTTCTTACAGACTGAGCAGCTGAATGGTTTCTCTCCTGTGTGAATCCTCAAGTGTTTCTGTAAATACCCACTCTCTGTAAAATATTTTGTACAAACTGAGCAACTGAATGGTTTCTCTCCTGTATGGATTCTCATGTGTCTCTGTAAATGTCCACTCTGCGTAAAAGCTTTCTTACAGACTGAGCAACTGAATGGTTTCTCTCCCGTGTGGATTCTCATGTGTCTCTGTAAATCCCCGCTCTGTGTAAAAAAGTTATTACAGACTGAGCAACTGAATGGTTTCTCTCCGGTGTGAATTCTCGTGTGCTTCTGCAAATCTACAGCTTGTGTAAAAGATCGCTTACAAACTGAGCAGCTGAATGGTTTCTCTCCTGTATGTGTGCACATGTGTCTCTTCAACTCTGTCTTGCGGCTAAATCTTTTCCCACACTCGGAGCAGCTGAATGGTTTTTCAATAGCAATACATCTTGTGTCACTGACAGAAGCTTGATTAGTTTTCAGAGCGTTTAAACCTGATTGATACTCTCTGGTCTCCTTTAAATCATCGTTACTGTCATCAGTCTCAGGTTCAAGAGAGACTCCAGTGTTGTCATGTGTCTCAGGTTGTAAATATCTCCCTGGTTCTGCTCCTCCACAGTCCTCCCCTTCTGTTTCTGTT
Organism: Cromileptes altivelis; assembly: GCA_013133815.1. Classification (NCBI taxonomy): domain Eukaryota; kingdom Metazoa; phylum Chordata; class Actinopteri; order Perciformes; family Serranidae; genus Cromileptes; species Cromileptes altivelis. Next base: position 4,817,209 of record CM023153.1, on the reverse strand, counting down.
TCCATCTGTTCACTGTATCTTTGATGAAGCTGTGAGAAATGAGGTTCCTCCTCTTCATCATCTTCACTCTTCACAAGGACAGGAGTGGATGTGAACTTGGTGATATCATCCTCCTCCAGCCCTTGAAGCTGCTCTCCCTCCTGACTGATCCAGAGTTCCTCCTGTTCCTCTTTAATGTGTGGAGGCTCTGGGTCCTCCTGGTCCACACTAGAGCTCCACTCCTGCTGCTCAGGGGGAACCTCTTCTTTAACCACCAACAGCTGCTGGACGTCTGCAGGAAACACACACACAGATGTGACTGTCACTACAGCTTTTTTTAAATGTATAATACACAGTAATACACATGCACTACTTTTCAGCCATTACTCCCTGTTATACTCCCTGTGCACAATGACCAAACACACTGCTGAACCCAGAAGGGCACAAACTGTACAAATAGAGATGGTTGTAGCTGGTGATTTGAACCAAACAGTGTTTCTATAACATGTAATAGAGTGCTGCAGAAATGCATTGTCATTCTTACACTAATATTGTTTGATTCCTCAAGTTTCCACAATGACCTCATTTTCAACCACACACACACACACACACACACACACACACACACACACACACACACACACACACACACACACACCAGATCTTGATGAATGAATTACTTAAGTGTAAAATCTTTGCTGATGTACAAAGTCATCAAACCACTGAGGGTTGGATTAAAAAAATCACACTGAATATCAAAGTCAAAAATTGAAATCACAGGCTGATCCAACTTGTGTGAATTTTATCACATCAACTCATGATGTGACTCAGTAGTGTGTACGGCCTGTTTGGACCTGTGAGCTCCTGGACAGTCTGTGGCAATACTTGGCAGCCTTTAGGTCAGGGGACTGACTGATTCACAATCACTTGTGCTTCCTACAGACTGATATCCCTGCAGTTTAACTGACTTGGTGTTAAACTGTGACCATTAAGTGTTCATTTAATTTTTGAGCAGGGTATTTCAACAGCAAAGTAATAGTAAATAAGCATCATTCTTGAGATGCAATTATAGCTGCATCAAAAGGCAGGGAGGTCACATAGCTAACGATACCACAGAAGCTAACGACACCAGAGAAGCTAACGACACCACAGAAGCTAACGGCACCACAGAAGCTAACGACACCACAGAAGCTAACGACACCACAGAAGCTAACGTGGCTTCAGTCGTCGACAGACTGAATATTTATTGAACAAAGCTGCAGTTATATTATTAATAATGAACTTGTAATGTTTAATGAACAAACCTGCTCTGTGTAACCGAAGCTGAGGGTTGAAAACAGCGTCCAGTAGTTTCCGTTGTCGCTCGTTCTCCTCTTTTGATCGACAAAGTTCCTCCTCGTACTCTGCTATCGTTCTTTCAAACAGCCCAAATATCTCTTCAGCAGCCGCAGTTAGTCGCTGCTTCACCAACGATCTCAGCATTTGGACTTTAGACATGTTCACACTTTTAAAAACACAACAAAGACACTCTGCTAACACTTGGTTCTGAAAGACGCCATCTTATTCAGTGTAAAGTTAGCCACAGTAAGAATACTGCTTCCGGGGCAGGAGGGGTTAATATGCTTCAAAATAATAGTCCAGAAGTTTTACTGAAATTACAGGCGGCCTCAGAAAAATACGCAGGGAAATATTGATTGAAATACACTTGAGCTTGAGGGTTTATTCTTGAACATGGAAACAAAAGCCTCAAAACATTTTACACCACGATGTCAACATAAGTTGTTTAATAAATCAGTAAACACTGACTGACTCAATTTAAAGGTGTTAAGAAGATTCTTCTCATGTCAAAGTATGGCAATTTCCCCTTCAGGTAGGATCAGGACAAAAGACGACAAAGTAAAGTATTAACTCTCAAAACAAATAACAGACCTGAAGTCTCCCTCCTTCATTTTAAAGTTCAATCTGAGCCGACTGCATGGATGAAATTATTAATATCCAGCAGAACACTTTACATACAGCATGTGAGCAAAGACGAAAAGAGACACAACTTATTGTCTTGTCATTCTGTGCGTGTGCATGGTCACATATTATGAAACAGGGAGAACTGTTAATGAAACTTAACTGATGAGGGAATGCATGAGGTTTTTTGCTTGCTCACTAGACATAAAGAAACATTTCAAGTCATCAGTAAGAACCAGGATTAGAATTCTGAAAGTGAAACAACACTCAACTCTAAATGCTGTTTGCTCGCAGCAGAAGACTGACACTTACTATGATGTTCTCATTTTAAACATGTTCACAACTGTTTCAACTCTCTGTTGCTCCAGAGTTTCATCACTGCTGTTGAAGACACACTTATGACCTTCGACATGTGACTGCCTGGTGGATCTTTACTTTAAAACTTTTTTCACACTGAGCAGCTGAATGATCAAAAAGCACAAAAAGTAAGTAAATTTGTGTTTGGTAGATTATTTCTTTGTTGCATCAGTGCTTCTTGGGAATAATCCTTATACAGTTGGAAAACCTGTTTATTTCCCTTTTTAAATGGTGCCACATTTGTTAGTAACATGTATTTGTGGGATGAGCAGCAGAGCTGATTATGTGGGTTGTCAGCCATGAAAAAATTGCCTAATCTTCTCTGCCAATGCCAAACAGCTTTTTTTTGCTGTTGATACTGACTCATGTTTTGAGCTTCTGGTACCCCCAGGTGCTGACAATCAGGTGTGAATCAGCATGCCATGTTTGACTGATCTGGATAGGGCCCGTGCGATAGGGCAACTTCAAGCTGGTGTTCCGCAAAACCAAGTTGCCACATTATTTGCAATGAGCCCTCGTACCGTCTGCAAAATGAAGGCCAAGTTACATTTTACGGGGAGTATAAAAGACAGGCTGTGAAGTCGGCACCCCAAGAAGACCGTTTCCTCATCCTGTCAGCACTGAGGAACTGTAGGCAGTCTTCTATAGATTTGCAGTCCAGTTTTGCCCAGACAATCCGGAACAGAGTGCACACAGCCAATCTCTGGTCTCATAGCAGCTGGATCATAGGGTCAAAGTGTGGAGAAATTGCAGAGAACTCTTTGCTGATTGCTGCACCAATAGAGTAACATCTTTTGGTGGAGGCAGTGTGATGGTCTGGGGGGACATCTCTCTCACTGGAAAAACAAGTCTTGTCATCATTGGAGGCAATCTCAATCCAGAGATGTCAAAATGAAATTCTGCAGCCAGTGGCAATCCCATGTCTCCACAGTCTGGGACCGAACTCTATCCTCCAAGATGACAACGCTCGCCCCAACAGAGCGAGGTTTATCAGAGACTACCTCCAAAATTTGGGAGTGGAGAGGATGGAATGGCCTGCCAGCAGTGCTGACCTCAACCCCACTGAACACTTGTGGGATCAGCTTGGGCGTGCTGTTCGTGCCAGAGTGAAAAACACAACCATGGGATGCCATCCCACAGCAGTGTGTGACCAGCATGAAGAGGAGGTGCCAGGCTGTTGTGGCTGAGTATGGTTCTTTCACACGCCACTGAGGCTGCTGTTTGTTAAATGAACAAATTGTTAAATGGCTCATATGTCTTCTTTCTTCAGACTTCAATCATCCAATCCACCAAACAACAGTCAACAGTATAAAAAGCTGTTATGCAAATTTTTCATGGACACAACCCACATACTCAGCTCTGCTGCTCATCCACAAATGCATGTTCCTAACAAATGTGGCACCATTTAAAAGAGAAATAAACAGTCAACGGCATAAGATTTATTGCAAAGAAGCATTGTTACAACATTGTAACAAAGAAATAATCTATTAAACACAGATTTCCTTACTTTTTGTGCTTAGTTTACTTTTTTCCTCAGCAGTAACTTATGACACGAGTAGACACATATTTTAACACACTCAGAGTGACTGGGCCTAGTTTTTGATGACAATAACTCTCATACAGTGCACTTGGACTCCGTTATTTTACAGAAAATTTCTGTCTGAGTGAGGTTCTCTGGTCTCTGTCCAATCATCATTAGTGTTCATTCTCAGGCTCAGAAAACTCTCCAGCCTTGTCATCAGTCTCAGGCTGTAAATGTGTGTCTGGATCCGAGTTCCTGGCTGGTTCTGGTCCTCCACAGTCCTCTCCATCAGCTTCTGTTTTCATCTGTAGAGCTGAGCTGCTGGCTGGAGGCTCTGCCTCTCTGTTCTCCTCAATTTGAGTTTGATGAGGCTGTGAGGACTGACACCCAACACACTGATGGATTTTCAGTTGTGTAAGCCAAGTGAATCTTTGTTCACAAACACTGCAACTGTAAGGTTTCTCTCCTGTGTGAATTTTCATATGTTTCTGTAAAATTCCATTTTGTGTGAAAGATTTCTCACAAAAAGAGCAGCTATATGGTTTTTCTCCAGTGTGGCTTCTCATGTGTTTTAGTAAACCTCCACTATATGGAAAACATTTCTTACAAACTGAGCAGCTGTAAGGTTTTTCTCCAGTATGGCTTCTCATGTGTGCTTGTAAATGCCCATGCTGTGTAAAAGATTTCTTACAATCTGGACAGCTGAAAGGTTTCTCTCCCGTATGTGTGTTCATGTGTCTCTTCAGATCTGTCTTGGTGGGAAATTTTTTCCCACACTCAGAGCAGCTAAATGGTTTCTCTCCTGTGTGGCTCCTCATGTGCATATTTAAAGTTCCACCTAGTGTGAAAGACTTATTACAAACTGAGCAGCTGTATGGTTTCTCTCCTGTGTGGATTCTCATGTGAACAACTAATGTTTCCTTGCGCGGGAATCTTTTACCACATTCAGAGCAGCTGAAAGGTTTCTCTCCTGTGTGGCAGGTCATGTGTTTATGAAGATACCCACTATGTGTGAAAGATTTCTGACAGACTGAGCAGCTGTATGGTTTCTCTCCTATATGAGTGTGTATGTGTCTGTGTAAATCAGCGCTCTGTGTAAAAAACTTCTTACAAACTGAGCAGCTGAAAGGTTTCTCTCCTGTGTGTGTTGTCATGTGTTGCTGTAAATATCCACCCTCCGATAAATATTTTGCACAAAGTGAGCAACTGAATGGTTTCTCTTCTGTGTGGATTCTCATGTGTCTCTGTAAATGTCCACTCTGCGTAAAAGATTTGTCACAGACTGAGCAGCTGAAAGGTTTCTCTCCTGTATGGATTCTCATGTGTCTCTGTAAATCTACAGTCTGTGCAAAGGATCTCTCACAAACCGAGCAGCAGAATGGTTTCTCTCCTGTATGAATGCACATGTGTCTTTTAAGCTCAGTCTTGCGGCTAAATCGTTTCCCACAGTCAGAGCAGCGAAATAGTTTTTCAACAGCCCTACATTGTGAATCACTGACAGAGGCTTCATCATTTTTCAGAGAGTTAAAACCTGACTGATACTCTCTGGTCTCCACCCAGTCATTGTTACTGTCATCAGTCTCAGGTTGTAAATGTGTATCTGGATCTGAGTTCCAGACTGGTTCTGGTCCTTCCCAGTCCTCAATTTCAACTTCTGTTTCCATCTGTTCAGTGTGTCTTTGATGAAGCTGTGAGGACTGAGGTTTCTCTTCATCATCTTCACTTTTCACAGGGACAGGAGTGAATGTGAACTTGATGATATCATCCTCCTCCAGCCCTTGAAGCTGCTCTCCCTCCTGACTGATCCAGAGTTCCTCCTGTTCCTCTTTAATGTGTGGAGGCTCTGGGTCCTCCTGGTCCACACTGGAGCTCCACTCCTGCTGCTCAGGGGGAACCTCTTCTTTAACCGCCGGCAGCTGCTGGACGTCTGCAGGAAACAGGTAAAACACACACACACACACACACACACACACACACACACACACACACACACACACACACACACACACACACACACACACACACACACACACACACACACACGGTATTGTCACTAAAGGGCTTTTTTCCTCACTTGATGGAATACAAAGTTTATCTATAACACCTGCAGAACATATACGTTCATTACTATACAACTGAAAGGAAGCAATATAATTAAATTAAATTATTTTAAAAAAGCAAAACATGTCTTATAAATTGTCTTGTCTTATAATTTTTTAGTGTATAGAAAAAGTAATGCACAGTAGGACACATACACTGCTTTTCCAGCCATTACTCCCTCTTAAACTCCCTGTGCACAGTGACCAAACAAACTGCTGAACCCAGAAGGACACAAACTGTACAGATACAATGTACCAGCTGTGACGATGTCATCAGTGGTCACATGACAAAACAATTGGTAGTTGGAGCTGGTGATCTGAACCAATCAGAACCAAGAACAGTGTTTTTGCAATGTTTTTGCGCAATGAAGTGCTGCAGGAATGAGTCAGCATTTTTATACTTCTGGATCCCTCGTCTTGACTGAATGGGTTGTTGGTCAGATGCCTGAAATAAGATCCCCACTGGCCCTCCTGGTGAAAATAATTACAGTCTGACCTTACTGCGGGGTGCTTATTCATCATCCATTGGTACGAACCATGTGGGTAAAGCTTGTTGGTAAGAGGGCTAAATATAGGCCTAAAAGCAAGAGAGCAACTGAAGCAAGGCCATTTTCCAGTGGCTCCCAACAAAAGCCCCGTTTCCACCAAACAGTATGGTACCTTTGACTGAAAGTAATCCTTCAAACATGGTACCTAGACGGTGGCGTTTCCACTCCACTAAATGGGCGGGGTTGTTGTCACTCACTGCTCCGTCCAGCACTCGCTGTATTTCCTCATCAGCGGTGACACAGATGGAAGTCTGCACCTGGTTTATTGTCCACAGAACAAGGCTGCATGCCCACATTTTCAGCAGAAAACAGAACAAGCTGCAGTGAGAGTCTCTCTTCATGGGATATTTAAAAATAGCAGCTTTGTGCATTTAGTCCTTTGGCTCAGGGATTTAGTGTTGTTGTAGCTCGGCGCTATGCAACCCTTTTTCTCTCCGAGTGAGGATTAGAATATATGCAGTTCACATAACCTGGCTGAAATTAATATATATATAAACACTTGAAACTCCTTACTAGAAGTGTCTGTCATATAAAAAATAAAGTGATGGTCAAAGTTGTCACAGTGAAATTTAAGGTGTGCTGATGGATTCACGTCATCAACTCATGCATTGAGTAACATTACAAGTTAACATTCCACCTTAAAAGTCGCCGGCAGTCGGCCCCGTGATTGAAGTTATTTTTTCTCAGACTCCAGCTGCTGTGAGAGGCAGCAAAACATCCTTTCATTTTATAGTTACAGTTTATTAATAAAACTCTCCACAGTATGAACAGTGGTTACATGAGTCTCAAAACCAGACACAACTCAGCCCTGAGCAGAGTGACCGTCCTCTACTGTCCAATCAGACTGCAGTTATCACAGCTCCACTTTTTAGTACCAGATCTGTGTGCTAGGTACCCCAACAGAGGGGGGACCAAACATGGGGACGGTTCCATTGGGACCATCCACAACTTTTCACAGTGGAAAAAACAAAAAACAAACAAACAAAAAACATATTGAACTGAACTGTCCCGTACTGCTTGGCGGAAACTGGGCTTAGATATATTGGAATTAAATGGGGTCTATGGGTACCCAGGAGGGTGTCCTAAACTTGAATAGGCTTGTGCTCAGTAAATGTTTCTTTTCCAGTCAGTGTACTCCTTAAAATGGAAACTGTATTTGTCTATCTAAAGAAGAGGACAACCAGGCAACTAAAAGGGCAATGAATCACCTTATCACCATATATGGATATTTAACATTAGACAAGACAGCTGTTCACTCAAAATAGGAACTTTACCAGTATTAGTCCATATGCGCCAAAAAATAATTAACTGTACAATAAAGTAAATCAATATGCGATCCGTAAAGTTCCATTACGACAATGTTTTCAACAGTGTAAGTACATTCTTGGAATTCAGTTATAGCTTTTAGTTTTGGTGTGACACTACGAGATTGCCAGAGAAGCTAACAGCACCACAGAAGCTAACGACACCGCAGAAGCTAACGGCACCACAGAAGCTAACGGCACCACGGAAGCTAACGGCACCACGGAAGCTAACGGCACCACGGAAGCTAACGGCACCACAGAAGCTAACGACACCACAGAAGCTAAAGACACCACGGAAGCTAACGACACCACGGAAGCTAACGACACCACGGAAGCTAACGGCACCACGGAAGCTAACGACACCACAGAAGCTAACGACACCACAGAAGCTAACGACACCACAGAAGCTAACGGCACCACAGAAGCTAACGACACCACAGAAGCTAACGACACCACAGAAGCTAACGACACCACTAACGACACCGCAGAAGCTAACGGCACCAGAGAAGCTAACGGCACCGCAGAAGCTAACGACACCAGAGAAGCTAACGACACCAGAGAAGCTAACGGCACCGCAGAAGCTAACGACACCGCTGAAGCTAACGACACCGCAGAAGCTCACGACACCGCAGAAGCTAACGACACCACAGAAGCTAACGGCACCACAGAAGCTAAAGACACCACAGAAGCTAACGACACCAGAGAAGCTAACGACACCACAGAAGCTAACGACACCACAGAAGCTAACGACACCACTAACGACACCGCAGAAGCTAACGGCACCAGAGAAGCTAACGGCACCGCAGAAGCTAACGACACCAGAGAAGCTAACGACACCAGAGAAGCTAACGGCACCGCAGAAGCTAACGACACCCTGAAGCTAACGACACCGCAGAAGCTAACGACACCACAGAAGCTAACGACACCACAGAAGCTAACAGCACCACAGAAGCTAACGACACCACAGAAGCTAACGACACCACAGAAGCTAACAGCACCACAGAAGCTAACAGCACCACAGAAGCTAACGACACCACAGAAGCTAACGACACCGCAGAAGCTAACGGCACCAGAGAAGCTAACGACACCACAGAAGCTAACGACACCACAGAAGCTAACAGCACCACAGAAGCTAACGACACCAGAGAAGCTAACGGCACCGCAGAAGCTAACGACACCGCTGAAGCTAACGACACCGCAGAAGCTCACGACACCGCAGAAGCTAACGACACCACAGAAGCTAACGGCACCACAGAAGCTAAAGACACCACAGAAGCTAACGACACCAGAGAAGCTAACGACACCACAGAAGCTAACGACACCACAGAAGCTAACGACACCACTAACGACACCGCAGAAGCTAACGGCACCAGAGAAGCTAACGGCACCGCAGAAGCTAACGACACCAGAGAAGCTAACGACACCAGAGAAGCTAACGGCACCGCAGAAGCTAACGACACCGCTGAAGCTAACGACACCGCAGAAGCTCACGACACCACAGAAGCTAACGACACCACAGAAGCTAACAGCACCACAGAAGCTAACGACACCACAGAAGCTAACGACACCACAGAAGCTAACAGCACCACAGAAGCTAACAGCACCACAGAAGCTAACGACACCACAGAAGCTAACGACACCGCAGAAGCTAACGGCACCAGAGAAGCTAACGACACCACAGAAGCTAACGACACCACAGAAGCTAACAGCACCACAGAAGCTAACGACACCACAGAAGCTAACGACACCGCAGAAGCTAACGGCACCGCAGAAGCTAACGACACCAGAGAAGCTAACGACACCGCAGAAGCTAACGGCACCAGAGAAGCTAACGGCACCACAGAAGCTAACGACACCGCAGAAGCTAACGACACCGCAGAAGCTAACGACACCGCAGAAGCTAACGACACCGCTGAAGCTAACGACACCGCAGAAGCTAACGGCACCAGAGAAGCTAACGGCACCGCAGAAGCTAACGACACCGCAGAAGCTAACGGCACCGCAGAAGCTAACGACACCGCTGAAGCTAACGACACCGCGGAAGCTAACGACACCACGGAAGCTAACGGCACCACAGAAGCTAACGGCACCAGACAAGCTAACGACACCACAGAAGCTAACGACACCACGGAAGCTAACGGCACCAGACAAGCTAACGACACCACAGAAGCTAACGGCACCACAGAAGCTAACGACACCACAGAAGCTAACGGCACCACGGAAGCTAACGGCACCAGACAAGCTAACGACACCACAGAAGCTAACGGCACCACAGAAGCTAACGACACCACAGAAGCTAACGGCACCACGGAAGCTAACGGCACCAGACAAGCTAACGACACCACAGAAGCTAACGGCACCACGGAAGCTAACGGCACCAGACAAGCTAACGACACCACGGAAGCTAACGACACCACAGAAGCTAACGGCACCACAGAAGCTAACGACACCACAGAAGCTAACGGCACCAGAGAAGCTAACGTGGCTTTAAACGTCGACAGACTGAATATTTGTTGAAGAAAGCTGCAGTTATATTATTAATAATGAACTTGTAATGTTTAATGAACAAACCTGCTCTGTGTAACCGAAGCTGAGGGTTGAAAACAGCGTCCAGTAGTTTCCGTTGTCGCTCGTTCTCCTCTTTTGATCGACAAAGTTCCTCCTCGTACTCTGCTATCGTTCTTTCAAACAGCCCAAATATCTCTTCAGCAGCCGCAGTTAGTCGCTGCTTCACCAACGATCTCAGCATTTGGACTTTAGACATGTTCACACTTTAAAAACACAACAAAGACACTCTGCTAACAGTCGTTTGTACACGACGCCATTTTGTTCAGTGTGAAGTCAGCCACAGTAAATAATACAGCTTCCGGAAGTGCTGAGTTTCTGAGGTTCAAAATAAAAGTCACTGTGCAGCTGATGATATAGCCATCACCTTCCTATGTATACACGGACAACTCGTCACTGATTCTCTTGCAAACTTTAATGGTGAATTCTGGAATTATAAATGAAAAACCCATTCTGTTATCTGAACTCTTTGAAGCATCTGTATTGGACGCCATCTTGCTCAAACAGTGTGACGTCAGCCAGTAAAGAATACAGCTTCCAGGGCAGATGGGTTTTTGAGTGTCAAAATAAAAGTTCAGAAGTGTTACCATAATTAACAGACTGAAGTGGCATTTATAGTTGTGCAACAGAGCCCATGCTGTTGTGAGCATTTTTACTTGCAGTTAGACGTCCAAAAACACTAGTCGGCGGTGGAGGTTTCTTAAAAGTGCTGTTTAGTTGATTCAAAAGACGCATTAAACACACATTAAACACACATTAAACATGGCTTAATAGAGACAGTTTCAAACACAAGTACACAAATCAGCTTCACTATAACTCGCAGCATTCACAGACAAACACTTGTCTTTATCTGGACACATTTCCCCCACAAATACAACATGCTAACGTTATTACCATAAGTCTGTGGCATTTTACATTGTATAAATTAGCCTAGCAACTAGCAATCTTTCCCTCCTCTCATATGAAACCAGGGACAACAGCAACATTTAACAAAGGTAACGGCACACAATTTGGCTCCATGACAACTCACAACATTCACTGACTAAGCAACTGTCTTATACTAAACACGTTTTCCAAACAAATATAAAATACTAACATTGTTAGCACAAGCCTATGGCACTTCACACTGTATAAATTAGCCCAGCAGCTAGCAGAGATTTCCTCTCCCCCTTCCACAAGACTAAAAATGCTATTTTTGTGGAGGCTTTATTGTCTTCACAATTTATTGTTTCCTTATCTGTGAAATTAAAGTAAATAAAGGCTTTGTTTCCACTGAGGGAAATGGTTTCAGCTTAAAGAAACAGACAGGAGGTCTGTGTGACCGCAATGAGCAGTTACATTTCTGGGGAGGTGCACGTCAGGTTGTGGCGTCAGCTCTACGTCGACATGGAGCCGACCCTGTAGCTATGGTGTCAATTCAACGCAGAAATAGAAATTCCCTATTATTCAGAAAAACACGCAGGAAGAGAAATGATTAAAATATGCTTTTTAAAAGACTGACATTTATAGAGCTTTGAACTTTTGTCCTTAAACTCCAAATAGGTTGTTGGCTGTAACTTTTTGCGTGCTGCCGTTTCAGCTAGGTCTCCCTTGTAAACCAGCCAGAATTTTATCCTGGTTCAGTATGGGTTAAATTAAATTAAATTAAATTAAAAGTTTCTGTCCCATGCGCTTTGACCTTGTCAGATTAAAGTTGTCCAAATACATTTGAAATGCAATGTAGGATATGACCTAATACATTTATGGATAACACTGAATAAAACTTAATTGTATTAATTAACTAACACTTTCCCCCTCTCTGACTGACTCCCTTTTGTGCACAGTCGGCAAATTCATGCATCAATATCTCTACATCCATCTGATTAAAATGGAGCTTCTGCCTTTTATTTACCTGTTGCCATGGTGAATCATAGTATCGGAGCTGCATTGATGATGGCTGTTTTCATTCACTGCACTTGAGCTTAACTCAGGGTTGATTAAACTGATTCTGATCAGCTGTTCAGGGCTCCTTGTGTCTCACCACATTTCAATAAACATTCATGAACGTATATATAAATGAAAAAGAAAGAGGGGCAGTGTAGTGGAGGATATTAACTTATGTACGTTGTAATTACGCCCCTAAAAGATAAATATGCAAAACATGTAAAGCCTATTGAAGTCAATACAAATAACAGCAGTTTAGTGAAAGAGTAAACACTGTGAATGACTCAGTTTAAAGATGGATGGGCATTGTTAACCATTGTGAAACATTACCAACTCTAAATGCTGCTTGCTCACAGCAGAAGAAGAAAGACATTCTTCCTCTGATGTTTTCATTTCAAACATGTCAACAACTGTTGCTCCAGAGTTTAATCACTGCTGAAAGTTTCATGTGAACCAGCAGTTTTACTGCCACTGTTGTCGAAGACAGACTTATGACCTTTGACATGTGACTGCCTTGTGATTTTTTTGTTTAAAACTTTTCCCACACACTGACCAACTGAGGGGTTTCTCCACTGTGTGAATTCTCATGTGCTATTTCTGTGTCTGGCAAACTTTAGCCACAATCAGAAAACCCTGACATTTTTGCTTGTAATACTTTTCATGTGATGAAGAGAGACTTAATAATTTTTGAGAAAGTTTTAACAGTACTGATGTTTTCTAGTCTCCTTCCAGTCATCACCAGTATTCAGTCTCTGGTTGAAAAAATTCTCCAGTCTTGACATCAGTCTCAGGTTGTAAATGTGTATCTGGATCTGAGCTCCTGGCTGGTTCTGGTCCTTCAAAGTCCTTTCCACCCACTTCTGTTTCCATCTGTTCAGCTGAGCTGCTGGCTGGAGGCTCTGCCTCTCTGTTCTCCTCAGTCGGAGTTTGATGAGTCTGTGAGAACTGACACCCAACACACTGATGGTTTCTGAGTTGGTGAGGCCAAGTGAATCTCTGGTCACAAACACGGCAGCTGAAAGGTTTCTCTCCTGTGTGGGTTCTCATGTGAACAACTAAGGTTTCCTTGCGCAGGAATCTCTTCCCACACTCAGAGCAGCTATAAGGCTTCTCTCCTGTATGGCACCTCATGTGTTTATAAAGATATCCATTATGTGTAAAAGATTTCTTACAGACTGAGCAACTGTAAGGTTTCTCTCCTGTGTGAATCCTCATGTGTTTCTGTAAATGTCCACTCTGTGTAAAAGATTTCTTACAAATTGAGCAACTGAATGGTTTCTCTCCAGTGTGGATTCTCATGTGTCTCTGCAAATCCCCGCTCTGCGTAAAAAAGTTATTACAGACTGAGCAACTGAATGGTTTCTCTCCAGTGTGAATTCTCATGTGCTTCTGCAAATCTACAGCTTGTGTAAAAGATCGCTTGCAAACTGAGCAGCTGAATGGTTTCTCTCCTGTATGAATGCACATGTGTCTCTTCAGCTCTGTCTTGCGGCTAAATCTTTTCCCACACTCGGAGCAGCTGAGTGGTTTTTCACCAGCACAACATCTTGAATCACTGACAGGAACTTCAGTATCTTTCAGAATATTTAAACCTGACTGATACTCTCTGGTCTCCGTCCAATCATTCTTGCGGTCCTGTGTCTCAGGTTGTAAATGTGAATCTGGATCTGAGTTCCTGGCTGGTTCTGGTCCTCCACAGTCCTCTCCATTAGCTCCAGTTTCCACCTGTTCAGTGTGTCTTTGATGAAGTTGTGAGGACTGAGGTTTCTCTTCATCATCTTCACTCTTCACAGGGACAGGAGTGGATATTGATTTAGTGACATCATCCTCCTCCAACCTTTGAAGCTCCTCTCCCTCCTGACTGATCCAGAGTTCCTCCCGTTCCTCTTTAATGTGTGGAGGCTCTGGGTCCTCCTGGTCCTCTTTAATGTGTGGAGGCTCTGGGTCCTCCTGGTCCACACTGGAGCTCCACTCCTGCTGCTCAGGGGGAACCTCTTCTTTAACCACCAACAGCTGCTGGACGTCTGCAGGAAACAGGAAACACACACACACACAGATGGTATTGTCAATGAAGAGCTTTTTCCCTCACTTTATAGAATACAAAGGTTATTGATAAACATCTGCAGAACATACAAGTTCATTACCATACGAATGAAAGGAAGCAAAATAATTTAATTAAATTATTTTAATAAGCAAAACATGATGAGTAATAAAGTAATACACAGTAGATGTGCTACCAGCTGTGATGATGTCATGAGTGGTCACATGACAAAACAACCAGATGGTTGGAGCTGTTGATCTGAACCAAACAGAACCAAGAACATTGTTTTTGTCATGTATATAGAGTGTTGCAGAAATCAGTCTTCCATCCAGAAAAGAATTAGCGTTTTTACACTTGTCTTGAATTCAGTGGGTTGTTGGTGAGATGCCTGAAATAAGATCCCCACTGGCCCTCCTTGTGGAAATAATTAGAGTGTGACCTTACTGTGGGGGCGCTTATTTATTAAGGCAGCACAAAGGTTGTGAAACAAGACAACCTGAGATGAACCATGAGAGTATAGCTTCTTTGTAAGAGGGTTAATATAGCTCAAAAGTTAGGCTAAAATTTGGGAAGAGGACAACTGACATGGACAATTTTAAGGAGTCCCTTAAACTCTCACTTCAAGATATCATAAGGTCTGTGGGTACCCACATGTCTCCCCTGAACTTGAGAAGGCTTGTATTTGACAAATGTTTATTTTGCGATCAACATACCCCTCAAAATTTTGTCTTTCTGAAGAAGAGGACACTCAGGCTATTGAAACAGCAATGAATCACCTGACATGGATAGATATTAAACACATCTAAACAGGACAACTGTAGAACTCAAAGTGATAACTGTACTGGTATTAATCTGCACACATCAGAAAATTACTGTACAATAAGAAACTGAAGTACATCAGTGTGTGATTCCTCAAGTTTCCATAATGACATAATTTTCAACTGTACAAGTAAATTGTTGTTGTTCAGATATAACTTTATGGTTTTGGTGTGACAAACCAAGTTCTTCAGAGAAGCTAACGGCACGTGAGAATCTAACGACACCACAGAAGCTAATGGCACCACAGAAGCTAACGACACCACAGAAGCTAACGACACCACAGAAGCTAACGGCATCACAGAAGCTAACGACACCAGAAAAGCGAAACGACACCACAGAAGCTAACGACACCACAGAAGCTAACGACACCACAGAAGCTAACGGCACCACAGAAGCTAATGGCACCAGAGAAGCTAACGACACCACAGAAGCTAACGGCACCACAGAAGCTAATGGCACCACAGAAGCTAACGACACCACAGAAGCTAACGACACCACAGAAGCTAACGACACCAGAGAAGCTAACGGCACCAGAGAAGCTAACGACACCACAGAAGCTAACGACACCAGAGAAGCTAACGACACCACAGAAGCTAACGACACCAGAGAAGCTAACGGCACCACAGAAGCTAACGGCACCAGAGAAGCTAACGGCACCACAGAAGCTAACGACACCAGAGAAGCTAACGTGGCTTTAATCATCGACAGACTGAATATTTATTGAACAAAGCTGCAGTTATATTATAAATAATGAACTTGTAATGTTTAATTAACAAACCTGCTCTGTGTAACCGAAGCTGAGGGTTGAAAACAGCGTCCAGTAGTTTCCGTTGTCGCTCGTTCTCCTCTTTTGATCGACAAAGTTCCTCCTCGTACTCTGCTATCGTTCTTTCAAACAGCCCAAATATCTCTTCAGCAGCCGCAGTTAGTCGCTGCTTCACCAGCGATCTCAGCATTTGGACTTTAGACATTTTCACACTTTAAAAACACAAGAAAGACACTCTGCTAACTGTTTTTCTTCTCTACCGGACGCCATCTTGTTCAGTGTGACGTTGTCCACAGTAAGAATACAGCTTCCGGCATAGGTGAGTTTCTGAGGTTCAAATTAAAAGTCCAGAAGCATTACCGAAATTCAAGATATACTCAGAAATACACACAGGCAGTTCAATGATTAAAATTCAGAAGATGACATGAACTAAACTTACTTTATTATTGATTATTTATTTGTATTATAAATATATTATTTATTTACAAACAAAAAGCTTCAAAACATTTCTCATCACAAAGCTCCACATAAGTTGTTGTTGTTGTTGTTTCTTCTCATGTCAAACTACCAGGTAAGATCAGGACAATGGAGGAAAAAGAAAATCATTACCCTAAAACAAACATCAGACCTGAGGTCCTTCATTTTCAGGTTTAATCTGAGCCAGCTGCATGGATCAAATTAATATCCAGGAAAACACTTAACCTACAGCATGTAAACATCACATCAACATGTTGTCATTCTGTGCTTGTGCACTTTCACATGATGAATGGCAGCAGTGTTAATGATTCATGATTCACTGATGAGGAAATGTCATCAGATGTCTTCAAGTCATCAAGAAGAACCAGGATTAGAACAAGAAATGTTTAACACACTCAGAAAACCTGGACCGAGTTAACTTTCGTACAATGTACGGGGACTTCCTCACTTTACAGAGAGTTTAAACCTGACTGAGGTTCATTGGTCTCCTTCCAGTCATCATCAGTGTTCAGTCTCAGGTTCAGAAGACTCTGCAGTCTTGTCATCAGTCTCATGTTCTAAATGTGTATCTGGATCTGAATTCCTGGCTGGTTCTGGTCCTTCAAAGTCGTCTCCATCAGCTTCTGCTTCCACCTGTTCAGCTGAGCTGCTGGCTGGAGGCTCCCCCTTTCTCTCCAGCGTGCTTTCTCATGTGTTTTCGTAAACTGCAACTATATGGAAAAGATTTTTCACAAACTGAGCAGCTGTAAGGTTTTTCTCCAGTGTGGCTTCTCATGTGTACTCGTAAATGTCCTTTCTGTGTAAAAGATTTCTTACATACTGAGCAGCTGAATGGTTTCTCTCCTGTATGCGTATACACATGTTTCTTCAGATCTGTGCTGGTGGGAAATTTTTTCCCACACTCAGAGCAGCTAAATGGTTTCTCTCCTGTGTGGGTCCTCATGTGAAACTTTAAACTACCTCGGAGTGTAAAAGATTTCTTACAAACCGAGCAGCTGAATGGTTTCTCTCCTGTGTGGATTCTCATGTGCTTTTGTAAATTTCCATTCAGTGTAAAGGATTTCTCACAAACTGAGCAGCTAAAAGGTCTTGCTCCCGTATGAGTGCTCATGTGATGCCTTACAATTGACTTGTCGCCAAATTTTTTCCCACACTCAGGGCAGCTAAATGGTTTCTCTCCTGTATGAGTTCTCATATGTGTCTTCAGATGATCGGCTTTACCAAATCTTTTCCCACACTCAGAGCAGCAAAATGGTTTCTCTCCTGTATGAGTTTTCATGTGTTGCCGTAGAAGTTTCTTGTCGCCAAATTTTTTCCCACACTCAGAGCAGCTACATGGCTTCTCTCCTGTGTGGGTCGTCATGTGAAACTTTAAACCATCTCGGAGTGTAAAAGATTTCTTACAAACTGAGCAGCTGAATGGTTTCTCTCCTGTGTGGATTCTCATGTGCTTTTGTAAATTTCCATTCAGTGTAAAGGATTTCTCACAAACTGAGCAGCTAAAACGTCTTGCTCCCATATGAGTGCTCATGTGTTGCCTTACAATTGACTTGTTGCCAAATTTTTTCCCACACTCAGGGCAGCTAAATGGTTTCTCTCCCGTATGAGTTCTGATGTGTGCTTTCAGACATCCAGTTTTACCAAATCTTTTCCCAGACTCAGAGTAGATAAATGGTTTCTCACCAGCACTACATTTCAAATCACTGACAGACACTTCTTCATTTTTCAGAATATTCAAACCTGACTGATATTTTCTTGTCTCCTTCCAATCATCACTGTCATCAGTCTCAGGTTCAGAAGACTCTCCAGTCTTGTCATGTGTCTCAGGCTGTATTTGTGTATCTGGATCTGAGTTCCTGGCTGGTTCTGGTCCTCCACAGTCCTCTCCCTCAGCTCCAGTTTTCATCTGTTCAGTGTGTCTTTGATGAAGCTGTGAGGACTGAGGTTTCTCTTCATCATCTTCACTCTTCACAGGGACAGGAGTGGATATTGACTTGGTGATATCATCCTCCTCCAGCCCTTGAAGCTGCTCTCCCTCCTGACTGATCCAGAGTTCCTCCTGGTCCTCTTTAATGTGTGGAGGCTCTGGGTCCTCCTGGTCCACACTGGAGCTCCACTCCTGCTGCTCAGGGGGAACCTCTTCTTTAACCACCAACAGCTGCTGGACGTCTGCAGGAAACAGGAAACACACAGATGTTACAGAGAAATGTTGTTGTTCATTCACATCACAGCTCAAAAACTCCTTACTGAACTTCTACAGATCTCTGAGCATCAAACAGCTTCACAGTGTTCACTCAGCTGTGTCAGGTGTCTATACGACATCTGTAAGTAACAGCAGTATCACTCCACCGACTTTCGGTGCAAAGGCCTGGGCTGAGAAAGGACTATGGGAATGGGGTTCAGAGTTTGTTGTCCTATAGTGCTGTACAACTTCAATTAGCAAGTCTTTAATTTGCATCCCTCACTGAACTCAACCCCCGACTGTATGGCACAGGCACAAAACTCTTACTTAGCAAAGATGGGAAATAACATCATTATCTAAACCAATATGAATATCATTTGTTTATAGAATCGGCTGTAACATATAAATTAGAAATTTGTTTTTTGATCTTGCTTGAAAAGACAGCACATCTCCGCTACAGCTTAGAGTGGTATTCCTCAAGGAAGCATTCTTGGCCCACTTTTGTTTTTATTATATGTTTCCACTTGGAAACAATATAAGTAAAAACTTTTTAAAGCTAAATGAAGACAAAACTGAGATTAGTTTAATTGGAACAAAAGCAGCATGAGGAAAAATGCAGTCAGTATTTGGTGGTCTTAGCAACTCCACAGTAACAGCAGCCACAGTAGCTGGGAAAGAAAATGCTAAGCGGCTAAACTGTTACTTACAGTTTTCAGGTTATTTGTTAAGATGGCTGTAGATTTGTGATATGCCAGTTTCCTTTGGCAAACCTGCCACTCGTCTTTTTGAGAGTCACCTCAAACTATTCCAGAAGCTTGACTTTGTCAACATCATGAAGTTGCGTGTTTTTCTTGCGTGTTTTCCTGCCTTGTCTTGTTTCATCAGAATGTCAACGGCAACAATGCTACATCTGGCCTGCCTCTGGCTCCAATCACCAGTTCATTGCACTCTGCTCATGACCAGCGAAGCCATTCACCATTGACCCAGGTAGGCTCGTCTACTCACTGTGCTACCTGTTGGAGCTGAGCTGCCTTCAGGCGGAGTCGGCGCAGCTATCCCTCCACACTAACAACATACCTCTGGAGTCACTTTGGGAACACAAGCGAAAGGATGCACAAACCAGCCTTTTGTGTTTCACAGAGACATGGCTTTCTGAGGATGTGGACTTTCATGTGGATGGTTTTAACATCATTCGCTTGGACAGAGATGCAGCCAAAATGTGGAAGTCATTTGGGGTCAATCAAATATGTTTTATGTAAACCCGAAATAATCGGAGAATTTGAGGGTTCAGAAAAAAACAAACACATGGTATATATCATATCAAACATGCAAAAGGAATGAAAGACCATGCAACATAACCAACCAGCACAGAAGCTAACGACACCACAGAAGCTAATGGCACCAAAGAAGCTAACGGCACCAAAGAAGCTAACGGCACCACAGAAGCTAACGGCACCACAGAAGCTAACGGCACCACAGAAGTTACAGCTAACGACACCACAGAAGCTAACGACACCACAGAAGCTAACGACACCACAGAAGTTACAGCTAACGACACCAGAGAAGCTAACGACACCACAGAAGTTACAGCTAACGACACCACAGAAGCTAATGGCGCCACAGAAGCTAACGGCGCCACAGAAGCTAACGGCGCCACAAAAGCTAACGGCGCCACAGAAGCTAACGACACCAGAGAAGCTAACGACACCACAGAAGTTACAGCTAACGACACCACAGAAGCTAACGACACCACAGAAGTTACAGCTAACGACACCAGAGAAGCTAACGACACCACAGAAGTTACAGCTAACGACACCACAGAAGCTAATGGCGCCACAGAAGCTAACGACACCACAGAAGTTACAGCTAACGACACCAGAGAAGCTAACGACACCAGAGAAGCTAACGACACCACAGAAGTTACAGCTAACGACACCACAGAAGCTAATGGCGCCACAGAAGCTAACGGCGCCACAGAAGCTAACGGCGCCACAAAAGCTAACGGCGCCACAGAAGCTAACGACACCAGAGAAGCTAACGACACCACAGAAGTTACAGCTAACGACACCAGAGAAGCTAACGACACCAGAGAAGCTAACGACACCAGAGAAGCTAACGACACCACAGAAGTTACAGCTAACGACACCACAGAAGCTAACGGCACCACAGAAGCTAACGGCACCAGAGAAGCTAACGGCACCACAGAAGCTAACGGCACCACAGAAGCTAACGACACCACAGAAGCTAACGACACCACAGAAGCTAACGACACCAGAGAAGCTAACGGCACCAGAGAAGCTAACGGCACCACAGAAGCTAACGACACCACAGAAGCTAACGACACCAGAGAAGCTAACGACACCACAGAAGCTAACGACACCAGAGAAGCTAACGACACCACAGAAGCTAACGGCACCACAGAAGCTAACGACACCACAGAAGCTAACGACACCACAGAAGCTAACGACACCAGAGAAGCTAACGACACCACAGAAGCTAACGACACCACAGAAGCTAACGACACCTCAGAAGCTAACGACACCACAGAAGCTAACGACACCACAGAAGCTAACGGCACCACAGAAGCTAACGGCACCACAAAAGCTAACGACACCACAGAAGCTAACGCGGCTTATAATCGTCGACAGACTGAATATTTATTGAACAAAGCTGCAGTTATATTATTAATAATGAACTTGTAATGTTTAATGAACAAACCTGCTCTGTGTAACCGAAGCTGAGGGTTGAAAACAGCGTCCAGTAGTTTCCGTTGTCGCTCGTTCTCCTCTTTTGATCGACAAAGTTCCTCCTCGTACTCTGCTATCGTTCTTTCAAACAGCCCAAATATCTCTTCAGCAGCCGCAGTTAGTCGCTGCTTCACCAACGATCTCAGCATTTGGACTTTAGACATTTTCACACTGCAAAGTCACTCTACTGACACATGTGTCTACTGGACGCCATAGTGTTTCTTCTTCTTCTCCTTGTCTTTTTGTAGCAGTTGTCAAAAACATTAAAGTGCATTACCGCCACCAACTGGTGTGGAGTGTGGATCGGGACTCTATCTCAAATGTTCTCGCCGATAATAAGGGGGGAAAAATCTGAACATGCTGAAAATGTAGACAGTAAATAAAACAAAACTATATCCTCCCAATCAGATTCGTTCTCCTAAGATCCAGTAAAATGCTTGATAACATCTCTGACTTCACCTTCTCTGTAAAATATCTCTTTAATCAAAACTCAACTTCATTTTGTTAAGATTTGATGTAAGTCTATGTAATTACGAGATAATGTGTCAATTTTTTAAAATTTATTCAGTGGATGCCGTGCCCTTCCGTAGTAAACGATACTTCCGGTCAATGTTTTTCAGAATAAAAGCATTATATGGGTAGACAATGAAGTGCATTGCATTCAATGAAGCACGCTGGTAAGATCTCAAACGACATAAGATCTCATAATTACAAAAACGTATGTCGTAATTACAAAACAATGTGTCCTGAAAGATCAAATCACTGTCTTGATATTATAGTTTCCCCTCTTCAGGATCTCACCGTCCTTCTCATCACACCTACTTTTCTTTGAATTCTATAAAACCATCTGCCTGTTGCTTCTTCTTCACACTGCTTTTGCCACCTTTATTCTGGAATTATAAATGAAATACCCATTCTGTTGTTTGAACTCTTTGAAGCATTTGCCAGTGAAGAATACAGCTTGAAGGCTCAGATGGATTTCTGAGCTTCAAAATAAAAGCCCAGAAGTTAAATTAACAGCCTTACTGAAATGAACAAAATACACTTTTTGAAAGAGTGACATTTATTGAGCTTTAACTTTCATCCTTTAATTCCAAATAGGTTGTTGTTTCTGAAGCTTTTGACCCCAACCAGGGGAATCTGTTTCTCAGATGTCGATAAATGACTCATTAAAATGTCTTTTACCACGGTGTGATTTCTTTTCAAGGAGAAGAGATAAAAGAAACACATGTAATAAATTTTATTTTTTTTATTTTACTTTATGCTTTTTACATATCTAAACAACTCAGTTTGAGGACGGACACATTTCAATACATTTTCAGAGATCTGAGTAAACGATAAACCAAATTCAAGAGATGATGAGAGATTGTTTATCTTTCCTTTAGGTTTAAAATGGAAGCTGAAAGTCTGGAATTAAAACCTGATACTTCATCTGGTTTTCGCTGACAAACTGGTTTGTCTGAAGGTGACATTTGTAGGCCTTTTTTTTGTTGTTGTCATTGGATAGAACAGTCTGGGCAAGAGGGTGGGTGGCGTGCAGTGAAGGGCTGCAGGCTGGAATTGAGCCTGAGCGGACTGCAAAACTTCAAAGGAAGAGCGACAAGACAAGAGCGAGAGACACCCCGAAGACAACGACAGTGTCAAGGGCGTGGGATCATTACAAGTTAAAGAGTTAGCATACCACAACAGCACGTCCTCAATGCCCCAACATCTAAGTGGAAAACATTCAGTGTGTGCATCGATTCGCTGAGCGACCCGACACAACGTTAACATCATGTTTAATTGCATTTAATCAGTTATTGTTGGTTGAGATTCATAATGCATGTGAAGTATGCATGTGTATTATGGCTTTAAAATGGCTGATTAATAACAGAAATCAATGTGATGGCTAACGTTGCCTGGCGATGTATCATGCGTATTCGCCAAAATTTGCTCGCGAATACAGCAACACATGGAAAATAAAATGCTGTCCTCAATTTGTTTAAGTCTGAGCTTCATTCATATTGTAAGTCACGCACACGTTAACAAATGCACACCCCTTACTCGCAAGAGCAAATGTGTTGCTCATTTATCTAATTTCTGACTTTTCTTATCTTCTTTTATTTATTACCGTTACCCTTAAATAAAGCTAGAGTCATTACATGAAAACATGCAGTGTTACTTATCCAGTCACATGATAAATCACCAGAATAATCCATAGAATACTTGATTACTAAAATAACTGATAGCTGCAGCCCGAGCAGGGTCACTGCCAAAGCCACTGGATGCCCCCCGAGTCCATGTTTTTATTACAGTTTAACATTGTTTAAGGGCGCCGCCACCTGTGGAGATCTGGGCCCTGTGTCAGAAAGCAGGTTTAGTGAAAACTAGTTTCCTTGTTGATTCAGTTCATATCAAGGCCAGATTGAAAGGGAATTAGGACATTAGTTTGTTACTCAGGACTATCCGTAGTTATCGCTGTTACAAACAAACTGTGAAGCCCTCACTCGTCACTGTACACTTTACTCCAGGGCTGGTCGCCATCTTTGACCTTTTGTAGGCTCAGTCACTGGTATTTGTTCATTTAATAAGCCACACTGAGTAAACTCCCTTTGTACTTTTATGTCCTCTGCTCCTCTCACTTGGAATTACCTTCAAAATGAGTTACAGCTACATGAACTGGTCTCCCTGTCTGATTTTAAACTCCTTGCAAATACAAGGACGAAAGAGTCGGTTGGGTCTTGTCAGTGTGCGTAGGTGTCCTAATTGTTTTGATGTTTTATATTGTGTGGCTGTTGGCTGTAATTTTTTGTGTGCTGCCGTCTCGGCCAGGTCTCCCTTGAAAAAGAGCCAGGACTTTCTTGTTTAAATATGGGGTGAATCATCGATTATATTTTTCATCTTCAGTTGCCGTCCCCTGCATTATGTCTGTCAGATTAAAGCTGTACAAATATATTTAAAACATAATGTAGGCTATGACCTAATGATAAATTGTAGGGCTGTCCTGAATGCCATTTTTTGATTGTATTGCGGAGTTTTGCACAGCGGCGACCGGATCTTTGCTCTCAAACCACAAAAAAATGTGATGGCACAACAGTCTCCTTCAGTACATTATTCTATGCTTTCTTTTGATGTAATAAAATGGTTAATCAGCAGTGCCGTGCACTGTAGAGCCGATGCGCGGCTGGTTCTGCCAGCCTGAATAGAATATAATGTCTACTGTTGTGTACAGCCTTTATAGACTGAGCTGAGCAGTGATGCGCGGGTCGACCCGTAACCCGCGGGACCCGCAAATGGACCTGCGGGTTGGGCAGCAGTGATCATCCGTTAAATCGGTCTGTAAATGATATTTTGACATTATTGGCTATTACTGTCATGGCATCCGAAGGTACTGAAGCGTTGAGCAGGTGACAGTCCGCAGCCGTTTTCAAAACACACTTGTGTCACGCACTCCAAAAGAAACTTGTTGAAACTTTAAACAATAATTTATTGTACAAAACGGGGGAAACAAACGTTGACAAAAACGGTTCCGTAATTCATATTAAGTTCAAAATGACGAAAAAACAGCTACAAGTTAGAGGGAATAGTGATAAAGTGGTAAAACTTGGCATTGATCCACAGCCTCAGACGGATGCACTCAAGCGTGCCGTGTGCACAAGCTTAGCTGGTAGGCGATATTATATTTTCACATTTTCAACAATGCAATTTAAAAGTTTTGATGTTTATTGATAACCTACATTTACCAACAACAAAAAGACTACATTTAGCACCAAAAAAATACGTTTAAAGATAAAATAAAATAAAAAAGTAAATAAAATAACGAATATCGAATACCAAATTTTCATAACGAATACCTACCCATAGAAACGAATATTCAAATATCCGAATATTTGGGTACAGCCCTAATAAATTGATGGATAAATAATACTGAATAAAACTTATGTTTAACTGTAACCTGTATTTATTTTTTGACACTTTATCACACTCTGACTCAGACCCTTTTTTGATAAATGTAAGCAGTGTGCTTATTTATGCATTAATATTTCTATGTCCAACTGATTAAAATGGAGCTTCGGCCTTTCATTTAGTTTGTTAACGTTTCTGAAACAGGCCCCCGTTCACACAGGGCTCCTTGTGTCCCACCACATGTCAATAAACATTCATGAACATATATATATAAATATAAATGGAAAAGAAAGAGGGGCAGTGTAGTGGAGGATATTAACTTATCTATGTTTTAAATATAACCTAAAATAGATAACTATGCAAAACATGCAAAACCTATTGAAGTCAACTATCAACTCCTGTATACAAATAAGAGCCATCTAATAAACAAGTAAACACTGCGAATGACTCAGGTTAAAGATGCTTGGGATAGTCTAATGTCAAACTATAAAAAAGGTTTCGAGACATCAATAAGAGCCAGGATCAACATTTTCAAGGTAAGACATTACCAAAAGCTAAATGCTGTTTGCTCACAGCAGAAGAAAGACATTCTTACTCTGATGTTCTCATCAACTGTTTCATCACTGTAAAAAGTTTCATCTGAACCAGCAGATTTACTGCCACTGCTGAGGAAGACACACTTATGACCTCTGATGTGTGACTGCCTTGTGAATTTTTTTGTTTAAACCTTTTCCCACACACTGAGCAGCTGAAGGGTTTCTCCCTTAACTAACTCTTTTTTTTGCCAGGAGCAGGTGTCATGCGACGCACAGGGACTTCACCATTTTTCAGAGAGTTTATCCCTGACAGAGGTTCTATGATCTCCTTTCTATCATCACCAGTGTTCAATCTCAAATTGAAAAAACTCTCCAGGCTTGTCATCAGTCTCAGGTTGTAAATGTGTATCTGGATCTGAGCTGCTGGCTGGTTCTGGTCCTCCACAGTCCTCTCCATCAGGTTCTGCTTTTATCTGTTGAGCTGAGCTGCTGGCTGGAGGCTCTGCCTCTCTGTTCTCCTCAGTCTGTGTTTGATGAGACTGTGAGGACTGACACCCAATACACTGGTGGTTTCTGAGCTGTTTAGACCAAGTGAATCTTTGGTCACACACGGTGCAGCTGTAAGGTTTCTCTCCTGTGTGGGTTCTTGTGTGATGAATTAAGGTTTGTTTGCGAAGGAATCTTTTGCCACACTCAGAGCAGCTGTAAGGTTTCTCTCCTGTGTGGATCATTATGTGTTTCTGTAATATTCCATTCAGTGAAAAAGATTTCTTGCAAACTGGGCAGCTGAATGGTTTCTCTCCTGTGTGGGTTTTATTGTGTGTTTCTAACTGTCCACGGTATGTAAAAGACTTCTTACAAACTGAGCAGCTGAACGGTTTCTCTCCTGTGTGGCCTCCAATGTGTTTCTGTAAGCTTGCACTCTGCGAAAAAGATTTGTTACAGAATGAGCAGCAGAATGGTTTCTCTCCTGTGTGGCTTCTCATGTGTACCCGTA
Source organism: Cromileptes altivelis (assembly GCA_013133815.1). Taxonomy (NCBI): domain Eukaryota; kingdom Metazoa; phylum Chordata; class Actinopteri; order Perciformes; family Serranidae; genus Cromileptes; species Cromileptes altivelis. The sequence continues at coordinate 4,790,503 of CM023153.1, read as the reverse complement.
AATGTCCACCCTGTTTAAAAGATTTCTTACAAACTGGACAGCTGAAAGATCTCTCGTCTGTATGAGTGCTCATGTGTCTCTTCAGATCTGACCTGGTGGAACATTTTTTCCCACACTCAGAGCAGCTAAAACGTTTCTCTCCGATGTGGCTCCTCATGTGTATCAGTAAATCTACACTCTCTGTAAAACATGTCTTACAAACTGAGCATCTGAAGGGTTTTTCTCTTGTATGAATGCTCATGTGTCTCTTCAGAGGTGATTTAGTGCGAAATCTTTTCCCACACACAGAGCAGCTGTAAGGTTTCTCTCCTGTATGGATTCTCATGTGTTTCTGTAAACCTCCACGCTCATTAAAACCTCTCTTACAAACTGAACAGCTGAAAGGTTTTTCTCCTGTGTGAGTGTTCATGTGTCTCTGTAATTGTCCCCTTTGTGTAAAAGACTTTGTACAAACTGAGCAGCTGAATGGTTTCTCTCCTGTATGAGTTCTCATGTGTCTCTTCAGATCTGTCCTGCGGCCAAATCTTTTCCCACACTCAGAGCAGCAAAATCGTTTCTCACAACCTGTACATGTCCAATCACTGTCAGAGACTTCATCATTTTTCTGAGAGTTTAAACCTGACTTGGGTCCTCCGGTCTCCGTCCAATCATCAACACTTTCATCAGTCTCAAGTTCAGAAGACTCTCCAGTGATGTCACGGGCCTCAGGTTGTAAATGTGTATCTGGATCTGAGTTCCTGGCTGGTTCTGGTCGTCCACAGTCCTCAATTTCAACTTCAATTTCCATCTGTTCAGTGTGTCTTTGATGAAGCTGTGAGGACTGAGGTTTCTCTTCATCATCTTCACTCTTCACAGGGACAGGAGAGAATGTGAACTTTATGACATCATCCTCCTCCAGCCCTTGAAGCTGCTCTCCCTCTTGACTGATCCAGAGTTTCTCCTTTTCCTCTTTAATGTGTGGAGGCTCTGGGTCCTCCTGGTCCTCTTTCATGTGTGGAGGCTCTGGGTCCTCCTGGTCCACACTGGAGCTCCACTCCTGCTGCTCAGGGGGAACCTCTTCTTTAACCACCAACAGCTGCTGGACGTCTGCAGGAAACAGGAAACACACAGATGTTACAGAGAAATGTTGTCGTTCATTCACATCACAGCTCAAAAAGATCTCTGAGCATCAAAGAGCTTCACAGTGTTCACTCGTTCACAAGTGTGACAACTGGCAGCTTGAGTAAATAAAGTGCTGGCCATGAGATCGATATATATTGCCCAGCTCCAGAACAACCCAGCATAATTAACGCTGTGGACCATTTAAAGCCACCTTCCCAATCCGGTGGCATGCAAAAGTTTGGGCACCCTGGGTCAAAATTTCATTTACTATGAAGAGTTAAGTAAGTACACGATGAACTTATAAACAGTCTGACTCCTGAAACCTCGTCCCAACAATCAGCGGCCATGGGCTCCTCTAAACAGCTGTCTAGCACTCTGAAAACTAAAAGACTTGATGAAGACTAGAAGAAGATAGCAAAGTGTTTTCAGATAGCTGTTTCCTCAGTTCGTAATTTCATTCAGAAATGGCAGTTTCTGCTCGTAGGATTGTTAGAAAGGCAAATCAAAACCCTTGTTTGACTGCAAAAGACCTGCAGGACGATTTCTCAGACTCTGGAGTGGTGGTGCACTGTTCTACTGTGCAGACACACCTGGACAAATATGAGCTTCATGGAAGAGTCATCAGAAGAAAACCTTTCCTGTGTCCTCACCACAAAATTCAGCCTCAGACATTTGCAAAGGAACATCGAAACAAGCCTGATGCTGTTTGGAAACAAGTCCTGTGGACTGATGAAGGTAAAATAGAACTTTGTGGACACAATGAGCAAAGGTATGTTTGGAGAGCAAACTGTTAAACACACAGGTGGATGGATGATGCTTTGGGCTTGTGTTGCAGCCAGTGGCACGGGGAACATTTCGCAGGTAGAGGGAAGAATGGATTCAGTTGAATTCCAGACATCACAGCATCTGTAAAAAAGCTGAGGATGAAGAGAGGATGGCTTCTACAACAGGACAATGATCCTAAACACATCTCCAAATCCATAATGGACGACCTCAAGAGGAGCCAGCTGAAGTTTTTGCCATGGCCCTCACAGCCGCCCGACCAAAATCTGTGGATAGAGCTCAAAGAGCAGAGCATGAAGACGGCCCAAGAATTTCACAGAGCTAGAAGCCTTTTGCAGGAAGAACAGGTGAAAATCCTCCAAACAAGAACTGAAAGACTCTGAGCTGGTTACAAGAAGTGTTTAGGAACTGTGATACTTGCCAAAGGGGGCGCTACGAAGTACTGACCATGCTCAAACTTTTGCTTCAAGCCCTTTTCCTTTTTTGTTATTTTGAAACTGTAGAAGATTGAAATTACAAAGTAATATTACTTAAAATACTGAAGAAATGTTTCATCTTAAACTTCCTGCCTTTTAGAGATCAGTTCACCTTCTACATAACTACTCACACTACACAAAATTTTGACCAGGAGTGCGAAAATTTTTGCATGCCAGTGTATGTAATGTTAGCTTCCAGCATTAGCTAACTTCATGCTGTTTCTCAACTCAGTCACCAGTGGTGCTAAGCAGCTAAGTTGAATTACTGAAATAAAATTTTACTTTGGACCGAAAATTTTACTTTAAATAATTTTATTTAAGTAAAATTAAAGGGATAGTGCACCCAAAAATGAAAATTCAGCCATTATCTTCTCGCCCATATACCGAGGGAGGCTCAGGTGAAGTTTTAGATTCCTCACATCCTTTGTGCAGATCCCAGGGGAGAGGGGGTAGCAACACAACTCCACCTAGTGGAGGCTGAAGGCGACCCAAATTAAAACGTTCAAGAACACATAATTGAAACCACAAAATATCTCCATACTGCTCGTCCGTAGTGATCCAAGTGTCCTGAAGCCCCGACATAAAAAGTTGTTTGGAAAAATGCCATTTAAAATCTGTTTTTTGCCTCATTGTAGCCTGTAGCTCGAACTGCCTCTCTGTGCACCGCACTCACGTGTGCGTGCTTGCGCGCGAGACCAGCGAAAGCACGTGAACACACATGAAGGTGGTGCCCATGTCTTACAGTCTCGCCAAAGCGCACGCACATCAGCTCAGTGTACAGAGAGGCAGTCAGAGCTACAGGCTACAATGAGGCTAAAAACACAGTTCAAATGACGTTTTTCCAAACAATTTTTATGTCGGGGCTTCAGGACACTTGGATCACTGCGGACGAGCAGTATGGAGATATTTTGTGGTTTCAATTATGTGTTCTTGGACGTTTGAATCTGGGTCACCATCAGCCATTTGGTGAGCAGTTGTGTTGCTACCTCCTCTCCCCTTGGATCTCCGAAAGTGAAGTGAGGACTCTAACACTTCACCTGAGCCTCCCTCGGCATATGGGTGAGTAGATAATGGCTGAATTTTCATTTTTGGGTGCACTATCCCTTTAAAGCAATAGACACATTAATGCTTCAATAAATGGCTATATCTGCATTCAAAATAAGGTTTTGACACAGAGAATATACTCAATATATAATGAAGATAAAATAGGGAGTGCTGCACTGAGTAAGTATAGTTATTTGTAAAAAAAAAAAAAAAAATTAGGTGCTCTTCACGGATGGGGCCAAGAGTCACTTAAAGATAAAACAAACAAACACCCGACCAGTTAACTCAGTGTAAAAGTCCACAGTACAGGCAGGCAGTCCAAAAATACACCTGAGGCACTCTGACTGTAGTTTATTAATACATGATAAACCAACACGTTCCAACGAGAGTCTTCATCAAGGTGTAAAATGAATTGGAAACAGGTGTGCATTAAAGAGCTCATGTCATGTTACACAGGTCACATGATATATTAGTGTAGCCCTACTAGACAAAAAACAAAACATTGACAAAAATTGCAAATAAAAATGACATAAATGTATCCTATAAATGATTAACATGCTTAATCACAAGGAAAAAGATTCAATGTCAAATAAAGAAAAAAGAAACAGTGAAATAAAATAAGAATTATTAAATATTGTGACAAACCTGCACATAAAGTGGCAGAAATTGATAAATATAAGAACTGTATGACAAAGACAATAAACAATGTGTGAAATGACAGAAAACGCAAAACAGTTATAACGCTGAAATATGTGTAAAGTGTATATAAACTTAAATATTCAAAAGGCAGGAAAAACTGTATACGGCATCGCCCTCAATAATATATAAAAACATGTTATCAGTGAGATTTTACACTTAAAAGACAGCATATACAAACACTCAGCTAGCGACACCAGAGAAGCTAACGACACCAGAGAAGCTAACGACACCACAGAAGCTAACGACACCACAGAAGCTAACGACACCAGAGAAGCTAACGACACCACAGAAGCTAACGACACCAGAGAAGCTAACGACACCACAGAAGCTAACGACACCACAGAAGCTAACGACACCACAGAAGCTAACGACACCACAGAAGCTAACGTGGCTTTTAATCGTCGACAGACTGAATATTTATTGAACAAAGCTGCAGTTATATTATTAATAATGAACTTGTAATGTTCAATGAACAAACCTGCTCTGTGTAACCGAAGCTGAGGGTTGAAAACAGCGTCCAGTAGTTTCCGTTGTCGCTCGTTCTCCTCTTTTGATCGACAAAGTTCCTCCTCGTACTCTGCTATCGTTCTTTCAACCAGCCCAAATATCTCTTCAGCAGCCGCAGTTAGTCGCTGCTTCAACAACGATCTCAGCATTTGGACTTTAGACATGTTCACACGTTAAAAAAACACAACAAAGACACTCTGCTAACACTTGGTTCTGCTGGACGCCATCTTGTCCAAACAGGATCAAGTTAGCCACAGGAAAGAATACAGCTTCCGGGGCATATATGTTTTTGAGCTTCAAAATAAAAGTCCAGAAGTTATACCGAAATGACAGATTTTCTCAGAAAAACACTCAAGAGTTCTTTAATAAGTTGTTTTATACTCCAGTAAACACTGTGAATTACCCAAATTCAATTTGTTTGGGAGATTATTCTTGTGTCGCACTACAAAGATAGTTGATATGAATAACTATTGTGACACATAAATCAGAACCAGGATTCAAAAAACAAAGAAGCAAAACAACACCCAACTCTAAATAATGTTTGCTCACAGCAGCAGAAGAGTGACATTCTTAGTCTCATGTTTTTATTTCATATGCTCCAGAGTTTCATCACTGCTTAAAGTTTCATCTGAACCAGCAGTTTTATTGCCGCTGCTGTCGACGACACACTCATGACCTTTGACATGTGACTGCCTGGTGAATCTTTTGTTTCAGACTTTTCATGCATGCTGAGCCTCTGAAGGGTTTCTCCTCTGTGTGGACTCTCACAAAGACTCTTTCTTATCCTTGTCTTGTGTAGGTTTACAAAGAGCTTAAATGTGACCTACTCAGAATCCAGCAAAGCAGATAATCACAGACCAACTTCCAGAGACAACTACTGACTGAAAACAGGTCTTTTATGACCTGAAACAGCCTTGCAGTAAACTCAACTGTTCCTTGGGACAAAGTCACATTTTTATATTGCCAGAAAAATGTGGGGATAACTGCTCTCTGAGAAAATTTTATCTAATGGACAGTGAAAAAGACTGAAAGTTTGTTGTGCATTTATGGCTGGAGCACACTGAATGCTGGCCGTTCCCACTCTCAAAGTAATTATCAGTTAATAGTCCTTCAGATTATCAGACATTAACTTCACACACATTGCTTTGCTGGTGCTTTGCTACTTAATTCTAGCAAAATTATACTGGCCATGCTTAGCAAAACAGAGGAAGCACACAATGCCTTTCTAAAACCAGCAACCTTATTATGCCCCTAATGAAGAAGTAAAGCTGTCCTGCATTTCGTCAACTTTCATTGAAATCACACAAATTATTTAAAGCGCACGTTACCTTGTCCTGCAAAAGCCTTACGTCCTTACACACAAGACAAATGGAGATTACAGCTATCGGCCACCATCTGAGCCCCGTTCTGCCATTAACAATAGTTTATATTAAGTCCTATCAGTGGCGATTAATCGGACAAACAGATGAATCGGTCGATCTCTATAAAGTATTACCACATGGGGTCAAACTGCCCTGTCTTGTCTGTCGTTACCTGGAGAGATTGGAAAAAGATAAACGTTTCTTCCCTGTTCCAAAATCAAACCCTGAAAAGTGTAGGGTTAGCTAGCTAGCTACTGAAGATATAGCCTGCTGAATGTATACACATGCTGCTTTTGCTTTTAATGATTATAATAGTGAAACAATGACCAACCCTGCTGTACAGGAACCAGTGAAGGGAAGCAGGGAAACTTTGCTCATATTCAACTAGCTCTGTGTGTCAACGCATTGTGTGCAGATGAACGTTGTTTGACTTCCCCAATTTGGCGGCAGAGGTCCAGGTGCTGGCAGCAGCACAGGGGTGAAGCCACCGTTCATCTGCACACACTGTGATGCCACACAGCTGGTTCAATATGAGCAAAGTTTCCCTTTATATTCATTGACTTGTGTGGCGATCAGCAGTTATGTGGTGGTTCATTTTTACACTGTGATCTGTAGCCTATAGTTCGGCTTTAGCTTCTAACTATCTTTGTCTTTTTAACCTGTTGTTGCTGCTGAGTCAGTTTGACATCCTGGATATATCCTTCAAACACAGACTGTAGACCCCTCTGTCTGCTGCTCTCTGGAATCACTCTTTCATTTCTCCAAAAAATATGATCATATTTCTTCAGGGAGTGCATTTAGTTACAGTGTGGGCTCCATGCTTATTCTGACAGCTTGTCGGACCATCACAAAGGGGCGGGGCTTAGCGAACGGTCAATTTACATAATAAAGATACAACTCAAATACAATACATTTGATGAAACATCTGATTTAATACATGATTTGTTGTCTATAGTGGTTTAAGAGCTTCACTCTTCATTCTAACTGAAATAACATCACTCAGGTTCACAAAAACCACAACAGTGACAAACTCAGTTTTCCTTTTAAGGGTATCAAAAAGTGAGGAACTAAATAGTTTCTCTCTGTATGACTCCTCATATGTCTCCTCAGACTCCCATGACAAACTTTTTTTACCACACTTAAAATGTAACTGTTTATTGTTAATGTCATATGATGTGCTGGAACTATCATTTTTAAGAGAGTTAAAAGCTGGTCTCCTTCCACTCATCATTAGTGTTTATTATCAGGGTCAAGAGGGTCTCCAGTCTTGTCATCAGTCTTAGGTTGTAAATGTGTATCTGGATCTGAGCTCCTGGCTGGTTCTGGTCCTCCACAGTCCTCTCCATCAGCTTCTGTTTCCATCTGTTCAGCTGAGCTGCTGGCTGGAGGCTCTGCCTCTCTTATCTCATCAGTCTGAGTTTGAAGAGGCTGTGAGGACTGACACCCAACACACTGATGAATTCTGAGTTGTGTAAGCCAGGTAAATCTCTGGTGACAAACAGTGCAGCTGAAGGGTTTCTCTCCTGTGTGGGTTCTCATGTGATGAGCTAAGTATCCCTTGCGAGGGAATCTTTTGCCGCACTCGGAGCAACTAAATGGTTTCTCCACTGTGTGGATTATCATGTGTTTCTGTAAATTTCCACTCTCTGTAAAAGATTTGCTACAAACTGGGCAGCTGAAAGGTTTCTCTCCTGTGTGAGTGCTCATGTGTTTCTTCAGAGGTGTCTTGGTGCCAAATCTTTTCCCACATTCAGAGCAGCTGAATGGTTTCTCTCCTGTGTGGCCTCTCATGTGTATGTGTAAATGCCCACTTTGTGTAAAAGATTTGTTACAAACTGAGCAGCTGAATGGTTTCTCTCCTGTATGAGTGCTCATGTGTCTCTTCAGCTCTTGCTTGCGGCCAAATCTTTTCCCACACTCGGAGCAGCTAAATGGTTTCTTACCAGCAGTAAATCTCCAATCGCTGACAGAGACTTCATTATTTTTCAGAGAGTTCAAAACTGACTGATATTCAATTGTCTCGTCATCACTGACATCAGTCTCAGGTTCAGGAGAATCTCCAGCCTTTTTGTCAGTATATGGCTGTAAACATGCATCTGGTTCTGCTTCTCCACAGTCCTCTCCATAAGCTTCTGTTTCCACCTGTTCATTGTGTCTTTGATCAAGCTGTGAGGACTGAGGTTCTTCCTCTTCATCTTCACTCTTCACAGGGACAGGAGAGAATGTGAACTCAGTGATATCATCCTCCTCCAGCCCTTGAAGCTGCTCTCCCTCCTGACTGATCCAGAGTTCCTCCTGTTCCTCTTTAATGTGTGGAGGCTCTGGGTCCTCCTGGTCCTCTTTAATGTGTGGAGGCTCTGGGTCCTCCTGGTCCACACTGGAGCTCCACTCCTGCTGCTCAGGGGGAACCTCTTCTTTAACCACCAACAGCTGCTGGACGTCTGCAGGAAACAGGAAACACACAGATGTTACTGTCAATGAGCATCCAACAGCTCGACAGTATTCACTCAGATAGAAGTTCTTGTAAGTCAAATGTGAAAGGCAAATATTGTCCTTTTTACTTCACTATGTTTGTTCATTTTATCAATAAAACTTATAATCAATCAATAAATGAATGATTATATTATTAAATCAGGAAGGCTTTACTGGTCCCCAGGGGGAAATTCACAAGCTAGCCACCAGTACATAAAGTGAATGATGCAAGTCTATGATTAATAACCCTATTGAATTGGGTTACTTAGCTTTATCATTGTTGTAGGCCTAAAGAAAGTCTGACATTCTCTAATTGTAAAACTGCATAGCCTATACAAAGAATTACATTTAAAAAAAAAAAAAAAAAAAATTGTCAACTATGTTAACAGCCTGGCACCTTTTCCTCTCAATGTTGCTCGAGTTGTGTCTAAATGAACCCCAGTAATGGTTGCTAGATTTAAATCTCCCTGGCAAGGCTAGCAAGGCTTTCCTTATGATAAATTCGAGAAATAAAGAAGTTATTGTGCAGTTACTACTACTCTATCTGAAGATACAGTTTCTCTAGATGGCATTGCTCTGGCCTCTAGCACTACCACAAAGTAATATTTGACCAAGATTTGTGTTTTGACTCCCATATAAAACAAAGTTCACGGGCTGCGTTTTTTCATTCTGTCTCAAAAAAATGCAGAAAACAATGGTCCACGCTTTTGTTACCTCTAGGTTGGATTACTGTAACTCACTATTATCAGGTAGCTCTAATAAGTCTTTAAAAACTCTCCAGCTGATCCAGAACGCAGCGGCACATGTACTGACAGGAACTTCGAGGCAAGAACACATTTCTCCTGTTTTAGCTTCTCTGCACTGGCTCCCTGTAAACGAAATTTAACATCCTTCTCCTAACTTACAAAGCTTTAGGGTCAAGCGCCGTCATATCTTAGAGAGCTCATAGTGCCATATTATCCCACCAGAACACTGCGCTCTGAGAACGCAGGGTTACTCGTGGTCCCTAAAGTCTCCAAAAGTAGATCAGGAGCCAGAGCCTTCAGCTGTCAGGCTCCTCTCCTGTGGAATCATCTTCCTGTTACGGTCCGGGAGGCAGACACCGTCTCCACATTTAAGACTAGACTTAAGACTTTCCTCTTTGATAAAGCTTATAGTTAGGGCTGGCTCAGGCTTGCCCTGTACCAGCCCCTAGTTAGGCTGACTTAGGCCTAGTCTGCTGGAGGACCACCCTATAATACACCGGGCACCTTCTCTCCTTCTGTCTCTCTTTCTCCTGTCCTGTTCTTGCATCTTGCTAACTCGGCCATTCTGGATGTCACTAACTCGCTTCTCTCTGGAGCCTTTGAGCTCCACTGTCTCTCAGATTAACTCATATCACAGCGGTGCCTGGACAGCGTGACGTGTGTGGTTGTGCTGCTGCCGTGGTCCTGCCAGATGCCTCCTGCTGCTGCTGCTGTTATCATTAGTCATTAGTCATACTTCTACTGTTATTATCAATGATTATTGTCACACATGTTTACTATCAGATATTAACATTTACTTTAAACATATTGTACCACAGCAGCCAGAATCATAATTCCAATATTATTACTTTCATTAATGTTGTTATAAGCTACTGTCATTACCGTCTGTCCTGCATCTCTCTCCTTAGTTTCCGAAAAGTTGTTTCTTCTTCATTTGCTAATATTCACCTCCTGTTTCTGCATCTTGCAAACTCGGCTTCTTCTCCGGAGCCTTTGTGCTCCACTGTCTCGCAGGTTAACTCATAGCACAGCGGTGCCTGGATAGTGTGACACCTGAATAAGAGGCCCTGCATGCAGAATTCTTTGGCTCCATTTTTAACATCGTAACAACCAATGCACACAAGCCGGATGGAAGAATAGCTAACCGACTCCAGAGAAGCTAACGGCACCACAGAAGCTAACGACACCAGAGAAGCTAACGTGACTTTAAACGTCGACAGACGGATTATTTATTGAACAAAGCTGCAGTTATATTATTAATAATGAACTTGTAATGTTTAATGAACAAACCTGCTCTGTGTAACCGAAGCTGAGGGTTGAAAACAGCGTCCAGTAGTTTCCGTTGTCGCTCGTTCTCCTCTTTTGATCGACAAAGTTCCTCCTCGTACTCTGCTATCGTTCTTTCAAACAGCCCAAATATCTCTTCAGCAGCCGCAGTTAGTCGCTGCTTCACCAGCGATCTCAGCATTTGGACTTTAGACATGTTCACACGTTAAAAACACAACAAAGACACTCTGCTAACACTTGGTTCTGCTGGACGCCATCTTGTCCAAACAGGATAAAGTTAGCCACAGTAAAGAATACAGTTTCCGGGTCAGATGAGTTGTAGCGGTTCAAAAATAAAAGTCCCTAAGTGTTACCAAAATGTTAGGCTTATTCAGAAAAGCACACACAGAAAGATAAATGATTAAAATACACTTTGGAAAGACTGGTATTCTGTGAGATCAAACATTCCTTCTTCAACTCCAAATATGTTGCTGTTCCTGAGTCTTTCAACGACAACCTGAGGCATCCTCAGATGATCCATTCTATATCCGGTCAGATGTCATTAAATGAGATGTTAAAATGTCACTAATGTTGTGGAACACGATCATGTAATATCTTTTTAAAGAGTAGAGGCATACATGGAATTACTGAAGCAGCTTTTCAGTTCTCGTGTTGCCTTAATTAAGTCCTGTCAGTCTAGAGCAGTGGATCTCACTTGGTGTGCCAATAGATTTTGACACCACCACATTATTATTGAAATATTAATCTGGGCCTATACAAAAAGTCATGAATGAAATTTTGTTTGACTGTATCAGTATGCCGGGTGCACCCATGTCCTAATAAAGAGGCAAAGTCTGGCGAAAAAAATGTAATTTAATAAAAAAAAAAACCTTCACAAAAAGTTTCAAAACCACTGATTTAGAAAACACTTTTACATATTTAAACGACTCAGTTTGCAGAAAGACATATTTTTATTACATTTTCAGACATCTCAGTAAACAATAAACCAAATTCAGAGGTAAAATGTTTCTTGCAAAATGCAAGCAGCTGAAAGGATTTTCTCCTGAGATAAATCTAATGTGACAAACAAAGTTCACCTTCAGTGGGGTTCTTGTCACACAAACTGAGCAACTAAATAGTTTCTCTCTTTATGAATCCTCATAACTTCCTTCGGACTACAGCGGACAGATGTCTTACCACTCTCAGAGCAACTTAACTATTTAGGTGAGGCATAAATGTTTTACAATGTACATGTACATTTTTCAGTAACTTTTAACATAACTGAGGTTCTCTGGTCTCCTTCCACTCACCATCACTGTCACCAGTCTCAGTTTCAGAAGACTTTCCAGTCTTATCATCAGTCTCAGGCTGTAAATGTGTATCTGGATCTGAGTTCCTGGCTGGTTCTGGTCCTCCACAGTCCTCTCCACCAGCTTCTGTTTCCATATGTTCAGCTGAGGTGCTCACTGGATTGTCTGCCTCTTTATTCTCCTCAGTTTGAGTTTGATGAGGCTGTGAGGACTGACAACCAACACACTGATGGCTTTTGAGCTGGTAACGCCAAGTGAAACCTTGGTGACAAACAGTGCAGCTGTAAGGTTTCTCTCCCATGTGGACTCTCATGTGTTTCTGTAAATGTCCACTCTGTGTAAAGGATTTCTCACAAACTGAGCAGCTGACAGGTTCCTCTACTGTATGAGTTCTCATGTGTTTCTGTAAATGTCCATTCTGTGTAAAAGATTTCTTACAAACTGAGCAGCTAAAAGGTTTCTCTCCTGTATGAATTCTCATGTGTGAGTGTAAATTTCCATTTGCAGTGAAAGATTTATTACAAACTGAGCAGCTGAAAGGTTTCTCTCCTGTGTGGACTCTCATGTGTTTCCGTACAAGTGCACTCTCTGTAAAAGCTTTCTTACAGACCGAGCAACTGAATGGTTTCTCTCCTGTGTGGATTCTCATGTGTTTCTCTAAATAACCTCTCTGTGTAAAGGTCTTTTTACAGACTGAGCAGCTGAATGGTTTCTCTCCTGTATGAGAGCTCATGTGTGCCCGAAGATTTGCAGCTTTACCAAATCTTCTCCCACATTCGAAGCAGATAAATGGTTTCTCACTAACACCACATCTCCAGTCACTGACAGAGACTTCATAATTTTTTAGGGGGTTTAAACCTGACTGAGGTTCTCTGGTCTCTGTCCAATCATCATCATCACTGTCACCGGTCTCAGTTTCAGAAGACTCTCCTGTCTGGTCATCAGACTCAGGTTGTGAATGTGTATCTGGATCTGAGTTCCTGGCTGGTTCTGGTCCTCCACAGTCCTCAATTTCAACTTCTGTTTCCATCTGTTCAGTGTGTCTTTGATGAAGCTGTGAGGACTGAGGTTTCTCTTCATCATCTTCACTCTCCACAGGGACAATAGTGAATGAGAACGTGGTGATATCGGCCTCCTCCAGCCCTTGAAGCTGCTCTCCCTCCTGACTGATCCAGAGTTCCTCCTGTTCCTCTTTAATGTGTGGAGGCTCTGGGTCCTCCTGGTCCACACTGGAGCTCCACTCCTGCTGCTCAGGGGGAACCTCTTCCTTAACCACCAACAGCTGCTGGACGTCTGCAGGAAACAGGAAACACACAGATATAACAGAGAAATGTTGTTATTCATTCACATCACAGCTCAAAAACTCCTTACGGAACTTCTACAGATCTCTGAGCATCAAACAGCTTCACACGAGAGTATCTGCAAAATCACAATGCTTTAATTCTGAATTTAGACCTTTAGTGAATCTGTGGCACAAAGGGTCAACAGATGCTGTTAGAGAGAAGTGAAGACCTGCACATTTTCAACTTTTTATAAGTGTAACCAACTCCTTTCCCCACATTAATGTTAGCAGTTTCAACATTAACACTAGGGTTGGGTCGGTATGAGAAGAAAAAAAAAAAAGGTCCGGTTTTTGTGAAAAACCCCATCAAGTCATTAATACCGGATTTTCGCCACTTGGGGGCGCAATTGCCTCCTTCGTCTGGCTCAAAGCCAAAGTGTTGCCATAGTGGCGCATTCTTTGATTTCTTCGAGACTAAATTGTCCGCCATTGTCGACTCCCCGTCACTGTTAAACAAACTCCAGAGGCCTCAGCGCATGCGCACTCGCACCCCCTAGCTCAGTCCCCGCCCCACCCCCCTCTCTCTCCTGCTTGCTGTGCACTTGGCGAAGGGGCACACACAAGGTGCTCACACACTCGGGCGTACTATAAGCGGAGAGGACTCCGCAAGGAAGTCGGGCATCCATAGTCGAGCGCACTTTGTGTTGGCCTACCAGAAACATATTGTATATTATGTTTTCTCTCCTGCACTTTATGATTTCATGTAATCTTTAATTGGGATTATTTTTTTGCGCATGTAACCCCCACCCTTCGTTGATCTCTAACCCTAACCCTAACCCTATCAATAAAGGGAAAAAAAATAGTTGAGCGCAGTTCCGTGTTGTAGTTTCCTGTAAAAATGGCCATGAAAAATCCCTGCGATGTGAAAAATACATGCCGAGCAGTCTTTTGTGTCACTGGTGCGCAGAGCGGAGTCTGTGCAGTCGTAAAATCTGAGCTTTGCTTTGCACAGGGCTTGCGGACCTCCTCCGTGGAGTCCGCTCCACGTACGTTCCGCCCGAGTATGGCTGTAAAATGACGTATGCGGTCCGGTCGGTCTCAAAAAAAAAAACAAAAAAAAAACAACCCAGTTCAAGACGGAGTACTGAACTGAATTGGTATGACAGAGAACCAACTTAACCCTAATTAGCATTGGGTTTAAATGCTTTTTTAAGTCATTAACTTGTAAAAGTAGCCTAGTTTATACAGTACTCCGCTTATATACGCCGCATAATAATTGTATTTTAATTTAATGTTAATTTGTACTTTTAATTGGATGTTAAGGATCAATTTTGACCATAATGGAAAGAGTATGTGTCCATCACGCATAACATATCAAAGCATACGACCTCGTATAAGAAAAGCAATATGTTTCCTCAAAAAATAAAATAAAAATAAATAAATAAAAAATGGGCTTATACTTTTTTTAATTAAGGGGCTGCCTTATCAGACTCGCCCACCTGGCCTGTTCCAAACATGTGCACCCTGGTGCGCTTGCTCTTGTATTTTCCGTCCACTTCTATTTTTACGCTCTCTTGTTTTCTGTTACTCTCTTCTTTTGCTCTTCTTCATTTTAGTCTCTTTCTTTTATGTTTTGCGCTCTTTCATTTTTACTTTATCTACTTGCTTTTGCCATATCTTATGTTTTAACCAATTACGTTTGGTTCATGCGTAACTCTTTATTCATTATTTTGAACTTTTAAATTTTGCTTATCCAGTTTTCTTTTATCTCCAGTGTTTTCAACATTTTTATGCACATTAATAATAACTTTGACAACAATATCAAACGGCCAACGAAATTGTTTTCACCATTATTATCAGCGAGTAATCATAATGAAGTAGACCAGCACCTGCCGACCGAACTCTTCGCCCCATATTCATCGGAACAAGCGGCTGCCAGCCACTCATCACCATGGTTCTTGTGCCAAACCCAAAGACTCTCTGCAGCACAAGGGAAACGATGTTTGAGGCCACCTGCAAGGACATCACAGACTCAACCGCTCCCACACTGCTGTGTGACAGCCGACTTCATTCTGCTGGAAAGTCTGGGAGCTGCGAAGCGACAGTCCGGGGCCCCAACAGGAGCTTTGCCTTTGATCCCCACAGTTTCATTCGATAAATGATTTTGTTGTTACATATTTAGCTTAAATAAATTTTCATTTATCGCCAAGTTGTTGATCTCCGCTCCTGTCCAAAAGATATATATATATATCTTTTGGACAGGAGCAGAGATCACTATATAGAGCAATCATAACCCAGATATTGAGATTGACAAATTAATAATTGGTTATTAATTTGATTAGTCACTTCCCCAATGAGGACGGTGGTGCCCCAAAATTTTATCATGAGTGCAAATATTCTCAAAAAGGTATTTCCTCTACACCATCCATTTTCATCTGCTGATTAGGGGCCGAGCTGCGGGGGCAGCAGGCTGGGCAAGGTATTCCAGATGACCCTCTACCCAGCAATGCTCTTGAGCTCCTCCTGGGGTATCCTGAGGTGTTCCCAGAACAGATGAGCTATGACAATCCCTCCAGCATGTTCTGGGTCTACCCCAGGGCCTCCTACCGGTTGGACATGCCCCTCTTATGGAGGCACCTCAGCTGAATCCCATCAACAAAGGAGCAGTGGCCCCACTCCGAGCTCCCTTTGCATGTCTGAGCTCCTCGCCCTATCTCTAAGGTTGAGCTGAAACTCATTTGGGCCTCTTGTATCCGCTGTACAATTCTTTCAGCCACTACGTATAGCTCACGACTATAGGTGAGGGTCAGATCACGGATCGACATGTAAATTGAGGTCCCATTTATACAACAACAACAATTTCAACTGAAAATGGTAAACATTAGTTGCGTTTTGGCTGATTGTTTACATGACATCGGCTTTTTGGGTGCCTGAAAACACAGTGTTTTGAAAACGGGTTTCAGAGTGCATTTTTTTGGAAACGGCACCGTCTCCGTTGTCATGTTAACTTGCAATTTGCAGTTCCTCTGAAAACGGAGACTTTTCACACTTGCGCATTATGGTTCCAGTCACTAGGCATGCGCGAGAAAGTCGACCATCACAACAACAATGGCGGACTCCCAAGCTCTGCTTGTGCTGCTCACCCTGTTGAATTTATCAACGCTTCCCCATCATAGTGTAGATTCACTGTGGCAACTCCACCTCGTTGTCCGTCCAGACAAACATTCATGCGGTTGCCATTTTGTTCATTTATACATCGCCGCTCTGTTGAAGGAAGCGTAAGCATCACACCACCAGCTACTGGCCTGGTGTGTATACTGTAGTGTTTTTGGTCATTTTTGGAGATCCATGTGCATGGCAATTGTTATCAAAACATTGTCGTCTAAATGCAGAACTTTTTTCAAAACGAAAATGAGTAACAATTCTGTTTTCAGTGGATCGTTTGAGACCCTGCGTCTTCACGAGGTCATTACATTTTGGGTTTACTGGACCTTCAATGTCATTCTGCTTCAGTCAGACCTGTTGTCCTCGTTTGTGGACACTTCTTTTTGTGCCATCTAGTGGTAGTAAGAGCGCGATAAACTAATCCAAAAACAAGATGGCAGTCATCTCTGCCGAGTCAGTCTGCAGCTGATCTCGACACAAAAGTGGACAAGGTCCAAAACTTGATCACATTTTATAGTTGAAACTTGTTTTTTTAAGATTAACAATGATTGTAGTTTGAGATGGCAACAAATTTGACCAATTTTAGCAACAGTAACAAGACACTGTTAATTCGAAAGTACTCATTTGAAGACACTGAGACTTTATTATCACTGACTATGTTTCCTTTTTTATATTTCTCAGGTCCTGGTCATCCAAAGTAGGAAGGAGAAATTTTAAATGCATACCAAACAAAAATTCAGGATAATAGGCTGTCAGCTCTCAGACTCATGGAACAGATGTTTCACTTGTTGCGCGCCACATTTTTTGATGCAGAGAGAAAGAGTTAGAAAATAACTGATGTGATTGGTGATCACACAGCCCATCCATTGATCAGATATGACTGACACGGGTACTCTTTGTTAATGTAAGAACTTGTGTGAAGGTATTTTAATGTGATTTGTCTTTAGTAGGCCCACTGCAGTAATACCTTTATTTAAATAATTCATTTTTTGTTCTCCGATTTGCTTTTGAATTGAATGCAATAACCAAAGATTCCCACTGATTTGGCATGAAGCTAACGACACCAGAGAAGCTAACGACACCAGAGAAGCTAACGACACCAGAGAAGCTAACGTGGCTTTTAAACATCGACAGACTGAATATTTACTGAACAAAGCTGCAGTTATGTTATTAATAATGAACTTGTAATGTTCAATGAACAAACCTGCTCTGTGTAACCGAAGCTGAGGGTTGAAAACAGCGTCCAGTAGTTTCCGTTGTCGCTTGTTCTCCTCTTTTGATCGACAAAGTTCCTCCTCGTACTCTGCTATCGTTCTTTCAAACAGCCCAAATATCTCTTCAGCAGCCGCAGTTAGTCGCTGCTTCACCAACGATCTCAGCATTTGGACTTTAGACATGTTTAAAAACACAACAAAGACACTCTGCTAACACTTGTTTCTGCGAAAAGCCATCTTTGATTCAACAGTGTGAAGTTAGCGGCAGTAAAGAATACAACTTCCGGGTCAAAGGAGTTGCTGAGCTTCAAAATAAAAGTCCAGAAGGGTTACCAAAGAGCATGGATACCAAGAGGCGAAGCTCCGTCAAATTTCTGCCAACAGCCACTAGGGGCGCTGCCGCTATTTTGGACTGTTGAGCCCAGACAACATGCAGGATGTCAAGGAGAGAGGAGAAAAAAGTAAAAGAAAACAGTGTAGTGCAATTAACTGCAACAACTATCAGTGGAACACCCCGCACCTGGCACTTCCACTGTTCCCGAAGGATCCCGACAGAGGTGTATGTTTTGAAGTGTTTTAATATCAATTTCATATGCAAGTTTCCGTGGGTATATAAATACATATATATTCAGTACAGGCCAAAAGTTTGGACACACCTTCTCATTCAATGCATTTTCTTTATTTTCATGACTATTTACATTGTAGATTCTCACTGAAGGCATCAGAACTATGAATGAACACATGTGGAGTTATGTACTTAACAAAAAAGGTGAAATAACTGAAAACATGTTTTATATTCTAGTTTCTTCAAAATAGCCACCCTTTGCTCTGATTACTGCTTTGCACACTCTTGGCATTCTCTCCATGAGCTTCAAGAGGTAGTCACCTGAAATGGTTTCCATTTCACAGGTGTGCCTTATCAGGGTTAATTAGTGGAATTTCTTGCTTTATCAATGGGGTTGGGACCATCAGTTGTGTTGTGCAGAAGTCAGGTTAATACACAGCCGACAGCCCTATTGGACAACTGTTAAAATTCATATTATGGCAAGAACCAATCAGCTAACTAAAGAAAAACAATTGGCCATCATTACTTTAAGAAATGAAGGTCAGTCAGTCCGGAAAATTGCAAAAACTTTAAATGTGTCCCCAGGTGGAGTCGCAAAAACTAGCAAGCGCTACAACGAAACTGGCACACATGAGGACCGACCCAGGAAAGGAAGACCAAGAGTCACCTCTGCTTCTGAGGATAAGTTCATCCAAGTCACCAGCCTCAGAAATGGCAAGTTAAAAGCAGCTCAGATCAGAGACCAGATGAATGCCACACAGAGTTCTAGCAGCAGACCTATCTCTTGAACAACTGTTAAGAGGAGACTGCACGAATCAGGCCTTCATGGTCAAATAGCTGCTAGGAAACCACTGCTAAGGAGAGGCAACAAGCAGAAAAGATTTGTTTGGGCCAAGAAACACAAGGAATGGACATTAGACCAGTGGAAATCTGTGCTTTGGTCTGATGAGTCCAAATTTGAGATCTTTGGTTCCAACCGCCGTGTCTTTGTGAGACGCAGAAAAGGTGAACGGATGGATTCCACATGCCTGGTTCCCACTGTGAAGCATGGAGGAGGAGGTGTGATGGTGTGGGGGTGTTTTGCTGGTGACACTGTTGGGGATTTATTCAAAATTGAAGGCACACTGAACCAGCATGGCTACCACAGCATCCTGCAGCAACATGCCATCCCATCCGGTTTGCGTTTAGTTGGACGATCATTCATTTTTCAACAGGACAATGACCCCAAACACACCTCCAGGCTGTGTAAGGGCTATTTGACAAAGAAGGAGAGTGATGGAGTGCTGCGGCAGATGACCTGGCCTCCACAGTCACCGGACCTGAACCCAATCCAGATGGTTTGGGGTGAGCTGGACCGCAGAGTGAAGGCAAAGGGGCCAACAAGTGCAAAACACCTCTGGGAACTCCTTCAAGACTGTTGGAAAACCATTTCAGGTGACTACCTCTTGAAGCTCATGGAGAGAATGCCAAGAGTGTGCAAAGCAGTAATCAGAGCAAAAGGTGGCTATTTTGAAGAAACTAGAATATAAAACATGTTTTCAGTTATTTCATCTTTTTTTGTGAAGTACATAACTCCACGTGTTCATTCATAGTTTTGATGCCTTCAGTGAGAATCTACAATGTAAATAGTCATGGAAATAAAGAAAACGCATTGAATGAGGTGTGTCCAAACTTTTGGCCTGTACTGTATATATATATATATATATATATATATATATATATATATATATATATATATATATGTATATATATATATATATATATATATAGATATGTATGTATATATATATATATAGATATATATATATATATAGATATGTATATATATACATATATATATATATATATATATATGTATATATGTATATGTATATATATATATATATACATACACATACATATATATATATGTATATATGTATATGTATATATATATATATATATATATATATATATATATATATATATATATATATATATATACATATATATATATATATATATATATATATATATATATGTGTATATATATGTATCTATATATATCTATATATGTATATATATATATATATATATATATATATATATATATATATGTATATATATATATATATATATATATATATATGTATATATATATATATGTATATATATATATATATGTATATATATATATCTATATATATGTATATATATATATATATCTATATATATATATATATATATATATATATATATATATATCTATGTATATATATATATATATATATATATATATATATATATATATATATATATATATATATATATATGTATATATATATATATATGTATGTATTTATAGGCCTATATATGGGCCTATATATGGCCTCTTGGACCATTTATATCAGAACTGATTACTGCTTTAGCATTAAAATATATATATCATAATAAACTAGCCTATATATTATGATTACTATTACTGTCCCCTTATTACTGTACAAACTGTAAATAAATCTTTATTCCTGACTATGTGACGTCGCCAATAATGTGTTTCTGGTTAAAATATTGATTTCTTTAAATTACTATTTATTTTTTTTGTAGATTGGCTCATAGGATGATTTTGAAGGAGTGGGCAAATTCAGTGAATCTTCTCATAAGTGGATGTAATATGTAGAGATGCCATCTCTGCCGTTTTTCTTCATTTTGTTTTTTTAAAGTCTATATTTTGCTTTATAAAGATGTGAAAAAGCAGCTGTGACCAAGCTATCACGAGGTGAGTAGCATTGTAAGCATAATTAATAGCAATATACTTCAGTTTGTCTGTGTGTTTTTGGATGCAAGCGGGTCTTCTGCGGTCTGTTGACAGTCCAAAATGGCAGCTGTAGGACGAAACCATGGGGGAATTTGTTGCTATGGGGTGTTCTATTGAGCTTGGCCTCTTGGTATCCATGCTCTTTGGCTGGGTCCCTCTCCTGAAGTCCGATGCATCCCTGGTAAAAGGGGTGTGGCGAGAACACATCCGGGCATTTGGACTGAACTGGGCGAGATGTGAACTGTTTGACCTTTTCATGTATAATGTCGCATTGTTGTGGCTGCACAGGTCTGTACACCTCCTTCATTATGTGCAACAAGCTAAAGATTTAAGTTGCACAAATATACAATTATCAACACACAATTTTCATTGGTCAAAAATGTATTTCTGCAAATATGACTATGAACAAAGCAGTCTGTTTTATACCGGTATTAAGTTAGTTTGATATTGGACATTCACATTCGTTTGACATTCAAAAGACAACAAACAACAACAAAAATAAAATAAGTAATGATAATAATAAATACTTGCACTGTTAAAAAAGAGAGACGGAGACAGAGACACTTTGTCCTCGTTATATGCGTCTTGTATATGAAACGTCTGTGTCACGTGTGTGCAACTGCGGTAATTTCATTAACGTCACAAACTGATGTAGTGTAGCACGTGTAACATACAGACCAATGTCTCACTGTAGACGAATGAACAGACAGATGAAACAGAGGAGCAGCTCTGTGTCTCTCTGACTGCTGATGAAGAACTTGTGAGTGAGGGGGCAGAGCTGTGCTGGGAGTGTGAGAGAGGAGAGAAGCACACTGGTACACGTTATGTTACACAACTTGACTCTATATAGATTTAAACGGAATTATCTAAATTCATATCTTGATTGAAGATACATCAATATATCGAACACAGTCATTACATCGCCAAGCCCTAAGAGAGGGTGTCATATAATCCAGTATGTCCTCTCCTCAGACGGGTAATGATCATCTCTTCCCTTGGGATCCCACTCTGTAATCTGCCTGCACTGAATATTCCTTAGTGACACTTGTACGTCACTCAAATGTTGTTTTAATGATTGTTTAGCCAATATATTTGCTTTTTCATTTCCTTCCACCCCTGCATGAGCAGGAGCCCACAGAGATCTCATCCTGCTCAAACAGTGTGACGTTAGCCACAGTGAAGAATACAGCTTCCAGAACAGATGAGTTGCTGAGCTTAAAAATAAAAGTCTGGAAGTGTTACTGAAATTACAGGTTGCCTCAAAAAACACACGCAGGAAGATAGATGATTCAAATACACTTGAGCCTGAGGGTTTATTCTTTAACTCGGAGACAAAAGCTTCAACCCTCCCACACACACAGACAGCTGAAAGATTTGTCCCCTTAACTAAAGCTCATGTGACAAATTAAGTTTTACTTCAGCGAGAATCTTGTTTCACTAACTTAATAGTTTCTCTCCCGTAGGGATCCTCATGCATTCCTTCAGACCCCAGACGAACACTCTTTTACAACTCTCATAACAAATGAACTATTTTTGGGGTCATAATAAGTCTCAAACAACGTACTAGGGCTAACTTATTTTTCAGAAAGTTTTATATTGACTGAAATTCTCTGGTCTCCTTCCAATTGTCATCAGTGTACAGTTTCAGGTTCAATAAAATCTCCCTTCTAGTGCCCCTTAGTGTGATTCTAGTGAGACTGACTCATTAACAACACACTTGTGTTTTCTGAGATGTTTACGGCAAGCAAATCTTTGGTCACAAACACTGCAGCGAAAAGCTTTCTCTCCAGTGTGAGTTTTCATGTGTGCTTTCAAGGTCCATTTCCGTGTAAAAGATTTCTGACAAACTGAACAGCTGAAGAAATTTTTTCCGGTATGCATATTCATGTGTACGTTCAGAGTTCCAGATTGACCAAATCTTTTCCCACACTCAGAGCAGCTATATGGCTTCTCTCCTGTGTGAGTTCTCATGTGTCTCTTTAGATGACTTAAGTGAGAAAATCCAAGCCCACACTCAGAGCAGCTGTATGGTTTCTCTCCAGTGTGAGTTCTCATGTGTATTTGCAAGATCTCTTTCCTTGTAAAAGATTTCAGACAAACTGAACAGCTGAAGCACCTTTTTCCAGTATGCGTGTTCACGTGTTCTTTCAATTGTCCAATGTGACCAAATCTTTTCCCACACTCGGAGCAGCTATATGGTTTTTCTCTTGTGTGAATTCTCATGTGTACATTCAGATGTCCAGCTCGACCAAATCTTTTCCCACACTCAGAGCAGCTAAATGGTCTTTCTCCTGTGTGAGTGCTCATGTGTTCCTTCAGATTTCCGAGATGACCAAATCTTTTCCCACACTCAGAGCAGCGATATGGTTTTTCTCCTGTGTGAGTGCTCATGTGTTTCTTCAGACTTCCACGTAGAGAAAATCCTTTCCCACACTCAGGGCAGCTAAATGGTTTCTCTCCTGTGTGAGTTCTCATGTGTCGCTTCAGACTTCCACGTTGAGGAAATCTTTTCCCACACTCGGAGCAGCGATATGGTTTTTCTCCTGTGTGAGTGCTCATGTGTATCTTCAGATTTCCACGTTGAGGAAATCTTTTCCCACACTCAGAGCAGCGATATTTTTTTTTTTTACCACCATTCAAATCACTGATGGGGACTTGATCATTTTTAAGAGCGTTGAAACCTGACTGAGGTTCTCTGGTCTCTGTCCAATCATCATCACTGTCATCAGTCTCAGGCTGTAAATGTGTATCTGGATCTGAGTTCCTGGCTGGTTCTGGTCCTCCACAGTCCTCTTCATCAGATTCTGTTTCCATCTGTTCAGTGTGTCTTTGATGAAGCTGTGAGGACTGAGGTTTCTCTTCATCATCTTCACTCTTCACAGGGACAGGAGTGGATGTGAACTCCTGGTCCTCTTTCATGTGTGGAGGCTCTGGGTCCTCCTGGTCCACACTGGAGCTCCACTCCTGCTGCTCAGGGGGAACCTCTTCTTTAACCACCAACAGCTGCTGGACGTCTGCAGGAAACAGGAAACACACAGATGTTACAGAGAAATGTTGTCGTTCATTCACATCACAGCTCAAAAACTCCTTACTGAACTTCTACAGATCTCTGAGCATCAAACAGCTTCACAGTGTTCACTCAGCTGTGTCAGAGTGAATGAGGTTGAGCTAAGCTTTCATTTACGCAGCAATCATTAACATCCATTCAGACTTTTATCATGTTTGGAGGCTCCAGTGCAGCTCTTCATTTGTTCAGGCTTATGTGAATTATATGACAATGACTGTCCATGGGATGCCAGAGTTTGCTGTGAGTCAAGTCTGATTATTAGGTACACCCTGCTGGTACCAGGTTGGACCCCCTTTTTAATTCTTAGTGTCATAGATTCAACAAGGTGCTGGAAACATTCCTCAGAGATGACGGTCCATATTGACATGATGACATCACACAGTTGCTGCAGATTTGTCGGCTGTACATCCATGATGAGAATCTCCCGTTCCAGCACATCCCAAAGGTGCTCTATTGGACTGAGATCTGGTGACTGTAGAGGCCATTGGAGTACAGTGAACTCATTGTCATGTTTGAGATGATGTGAGCTTTGTGACATGGTGCGTTATCCTGCTGGAAGTAGCCATCAGAACAGGGTTTATACAGAAATTATTAAGTTGAATTTAATACTTTTTAATACCTTTTTTAATACCGTCACAATATTTTTTAATACCAACACGACTCCAAGCTGCAACTGTGGTGGCAACCTTTCGAACTTCAGTGTTGGGGGAAACTAATTATAAAGTAACAGATTACTGTTGTTTTCTCACTTAACTTTCTGACTAAGTGTAATGCTTACAATTCAAATCAAATATCTATTATTACAGTTACTAGATACTTTGTTACTCTTTTGCCTAAATAAAAACACTGACCGATACACAATTATTTGTTATTTAACCCTAACCCAAGACAAAAAGTTATTTCATTGTTATGTGTAGGAAGAGCACACACCACTTCTCCAGCGCTACACTCTTTCACCATCATTCAATCTCAATGAAGACAGAATGACAAACGAAAATCAGAAAAGGTTTAAAAAGTTAAAAACAGAAATGTTTAATTAAATGTATTCAACATTTAACACATGCACAGTTCAAACAGAGAGAGAAAACTGTCCCAACACTGAGAAAAAAATCAATCAATCAATTTTATTTATAAAGCCCAATATCACAAATCACAATTTGCCTCACAGGGCTTTACAGCATACGACATCCCTCTGTCCTTCAGACTCTCGCAGCAGATAAGGAAAAACTATCCCCCCCGAAAAAAAAACAGTAGTAACCTCAGGAAGAGCAACTGAGGAGGGATCCCTCTTCCAGGACAGACAGACGTGCAATAGATGTCGTACAGAACAGATCAGCATTACAAATTCACAGTAAGTACAATATGTTGAAAGTATGTATTAATATCTGGCAGTATACATTTGTGTGTAGTGTAAAAGTCAAAACCCCCATCAGGTGTTAGACCATATAAGTTGGATAAGATACAAATAGTTATATAACCATGTTAGTGTGTAGACTTTTACAAAAACTAATACTGCATTTATGTGTAATATGCAATATGACAGTGTGAACTCTTAGTGACATCTCAGTTGTAAGCTCTTATTGACATACATAACCCATCACGCTCTGTGTAATGATATAATGCTCTAACCTACACTCACATGATGTTGTGAACTTACAGTGACACTCATACAAGTTACCACGTGCTGTGTGAAGAAGATAGCACACTCACTTGATTGTACTGCCCAATGCACTTAAGAGTTTATATTACACGGGAAAGGGGACACACACACACACACACACACACACACACACACACAGTGCACTTAAGAGTTTATATTACACGGGAAAGGTCACACACACACACTCAAATGATTGTATTACTTAATGTGCATGTAATGGTTCATATTAGACGGGAGCACGAGGGACTGTAGCATGTGAGTCCCCAGAGATCACATGTTTTTACAAAATAGAGTGAGAGCAATTCCGGAAATACTGGTGGCAGATTCCAGTTTGAGCCGGAACAAAGGCAAAGTCTGCTACCAGTAAAAACGGATCGAAATGGGAAGGACTACAGAAATAGGTGGAGATCTCTTCGACCTCCACCAGCACATAAGCCAGAGCACCGAAAGCAGGTTTTCAGTCGTCCTCCGGAGGCTGACTCAGAAGACACGTTAGAAGAAACAAGGAGGACAGGGTCCGGAGCCCTCAGGCCCAATTCCAGGCACCAATTTCTGTCACTTCATGTGACAATAGTCATATGTGTATAGTTACAGTAGAAGTATGACTAATGATGGCAGCAGCAGCAGCAGGAGGCATCTGGCAGGACCACGGCAGCAGCACAACCACACACGTCAAGCTGTCCAGGCACCGCTGTGATATGAGTTAATCTGAGAGACAGTGGAGCACAAAGGCTCCGGAGAAGAAGCCGAGTTAGTGACATCCAGAATGGCCGAGTTGGCAAGATGCAGTAATAGAATACGAGAGAGAGAGAGAGAGAGAGAGAGAGAGAGAGAGAGAGAGAGAGAGAGAGAGAGAGAGAGAGAGAGAGAGAGAGAGAGAGAGAGAGAGAGAGAGAGAGAGAGAGAGAGAGAGAGAGAGAGAGAGAGAGAGAGAGAGAGAGAGAGAGAGAGAGAGAGAGAGAGAGAGAGAGAGAGAGAGAGAGAGAGAGAGAGAGAGAGAGAGAGAGAGAGAGAGAGAGAGAGAGAGAGAGAGAGAGAGAGAGAGAGAGAGAGAGCGAGAGAGAGAGGGTGCCCGGTGTATTATAGGGGGGTCCTCCAGCAGGCTAGGCCTAGGTCAGCCTAACTAGGGGCTGGTACAGGGCAAGCCTGAGCCAGCCCTAACTATAAGCTTTATCAAAGAGGAAAGTCTTAAGTCTAGTCTTAAATGTGGAGACGGTGTCTGCCTCCCGGACCGTAACAGGAAGATGATTCCACAGGAGAGGAGCCTGGTAGCTGAAGGCTCTGGCTCCTGATCTACTTTTGGAGACTTTAGGGACCACGAGTAACCCTGCGTTCTCAGAGCGCAGTGTTCTGGTGGGATAATGTGGCACTATGAGCTCTCTAAGATATGACGGAGCTTGACCATTTAGAGCTTTATACGTTAACAGTAGGATTTTAAATTCTATTCTGGATTTTACAGGGAGCCAGTGCAGAGAAGCTAAAGCAGGAGAAATATGATCTCGTTTCTTAGTTCCTGTTAGTACACGTGCTGCTGCATTCTGAATTAGCTGAGGAGTTTTTAAGGACTTCCTAGAGCTACCTGATAGAGAGTTACAGTAATCCAGCCTAGAGGAAAATAAAATAAATAAAATAAAATCAGAGATGAACTGAGAGGGGGGATAGTAGGGAGATTCCCGCACGGCTCCATAAAACTGAATGATGTTCTTGTGACTCAGGACACTGAGAATCTCAGCCTGGATGAGGAGACGAGGAAAGGAGAAATGAGAGGGTTATGAGGAGCTTCCTTAGCAGCCAGCTTAACAGTTCCAATATCTGACACTGATGAGGAAACATGATCTTTGGGAAAATAATCATCCCTTATTGGATGCAAAGCTAAAATCTGTAGCCTTTGATTTAATCCTGACAGTGTCTAAAGGATGTTGCAGTGTAAAAGGGTATTTTATCTGGCCTATATAGCATAAAAACAAACAGTTGTATAACCATGTTTGTGTAGACTATTATAAAAACGAATACTGCATTTAGGTGTGATATGCAATATAACGGCGTGAACTCTCAGTTGCGAACTTACAATGAACTTCCTTAAACGCACCATATATTGTGTAAGGACATAATGCATTCACATGATGTTGTTAACTTACAATGGCACTTATGTAAGCTTATGCAAGATACCATGTACTGTATAACGAAGAGAGCACACTCACTTGATTGTATTGCCTGCTGCACCAAAGGGTTTATATTACACGGGAAGGCACACACACACTCAAATGATTGTATTACCTAGTATATGTGTAATGGGTCATATCGCACGGAAGCATGAGGGACTGTAGCATGAGAGTCCCTCAGGATCACATGTTTTTAAAAAATAGAGTGAGAGCAGCTCCGGAGATACTGGAGGCAGATTACAGTTGAGCCGGAACAAGAGCGGAAATCTGCAACCAGTAGAAACAGGTTGAAAGGGGAAGGACTATAGAAATGGGTGGAGATCTCTTCGACCTCCACCAGCATATAAGCCAGAGTACTGAAAGCAATTTTTCAGTCGTCCTCCGGAGGCTGACTCGTGAGTTTGTCTGTGTTATTGCCTGTGAACACAATAAACTCGATTGCACCAGATTCTGCCTATCTCCAGTGTTTTTCTAAGTTCCTGCCAGCCGAACCAAAGACACTGAATAGACAACTGAAGACATTTTGGAAGAAACACGAAGGACAGGGTCGGGAGCCATCTGGCCCAATTCCAGGCACCGATTTTTGTCACTTCAATGTCTGAACCTTTGTCATAGGACGGACCATTCACACTGCTGTGACAAACATGCTATTAATCTCAACTGACATATAGGTCATAACCTCTGCATATGTGGAATACGTAACTGTTGCCAAGCAACACAATAACTAACCATCAATTTGATAAAACTGTACAACTGCAATCAAAAACCAAAATATTAACAGAGTAACACAATTTTCTAACAGAAAAAAAGTATGTTTTCCTATTACTGATTCCATGTGTTATCCGTGTGTGTGTGTGTGTGTGTGTGTGTGTGTGTGTGTGTGTGTGAGCGTCCTCTATGGCTCTAACTCTGCATCAAGGTACTAAAAACAGAGGTCTCACTGAGTCCAATAAAAATAAATAAAAACTATTTGTATTCGAATAAAATTCAAATTAGGTGTAAAAATGCAGGTTTTTTGAGTAACACCTCTAATTAAGAATATGTCAGTGTAAAAATAAGTATTCTTTAATTAGCCATGACAAGAATTATGGATGTATATGCAATATTGGTTGATGTGTTTTCATAAATACAGCAAGAAACACGTAACGAGGAACATCATTGAAAAGAATATAACATACGAACAGCGATTACCTCATCAATGCTTAAACCAAAACTAATAAATTTCCTTTGAATGAATGGGGGTGAGGGGGTTTACTGTTGGTTCTCACTCACTCACTCACTCACTCACTCACTCACTCACAGTCCCTTTACTGTCTTTCTGCTCGAGTGGGCTGCTTGTCTGTTCTTCTGAGCTCCCAGATGTGATGGATCTGTATGGGTCCGAACCAAGAATTACATCGGGCCCCGTCAAGTCTGGGCTTCAGGCCGCGGGCCGCGTCTGGTTTTAATCAATACGGGGTTAAATATGGCACACGCGCTCAAAAGCACAATTAATAATTATAAGAAAATCTACTTACTTTGATGTGCTACAACAGGTCTTCTGCCCTCGCATGTCCCAGGAATTCGGAACCAAAATACCTTGATATCACACAGCCATCCCCCAAATACCGAACGTGCATGTCCATCTGTTTTTTTTTTTTTTAACCTGTATTAAGACTTTCGTCAAACATGAGGACGAACGGTCCAGCTTTGTTTACACTTGCAATGAGTTTCTTCTTAAAGTATGGCGCTAAACCAAACTTGATGTAGCTCGTCTTGTCCTTGCCACACGCAAAGTTTTTTGCTATCTCTGAATCCGTAAACATGTTCCTGAAGAGCTCTCCTATCCCGTCATTGGAGCTGTATGAGTGGTGTTTGGTTGCTGTTCCCTGGCACCACAGCACCTCAGCTCGCATCGTTGAAGTGGGGCATAGAGTTTGCTGTCTGATGTCTGTCGTCGTACGTCTACTCACGGTGCTACCACTTGCAGTGGCTTGCGGGGGAGCGGTGGAGGTTTGCGGTGATGTAGTCGTTGCGCTACTGCAAAACATGGAAATTGGCAATTGCTCACTACGTCGGTGCATTCTTGATTGGTGGCCACTGGACTCCATGTGGGATCTGACAGCATTCACCCCCATCCAGGTGATATTTATTGTCTTTTTACAGACATGGCAATAAGACTCTCGGCTGTTACCAACTACTGGCCTGAGCCAGTCTTTGAATCTTGCGTCCTGTAACCAGAGGTCCGAAAACTTACATTTCCCCATGATGACTGTTTTGGCAGCAATCCGCAACGGAGCATACTGAAGATTGACTGAGGCGCAAATTGTTTGTTTTGTTGTTTTTTTTCCTGACACTGACTGACGTCACATCGTGGATATCACTCAGGTCCTACTCGCACATATAATTTATATAATAAATAAAATCACAGGATTTTTAGGATTTCTAGCCTGCACTTAACACAAATGGAAAAAAAACTCATGGTTGGATAGTGGTTTGAAAATTTAATACCTCCTCAGATGACATTTATTACTTCTGAATGGCCTTAATTTGGGTAAATTGAATTTACTACCTTTTAATACCTTTTGCAACCCCGCAGATACCCTGCAGAAGAAGGGAACACTGGTCATAAAGGGATGGACACGCTCAGCAACAATACTCAGGTAGGCTGTGGTGTTTAAACCATGCTCAGTTGGTACTAAGAAAATCTCCCCCACACCATTACACCACCAGCAGCAGCCTGAAGCGTTGATACAAGGCAGGATGGATCCATGCTTCCATCTGAATGTGGTTTTTCCAATCTTCTATTGTCCAGTTTTGGTGAGAAAACCCGTGTGAATTGTAGCCTCAGTTTGCTGTTGTTAGCTGACAGGAGTGGCACCTGGTGTGGTCTTCTGCTGCTGTAGCCCATCTGCTTCAAGGTTGGACAAGGTGTTGTTGCTTCAGAGATGCTCTTCTGCACACCTTGGTTGGAACCGGTGCTTATTTGACTTCCTGTTGCCTTTCTATCATCTTGAACCAGAGAAGCTAACAGCACCACAGAAGCTAACGACACCAGAGAAGCTAACGGCACCACAGAAGCTAACGGCACCAGAGAAGCTAACGACACCAGAGAAGCTAACGACACCACAGAAGCTAACGACACCACAGAAGCTAACGACACCACAGAAGCTAACGACACCACAGAAGCTAATGACACCAGAGAAGCTAACGGCACCACAGAAGCTAACGGCACCAGAGAAGCTAACGACACCACAGAAGCTAACGGCACCACAGAAGCTAACGACACCACAGAAGCTAACGGCACCAGAGAAGCTAACGACACCACAGAAGCTAACGGCACCACAGAAGCTAACGACACCACAGAAGCTAACGACACCACAGAAGCTAACGACACCACAGAAGCTAACGACACCACAGAAGCTAACGGCACACAGAAGCTAACGACACCACAGAAGCTAACGGCACCACAGAAGCTAACGACACCACAGAAGCTAACGGCACCACAGAAGCTAACGACACCACAGAAGCTAACGGCACCACAGAAGCTAACGACACCACAGAAGCTAACGGCACCACAGAAGCTAACGACACCACAGAAGCTAACGGCACCACAGAAGCTAACGGCACCACAGAAGCTAACGACACCACAGAAGCTAACGGCACCACAGAAGCTAACGACACCACAGAAGCTAACGGCACCACAGAAGCTAACGACACCACAGAAGCTAACGACACCACAGAAGCTAACGTGGCTTTTAAACATCGACAGACTGAATATTTATTGAACAAAGCTGCAGTTATATTATTAATAATGAACTTGTAATGTTCAATGAACAAACCTGCTCTGTGTAACCGAAGCTGAGGGTTGAAAACAGCGTCCAGTAGTTTCCGTTGTCGCTCGTTCTCCTCTTTTGATCGACAAAGTTCCTCCTCGTACTCTGCTATCGTTCTTTCAAACAGCCCAAATATCTCTCCATCAGCCGCAGTGAGTTGCTGCTTCAACAACGATCTCAGCATTTGGACTTTAGACATGTTCACACTTTAAAAACACAACAAAGACACTCTGCTAACACCTGGGCTGCGTCCGAAAGGCCAAGTAGTATGGATTGTAGTGGCGATGTTACGCTCGAGCCAGGGTGCGTCCCAAGTCTCTTATTTTTACAGTGCTACTGCTAGCTCCTCGCTTGCACCGGAAGTCGATCGAGCTCCGCCATCTTCTAGGCCGTCCCAAGTCTATTATTTGTGCAGCGCTAGGAGCTTGCAGCAAGCTTTAAGCAGCTAGGAGCTAGGATGGTCGAGATGTTCCTAACAGGAAGTCTTTTTCAGCTTCAGGCCATGACGTATAAATATCCGCCCCTTTATCTGGCTCATTTGAACGAGATGGCGGAGAAATAGCGTATTAAATGTGCAGCAGCTCATGTCCAGAACCACACGTGTTGATGTAACACCACACACAAACACACACATTTGCCCATCATTAATTGTCCTGCATGTCATGTGAGTGGAATGTTTAATAGCTTGTAGGTAATATTAATTAGCCTATTAATATAAATTAGTATTATTACTTTCATGTTGTTGTAAGCTACTGTCATTACCGTCTGTCCTGCATCTCACTGTCAGTCGTCACTGTTTCTGTCTCTCTCTGTCTCATTGTGTCATGTGGATTACTGTTAATTTATCATGCTGATCTGTTCTGTGCGACATCTGTTGCACGTCTGTCCATCCTGGAAGAGGGATCCCTCCTCAGTTGCTCTTCCTGAGGTTTCTACCATTTTTTTTCCCTGTTAAAGGGTTTTTTGCGGAGTACCGTTTTGATCAGCGAATATAATGTGACTTGGGATGTACGCCAAACGCTGGCCCCGTTTTGTTTTTTTTATTATTGATTTAAGGACATCAGTTACAATGCATTCATGTTATGTTTTCAGTTCCATTTCATATTTATAACCATATTACAATAGTACATCCATGTGAACCTTCAATATATATTCAGTTTTAAACCCAAACTTTCCTGCAGGAGAAAAAAAAAAAACCCCGAAACGACAGTGCACAAAAATTTAAACATAAAATACGCTCAAATATCGATAGACTCTGGAAAACACTAACTACTAAAGAATTCCTGCATTTATCACATTACCTTTCGGAGTTAAGAAACATGTCATCGTAGTATTGTAAGGTTCTGTTGCTTTTTTTGTTTTCCATATTTGTTAGCGATTCCATATACAGGTTTACTTCAGCTAGGAAAACATTTATTTTGTTCCAAAATGCCTTTCCTCTTGGGGTTATTTGAAATTGGTTAGTTAATGAATTTCTTATTAGTTTGTTGGTGCACTTGGCATCGGTTAACTTGGCAGAAAGTAACGATAGTTCGGGTATTATTCTTGCACATGTCTGATATTTCAGATGAGATTCCATTAATGATTTCATTCCTGATGGGATTGCCTGGATAACCTCACAGTATTCTTTATTTTTAATTGGAATAGATGTCTCTTTTAAGAAAGCTTCATAGTTATACAGGTTACCAAGGCTATCAAACAGATCGGACACAAAAACTATCCCTCTTTCGAACCAATTGTTCTTGTACAGGCTTTTCCGTTTGATTGTTATGTTTTCGTTATTCCATAAAATTTCTTTATGTGGAGAGAAATTGTGCACATAGCATAACCTCCATGCCAGTAGTGCTTGCTGGTGGAACTTAGATAGTTTGACAGGTAATTTAGTAACATTATAGGTGCAACTCATTAGCAATTTTAACCCTCCGATTTGTGAAAATATGTTGTGTGAAATAAAGTTCCATAGTGATGTAGGGTTTTCTAAATATTTTTTCAGCCACTCGACCTTAAAAGTGTAATTTAAGTCAAGAAAATTAATTAAATCCAGTCCTCCTTCTGATTTTTTTGCTTGAATAACTTCTTTTTTGAGTTGATGGTGTCCATTTTTCCAAATGAATTTAACAAACATATTGTTGATCTCTTTACAATACAAATCATCGACACACAGAGAAATGGTAGGGTACACAAATCTTGATATTCCTTCAGCTTTCATGAGTAATACGCGACCATAGACAGACAAATCTCTTTGCAACCACATGTTAAGAATTGATTTAGTTTTCTGTACCTTGGGTATAATATTTAGGAGTTGTCTATGAGTTGTGTTCTTAGTAATATGGATACCTAAATACTTCACACCATCCTTAATTGGAACATTGCTGTAAGAAATGTCATTCGTTTCGTATAAACACAAAATTTCACTCTTGGATATATTTAATGTTGAGTTTAATAATGAGTTTTATCTTTCAGAAATAATACCGTGTCGTCCGCCGGTTGGGTGATTTTAATTTCTCTATTAAATATGATTAACCCTTTTAGATTGTGATTATTGGAAACATTGAGAAACAACAGTTGAGCAACGATCAAAAAAAGGAACGCACTCAATGGACACCCTTGTGTGACACCTCTCGAGACAAGAAAGCTTTTGGAAACAATTGGAAATAATAAAATAGAACTTGTTATTCCTTTGTAAAGTGTACCCCGTTATGCAGCAGATCCAGTTGTGCCGCCGTCATCAGGAATGGACATCGCTTCACGTGACGCTTCAGAGTAAGGCCGTCTCATGTCTCTGAAACCGACAATGCTCGCTCATCGCTCCTAGCGCGAGCTCCTCACATTTTTTCCTAGGTGGGAGGGGCTAAACAGCTAGCAAAGTCGGCTAGCAGTAGCACTAGCAATAATTTAAGAGACTTGGGACGC
This sequence comes from Cromileptes altivelis, assembly GCA_013133815.1. Lineage (NCBI taxonomy): Eukaryota > Metazoa > Chordata > Actinopteri > Perciformes > Serranidae > Cromileptes > Cromileptes altivelis. The sequence continues at coordinate 4,756,101 of CM023153.1, read as the reverse complement.
ACCCCCAGGTTTTTTCTTCTTCTTCTTCTTCTTCTTCTTCTTCTTCTTCTTCTTCTTCTTCTTCTTCTTCTTCTTCTTCTTCTTCTTCTTCTTCTTCTTCTTCTTCTTCTTCTTCTTCTTCTTCTTCTTCTTCTTCTTCTTCTTCTTCTTCTTCTTCTTCTTCTTCTTCTTCTTCTTCTTCTTCTTCTTCTTCTTCTTCTTCTTCTTCTTCTTCTTCTTCTTCTTCTTCTTCTGTTACATTTCCGGGAGACTAGGCACGGTTTAATCAGAGATACTGGATGAAGCGAGATACCCAACTCTGCTCACTTCCTGATTCAGTGACGTCAACGCCATGCCCCCGTAGGAGACTTGCGGCAGCTCTGAATGTATTATCTTCAATGAGGAAAATGAACGTGATCACAATTTATGGTCAATTCTTTCGCCCTGTAGTCACTAAAGTAAATATTGGGTTCATTTTCCACAAGCCACACATCTTCCCAATATTCTGACACTAAAGCTGCATTTTTCATCCGCACAGATCAAGAGAAAGTTAACTTTGTTTGAGCCCTGTCCGTCTCAAAAAACAAGTTCTCGCGAGATCTCCTGATCTTGATAAACAGGCGGTAAAATCACAGTTAGCTTACAAACAGTTAGTTACCGCTAGTAATAAATAAAAATGCCCAAGCTTTGTGCAGCAATAGGCAGCAATAATAGGAAGAATGTATTTTCATTCCACCTGCTCTGATTGGGAGGCTTAGGAGACAGGAAGAGTAACCGTTTTCTTAACATTGGATAAGCCTACAGTTGGGTATCTCCCTTCATCCAATATCTCTGGTTTAATGCATTGCTGCCTCACACTGGAGTCTATTCGTCAATGCAGCTTCAGGCACTATTCCCTGTATTTTACCATACAGGTTTGTTGTTAAAAGGAAGTGAACTACTTCCCTAGCGCTCTCCCTTTCACCCAATCCAGTACCCAACACAGTTGCAAGTGAAAATGTTTTAATTCCCAGCTTTTCTAGCTCTAGAAACAGAGTCCTTCTCTGCTCAGCATATGCTGGGCAGTGCATCATGACATGGAGCACTGATTCTGAGACTCCACAGTGTTCACACTTGCCATCTCTGTGTTTCCCCACCAACATCAACCCACTCGCAAGAGCACAGTGCCCCCAGCCTAAGCCTTGTCAGCTTGATGTCATCTACTCGTGGCATGCTCACTCTCTTGCTAGATCGCACTGATGGTTGGATGCTGAACAGTTTTCTCCCCCTCCTGTCTCCCTCACACTCCTGCTGCCATTGCCGATGGAGTCTTTCATAAATAATGCTACGGCACTCCATTTCCCTAACGCCACCTTACCATCCACCTCATTCCTACCCAAACTTTCCTTGGCCGCCCTGTCTGCCATCTCATTTCCCTCTTCACCTACATGTGCTGACACCCACATGAACCCCACACTCTCTCTGTCTAATACCAGGACTGCATCCATGGTTCCCCGACCCAGCCTAAAACCACTTTGATGTGGGGAAAAGTACCCTCTCCGCTCTAAACAGTGCACTATCCGATCAGTAATCATTCTCTCCATTATCTGACATACAACTGCTGTAAGGGCAATAGGCCTGTGTGATCCAGGACTGCTGGCTTCTTTCCCAGGCTTCAGTATTGGTATGACCACTGCATGCTTCTACTCTACTGGAACTCCTTCTTCCCATACTGTGTTTATTAAGGCTAACAACTCATCTAATACATCATCATCCATTTGCTTAAACACCTCATACCATAAACCATCTCTCCCTGGGGTGGTGTTTTGCCCTCGCCCTATTGCACGCTTCAACTCTTGCATAGAAAAGAATTCATTCACCACATCACTATTATCTATATTTACCCCCAACTTATATCCTTCCCGCTCAAGCATGTGTTTTCTCCTCAACTGTCCTTCCCTTCCCACATTGCTAGTACTGTGCACTCTCTGATAGGTTCTGACTAACAGATGAGCCTTCTCCCTATTGCTCACACTTTCTTCACTCCCTTCTACCAGCACAGGCATTGACTTTACTCTGTAGTTCCCAGCCATTTTATGAATCACGCCCCAGACTTGCCCTACACTTGTTTCTGCACCTATAATGCCACAAAACTTAAGCCAACTATCCCTCCTAGCCTCGTAATAACCTTCCTGGCCTTTGCTCTCAGCCTCTTGTACTCAATAACATGGCTCTCATCTGGGCTTCTCCTAAGCTGCCTATACGCTATATTGCGGGCCCTCACTGCCTCATTACAAGCCTTGTTCCACCATGGCACTATCCTCCTTTTTTTCCTACCCTCCAAATGACCTATTCCATTCCTCTACACTGTGTTCACTCATCACATCTCCCAAACTTGCAGTGTGCTCTTTCCGAAACTTGTCCCAATCAGCTTTATGATAGTCCTACCCTCTCACTGTGCTACCCTCCTCCACCTGCAAGTCTCTACCAAACCGGCTGAAAATGGGGAAATGATCACTCCCCATAGTATAGCAATCCATAAGCTCCCATTCTCCACACCTGGCTAACTCAGATGATGCAAAAGTAAGGTCCAAGCATGACAGACTCCCATTTCTTACCTGAAACCTAGTCGCTCTACCATCATTCATCATCACAAGAGAGTGGTTATCCAAAAAGTCTTCAGTTACTGCACCATTCCTATCTTTTCTTTTACTGCCCCACAGAGGGTTATGCGCATTAAAATCTCCTGTCCACACCACTGGAGGGCGCACCTTACCCATTAACCCTTCCAATTTCTTCTAATCTAACTGGAGACATGGGTTGTAGAAATTTAACCACTGAGAACCTACCTGAGGAGCTCCATGTTTCCACCACCATATACTCAAAGTCTGATTTCACATTTACTCTCCTGTGCTGAGTTCCTTCTAAACTCCTTGCATTTCACTGGAGGATAAAAAACATGAATACTTTATATGTATCATCTGCAGTTATCTCTTGCTCCCTCTCAACTCTATCCCTTGTCTCTCTTGAGAAAACTTGACTATGGAGAGCAGACGGATCGACCTATCCAATCCCAAGAACCCTCTCTGCAGCCTGCACAACATTTCTCACCACATCAGAGTTACTTTTGGTCTGCTTGACCACACACAGTACCTCTACAACGAAGGCCAGGAAATTCACCTTGCTCACCTGTGGAGGCCCCCCTTTTTCTTTGCTTATTTCAGCATCTTCACCACCTTTTCTGACCTTTCTGACCTTCCTGAGAGCCTCAGCATAAGACACCCCTTTGTTCACTTCTCTATACTGCTGCACACTCTTAGCTTGCTTATACTTTTCACAATCTCGGCTCCCAGCAATGTGTCCTCCACCACAGATTCCACACTTTACTTCCCTTTCCTTACAGTCAAAGATCTTGTGTTCGCCACCACACTTATACCACATCTCCTTACTCCTCGACAAGCAGCTGCAATATGGCCATATTGTTGACATTTATAGCACCTTAAGGGTGGCCTTCGATATGGGTACACTTTAAAGAACAAACACCCCAGAAACACACGCTCTGGGACAGCTTCTTCCTTAAAAGTTAACACTGCAGTTGTTGAATCACACTTCTCTCCATCACGGAAGACCCTTATCCTATATGCATCACCGACATCCACCCCTTCAATTCCCCTGACTAGCTCTGCCATGGAGATTACAGCTGAAACCCCATAGATAACCCTCCTCAATCCAACAGTCTTACTTCCTGGGACAAATCCTTCAACTCGCTTCTTCCCTATCAACCGCAGAGAAACAGCTTTGGCCAACTGGGCTGCAGATTTAGACAGAACAAGCAATTTCCCATCTGCCAAAATTCTTGCACCACCAATTTCACCCAGCTCTCCCTTCAAAGCCTTAGCAAGCTTTATAGGATTGAGAGACCTAAACCCTGACTGCTCCCCCTTCAAATTAAAGATAACTTTCAACTCTTCTGACTAGACTACTGTCCATTCTCATTGTCTTTGCAACTTGTCTTCCATCTTCATCCTTACACTCTGAGTTAGATCTCTTCCTATTGTTCTTTCCCTTAGTCTCCCATCTCCCTTCTTCTTCATCCATTTCTTAACATCAACAGTCGTTCACTTCCTTTGCTGAAAGCTGTGCAATTTAATTGAATTAAGCTCCTCACAGAGCAATTCAGGGTTCCTCTGAATACAATGTTGGATCCACTACAACTCCCTCCAAAAAACGGCGTCAACCGCCAGTTGGCTCGGCACAGTGTCGATCTTTTGAAGCGCAAGTGTTCCGAGGCAGTGTTTCGATCCCTGCTTCGGCACGCCCACCATCACGTGACGACCGGGAGTGAGGCCTCGTTACAGGCAGTCTTGAGCATAGGTCTTGAGGCTTTTCCAGTCTTCCATTTAGATGCAGTTCTAAATCACAGCCAGCAGATGTCACTCTTCTGACTGTATGAAATGCTTCGAAGCAGCGTGTCATTCTTGAAGCAGGTGTGTCAAAGTGGTTCAATGCTTCATGAAGCTTTGATTTCACCATCACTAGATTGTAGTAGACCAAATTAGTATGCAGTATCTCCGAAACCGTAGTAGGGAGGAGCAGTATGCCACCACCCCTACTAAACACGCCTACATTGTACTATGATGGCAGAGCATACTGCAGGGCTACCAAAGAGCATGGATACCAAGAGGCGAAGCTCCGTTGAATTTTTGCCAACAGCCACTAGGGGCGCTGCCGCCATTTTGGACTGTTGAGCTTGGACTGTTGCGCCCAGACAACATGCAAGATGTCAAGGAGAGAGGAGAAAAAAGTAAAAGAAAACAGTGTAGTGCAATTAACTGCAACAACTATCAGTGGAACACCCCGCACCTGGCCTTCCACCATTTCCCGAAGGATCCCAACAGGTAAGAACTTCTGAGGTGTAAGTTTTAAAGTGTTTTAATATCAATTTAATATGCCAGTTTTGGAGGGAAGATAACACTTTCAACATTTTCATGAATAAAATAATCAGAGTTGATCATCTCAGGGTCTTTTACACAAATATAAACTTATTTCATGCGTTTAATTTTAATTTAATGAATTATATGATTATATGTCACCTCATTACCCACAAAATCAGTTGTCGTCAGACAAAAGATTGTCAGTTCAGTTTGCTAAAAAATATGAAAAATGTTTTCAAATTAATAACATACTCCCCAGATGAAAGAATAGAGTGAAACATCTCTTTCAAACTAAAAGTAGTGAATTTTCAGCAATATTTACTCTTATTTTGTGGTTTCTCAAAATGTGTCCCATGTTTTGGTCAACACCGTCAAATATATATTAAAAGCAACAAAATCAGGAAACCACATGATCAACTATATTCCTGAGGACCCCTTCTTCTTCCCTCCAAATCTGTGACATGCAGCAAGGTCACTCAGGGTCCTGTAAGTCTGCAATTTTTTTCCAATATTGTTACGTATTTATTGATACTGTGACTGTCACAACCATGATATGTCAACACCGTCTCTTTGGTATAGAAAAGATTATATTAAATTATGACATGAATGCGTACATTTTAAATAAAGGTCAGCGGTAGCCAGCCATAGAGGGAAAAGAAGATGGCTATGGCTAAAGCTAACGAACATTATGTAAAAGAATAGTTTTTTGTCACCACCGTCAGACGTCAACACTGTCAGGTTTTCTGTTTGACGGTGGTGACATATAGTTTGATGGTATTGACAAAAACCTCATTTAACCAATATTTACAGGTAACCAAATTATAATAATTATAATAATAATGAATTACATTTATATATGCTTTTTAGGACTGTGATTAAACATTACCTTCATAGAAATTTCCCCGAATTTCATAATAATTCCATTAAACTCTGAGTTAACTTTTCTGTATTTAGAATGCTATGGCTAGGTAGCAGCTGTCAGTGCAGGAACGAAGGAGAAGAAACAGGGAATACAAAAAAAACGAAGAGAGAAAATATATAGTGAGGCAGAGTTAAAGGAAGAATACCTGATAAAGGAAAGGCAAAGATGAAAGGAGAGAGCAGAGGATGGGAAGCTAAAAACTATCCGTGATATGACTGAAAGGGAAAGGAGGAGTAATAGACAAACTCCCCCACACAGTCCAGGGGATCATGACATACAAGAGCCAGGTCGGAGTAGGCAAGCCATAGCAGGGGAAAGGGAAAGAAAGAAAACAAGAGCAAGATACTCAAGAGAGATGAAAGAATTGAGAAATAAACTTGAAGGGGTAATAAAAAATAGGAACAAACTGAAAAAGCGTTGGCGACGTGAGCAAACCAGGAATAAAAAAACACAAGATTCACCAAGAAAAAAACAGAGCAAATGTTACAGGGAAGCCAACTGAAAAACCCCTCTATCAAGGAAACCCTGCTGTTCCACAACGCTCTCATTCAAGAAATTAATCAAAACAAGCCTGCTCACAAGAGCAAAAGCTTGACGCTGTCAGGCAGGGTTCTGAAGAAATATCACCTATTACACAAAATAAACACTGCAATTTCTCAATTGTGGGATAAATAAAGGTGTATCTTATCTTATCTTATCTTATCTTATCTTAAATCAGTTTGGCCTAATGTATAACACACTGCGGAAGAGGAAGACTACTGACAAAAAACCTGCTTACATTCAAACAATAACTCCGATGGTTCAGGATTTCTACCATAATGCTCCACGAATGACAACTGACAAACAGGACACAATAACACAGAAGAAAGTAAAGCATCAGAGAACGATTCTGACTGACACAATGTTCAACCTCCACAGGGAGTTAATCCAGAAGGAACCAACTGTAACCTTAGTTACTCATCATTCTGTGCATGTCGTCCATTTTATGTCACAGCACCAAGACCATCAGATCGCAAGACGTGCCAATGCCAGCACCATAAAAATGCAAAGCTGATGCTTGAAGTCCTAAGAGCAAATGGCATTGTAAAGTCTAGTAAATTGGAAGATAGTTTTGAACTTGTATGTTGTTCTCAGACAAGCGAGGCATGTTTTCTGCGCTCCTGCACCCAGCGTCTCCACAAGCAAACACGTCCCACACCACAGCAGGAGTGCATCGATGTTGAATGGCAGCAGTGGGAACGAGTTCAGGACCAAACAGCAGATGGAATTTACTACAATACAAGACTTGTGACACACAGTGGCACGCTGGCAGAGCTCATCAAACTGTATGAGGACAAACTAAAGAGTGAAACAACACCACACGTGTGCTTGGTTCAGAACCAGTCCAGGGAATACAGGCGCATGATACAGAGCTGTAATGAAAGCACAGTGATTGTGCATGTGGACTTTCTGAGGCATGGAAATGCAAATATAGTTCTGAGATACAGTCATGTCATTTTGGTCAGAACCTCCCATAGCTCAATCTGCACACTGGCATGTACTACACAAAAGAAGTGACAACAGGGTTTTGTACAGTATCAGAATCCAAGTGACAGGATGCGTCTGCCATTTGGACACACATGGAACCAGTCCTCAGGGATATTCGTTTAAAGTTTCCAAATGTTGATACCATTCACCGTACCATACCTGGAACTTCTTCGCCACCTCACATGGGAAGGGAGCTCCAGATGGAATTGGGGGAACTGTGAAAAGGACTGCAGACCGCCTTCTACTACAGGGGAATGACATTGTGGAGGGCAAGATCTTTCATGAGCTGGTTGGGAAAAGCCTGAGCAGTACTCAACTCTATCATATTACTGAAGCTGACATGCAGACATATGATGCACTCCTTTCTCAAACACTAAAACCTGTACCAGCAACGAGGAAAATCCATCAGATCACACCTTACGGAAACGGCATCCACTGCAGATCGTTGTCATGTTTATGCAGTGAGCCACAGATGTGCCAGTGTTTCAGCCCAACATTATTTCAGTTGACTGAAAACACACATGCCAGGGTCCAGGCTGAGGAACATGATGGCTCTATTGCAATGAGGAAGAGGAGGGGGCCTTTGGCAATGCTGATGGAGGAAATAGAGCGAGAGGAAATGGAGCAAGAACCCAAGAGTGGTCCTGATGGGACTATGACAGATATACCTGCTGGGGGGATTAATTGTGGTGACTGGCTTGCAGTCATATATGACCAGCATTGGTGGTTAGCAAAGGCTGTCACTGTGGATGCTCAACATCAAGATGTTCAAGTGGAGTTTTTCCGCCCCCATGGGCCCAACACGCAATTCCATCCAAAACCAGAAAAGGATATGTGCTTCATGCCAGTTATACATTTTCTTGTCAAACTGACATCACCATGTCGTGCAAGCAGGACGAGGGAGATCTACCACCTGTCTGCTGAAGTCATGGACTTCATAGAGGAAAAACATATCCAGCATATGCTTCCCAATAAAGCTGACTGAAGTGGAGGAGTGAACAAGAAGAATTAGGGAATACTCAAAGAAGTGGAGAGAGAAAATGTACATAGTGAGGCAGAGTTAAAAGAGGAATGCCTGAGAAAAAAAAACGCGAAGATGGAATAACAGAGTAGAGAAGTAGAAGCAGGGTTCAACGCTAAGGTTTTTTTTCACTTGCCCGGTCGGGCAAGTTGGTCAGATATCTACTTGCCTGAAGTCAGTTTTTACTTGCCCTATAAATTTTTTTTTTTAATTTAAGCGGCTATCAAATAACAAAGACTGTAGTTATTTTTATGTTATGTAATCTTTATTCACACTGTATTTATGAATTAAAACAACATGTCATGTATTGTAGCTTAATTCCTACACAAAAATGACAGTGTCAGGGCTTAAAGTGAAAAATTTGTCAATCGTTCTCCATCTATAATTTTGCGCCCTACTTGAGCCATGCCCACTTCTATTTATTTTTCACCCCTCTTTCCAGTTCTGCTGTATTAACACCGGTTTAATATATTTTGCTTCCATCTCTCTGCCCTGCTCTACTCTGCTTCAATGCTACTTAGCTCTCTCTCTCTACTCTACCAGTAGACTACCACATCCACCTGTTGCACAAAACGCACACAGCAGTGTTTCCCCTAGGATGGAGTTGTAGCAGCGGAGGTGAAGCACATGCATGAAAAATAATTTTCACGTGTGAAACTTGAGTACAATATTTGGCTACTCTACCCAACTGTGGTAGATACACAGAAACATCCCAGCAGGCTGTGGTTTGCAAGCATACAACAAAGTAAGAGTACTGATACTCAAGTAAAAGTAAAAAGTAGTCATCCAAATAATTACTTGAGTAAGAGTAAAAGAGTATTTGGTGAAAAAAACTACTCAAGTACTGAGTAACTGTTGAGGAACGTCTGATTTATTTGTAAAATAAGAACATGAACATAATCAATCAGAAATAATAATCTGCAAATTCATGTATTTTAAACTATACCCCTTTAACTAAAACAAAAATAAACTAAATCTTTACAAATATAACACAAATCAAGGCACAAGAAACACAAATATATTCTTACATATACTGTACATATTTATATCTATATCTATATCTATCAATCAATCAATCAATTTTATTTATACAGCCCATCACAAATCACAATTTGCCTCACAGGGCTTTACAGCATACATATACACACACACACACACACACACACACACACCTATTTAAGTGCTGGAAGTTATTTACGTGACAACGCCTGAACGCAACACAAGCTCATGAGTGCCGTGCTCCGCTGCTGTGTGAGCAGCGTGTTTGTCTGTGCGTCACAGCAGTCTGTTGATGGTTATTTACACACTGTCCATAACAATAACTTTGTCAGCTGACAAACTGCACCGGGCTCGGGGTCAGGTTTGGTCAGGAAAATGCGGCCTGAGCCGCTCTAGCGTGCTCATCTGTGTGTGTGGCGGAACTCCGCCATGCGTGATCCGGAGAGCAGAGGAGAATTGTTAACACATGACCATGTAGAAACAGAAATGACACAATGACACAACACCATAAATATTATTTTGTTCTGTTATTATAAGAAGCGTCCGTCATGAAAAATAATATCAATGGGGGCTGTGGGCAGGACATTGTTACGTGTGCCTGTGACTTCAGGCAGAGAGACCGCTGCATCAGAGCCGAAGGCGCACATTTTAAAATACATTTATTTTATCAATTAGATACTATTTTAGCAACTTTAGCAATCGGGCAATCCTTATAGTTGAGCCCCAAACTCTCAGAACAACTTAACTATTTTTGGTTTGTAATAAGTGTCAAACAAAGTACTAGGGCTTACTTATTTTTCAGAAAGTTTTATATTGACTGAAATTCTCTGGTCTCCTTCGAATAAACTCTCCCATCTAGTGCCCCTTAGTGTGATTCTAATGAGACTGAGAAGACTGATTAACAACACACTTGTGTTTTCTGAATTGTTTACGCCGAGCAAATCTTTGGTCACAAACACTGCAGTGAAAAGATTTCTCTCCAGTGTGAGTTCTCATGTGTGCTTTCAAGGTCCCTTTCTGTATGAAAGATTTCTGACAAACTGAACAGCTGAAGCACCTTTTTCCGGTATGCATGTTCATGTGTGTCTTCAGAGTTCCAGATCGACCAAATCTTTTCCCACACTCAGAGCAGCTATATGGTTTCTCTCCTGTGTGAGTTCTCATGTGTCTCTTTAGATGACTTAAGTGAGAAAATCCAAGCCCACACTCGGAGCAGCTGTATGGTTTCTCTCCAGTGTGAGTTCTCATGTGTATTTGCAAGGTCTCTTTCCGTGTAAAAGATTTCAGACAAACTGAACAGCTGAAGCACCTTTTTCCGGAATGCGTGTTCATGTGTTCTTTCAATTGTCCAATATGACCAAATCTTTTCCCACACTCAGAGCAGCTATATGGTTTTTCTCTTGTGTGAATTCTCATGTGTGCCTTCAGATGTTCAGTTCGACCAAATCTTTGACCACACTCAGAGCAACTATATGGTTTTTCTCCTGTGTGAGTTCTCATGTGTTTCTTCAGATGAGCTTTTTGAAGAAATCTTTTCCCACACTCAGAGCAGCTATATGGCTTTTCTCCTGTGTGAGTGCTCATGTGTTTCTTCAGACTTCCAGATTGACCAAATCTTTTCCCACACTCGGAGCAGCTATATGGCTTCTCTCCTGTGTGAGTTCTCATGTGTCTCTTTAGTTGACTTAAGTAAGAAAATCCAAGCCCACACTCGGAGCAGCTGTATGGTTTCTCTCCAGTGTGAGTTCTCATGTGTACTTGCAAGGTCTCGTTTCGTGTAAAAGATTTCAGACAAACTGAACAGCTGAAGCACCTTTTTCCAGTATGCGTGTTCACGTGTTCTTTCAATTGTCCAATATGACCAAATCTTTTCCCACACTCAGAGCAGCTATATGGTTTTTCTCTTGTGTGAAGTCTCATGTGTACCTTTAGATGTCCAGTTAGACCAAATCTTTTCCCACACTCAGAGCAGCTATATGGTTTTTCTCTTGTGTGAATTCTCATGTGTGCCTTCAGATGTTCAGTTCGACCAAATCTTTGACCACACTCACAGCAACTGTATGGTTTTTCTCCTGTGTGAGTGCTCATGTGTTTCTTCAGACTTCCAGATTGACCAAATCTTTTCCCACACTCAGAGCAGCTAGATGGTTTCTTGCCTGTGTGAGTTCTCATGTGTATCTTCAGATTTCCACATCGAGGGAATCTTTTCCCACACTCGGTGCAGCTATATGGTTTCTCTCCTGTGTGAGTTCGCATGTGTGTCTTCAGATTTCCAAGTTGAGAATATCCCTTCCCACACTCTGAGCAGCTAAATGGTTTCTCACCTGTGTGAGTTCTCATGTGTATCTTCAGATTTCCACATCGAGAAAATCTTTTCCTACACTCGGAGCAGCTATATGGTTTCTCTCCTGTGTGAGTGCTCATGTGTAGCTTCAGACTTCCAGATTGACCAAATCTTTTCCCACACTCGGAGCAGCTATATGGTTTCTTGCCTGTGTGAGTTCTCATGTGTGTCTTCAGATTTCCAAGTTGAGAATATCCCTTCCCACACTCGGAGCAGCTATATGGTTTCTTGCCTGTGTGAGTTCTCATGTGTATCTTCAGATTTCCACATCGAGAAAATCTTTTCCCACACTCTGAGCAGCTAAATGGTTTCTCACCTGTGTGAGTTCTCATGTGTATCTTCAGATTTCCACATCGAGAAAATCTTTTCCCACACACGGAGCAGCTACATGGTTTCTCTCCTGTGTGGGTGGTCATGTGTAGCTTCAGACTTCCAGATTGACCAAATCTTTTCCCACACTCGGAGCAGCTATATGGTTTCTTGCCTGTGTGAGTCCTCATGTGTATCTTCAGATTTCCACGTTGAGAAAATCTTTTCCCACACTCAGAGCAGCTATATGTTTGTTTTTTACCACCATTCAAATCACTGACGGGGACTTTATCATTTTTAAGAGCGCTGAAACCTGACTGAGGTTCTCTGGTCTCTGTCCAATCATCATCATCACTGTCATCAGTCTCAGGTTGTAAATGTGTATCTGGATCTGAGTTCCTGGCTGGTTCTGGTCCTCCACAGTCCTCTCCATCAGATTCTGTTTCCATCTGTTCAGTGTGTCTTTGATGAAGCTGTGAGGACAGAGGTTTCTCTTCATCATGTTCACTCTTCACAGGGACAGGAGTGGATGTGAACTCCTGTTCCTCTTTAATGTGTGAAGGCTCTGGGTCCTCCTCTGGGTCCTCCTGTTCCTCTTTAATGTGTGGAGGCTCTGGGTCCTCCTGGTCCACACTGGAGCTCCACTCCTGCTGCTCAGGGGGAACCTCTTCTTTAACCACCAACAGCTGCTGGACGTCTGCAGGAAACAGGAAACACACAGATGTTACAGAGAAATGTTGTCGTTCATTCACATCACAGCTCAAAAACTCCTTACTGAACTTCTACAGATCTCTGAGCATCAAACAGCTTCACAGTGTTCACTCAGCTGTGTCAGAGTGACTGAGGTTGAGCTAAGCTTTCATTTTCGCAGCAATCGTTAACATCCATTGAGACTCTTGTCATGTTCGGAGGCTCCAGTGCAGCTCTTCATTTGTTCAGGCTTATGTGAATTATGTGAGTTTGCAGTGAGTCAAGTCTGATTATTAGGTACACCCTGCTGGTACCAGGTTGGACCCCCTTTTTAATTCTTGGTGTCATAGATTCAACAAGGTGCTGGAAACATTCCTCAGAGATGACGGTCCATATTGACATGATGACATCACACAGTTGCTGCAGATTTGTCAGCTGCATATCCATGATGAGAATCTCCCGTTCCAGCACATCCCAAAGGTGCTCTATTGGACTGAGATCTGGTGACTGTGGAGGCCATTGGAGTACAGTGAACTCATTGTCATGTTTGAGATGATGTGAGCTTTGTGACATGGTGCGTTATTCTGCTGGAAGTAGCCATCAGAAGATGGGCACACTGTGGTCATAAAGGGATGGACACACTCAGCAACAATTCTCAGGTAGGCTGTGGTGTTTAAACCATGCTGAAGCGTTGATACAAGGCAGGATGGATCCATGCTTCCATCTGAATGTGGTGTTTCCAATCTTCTATTGTCCAGTTTTGGTGAGAAAACCCGTGTGAATTGTAGCCTCAGTTTCCTGCTGTTAGCTGACAGGAGTGGCACCTGGTGTGGTCTTCTGCTGCTGTAGCCCATCTGCTTCAAGGTTGGACAAGGTGTTGTTGCTTCAGAGATGCTCTTCTGCACACCTTGGTTGGAACCAGTGCTTATTTGACTTCCTGTTGCCTTTCTATCATCTTGAACCAGAGAAGCTAACAGAACCAGAGAAGCTAACAGAACCAGAGAAGCTAACGGCACCAGAGCAGTAGCGCCAAGATCGAAAAGTGGCTGAAGGTATGTCGATTGCTGCTCAGCGGCATATACCAAACCCCAGACTGGCATACAGATTCGCATACAGATTCTCGGAGTGGTATGCTGCTATTATGCCGCTGTTATTCCACCGACACACGACGGTATGTGCCGCTTGAGATTGTTATGGCACTGAGAGACAGGTGGATGGGTACTGCCCCCTGATGAATATGCAAATGTAATGCCACTGGTAGGGATGGGAATTGATAAGATTTTATTGATATCAATGTCATTATCAATTCTGCTTACCAATCCGATTCTGTTTCGATTCCCTTCTTGATTTTTCCTGTGAATTAATGATATCACCTCCTGTTGTTTGTAACCCAAGACATCTGCTTTCATAATGTTTTATTATGAACCTTAAAGCCATGTCTAGTTTAGAAAGTTGATGAGACAGCAGCTTTCACAGTCATAAACCAGCATTGGCATACAGTTATCTATGTCACAACAACAGCCACAATGAGTTGTCATTAATGTTACTCCTAGCTGGTAATCTAGAGATAAATCCCAGCCCACAGCCTGAGTGTGTCAACACCACGCAGCTCGTGCAGCAAACTCAGGTGAGGCAGCTAATGCAGCTAGCCCAGCATATTATAACAACAAATGGCATGCAAATCAACTCAACTGCCCTCATCTTACCATCCTTGGTGTTCCCATGAAATCCGACAACAGGAGCAGGGACGCGCCGAGGCTCCACAGCGGGCCTGCAGCTCCCGTGAGGCTAACAACAACAGCGTCCTGCTGCCGTCCACCTGGAGCGGGGATGCGTGAGGCTCCACAGTGTGCTAGTAGCTCCAGGTAGGCTAACAACAGAGTGAAGTGAAGCCACGGCTTTGACCGCCTCTGTCTCCCCGCCATTACATCTTCTTCGTTGTTGAACGTGCTAACTGACGAGCATAGATTCGGTGTAATTAAAAGAATCGATAAGGGAATCGTTAAGCATAAAGGCTAATGATGTCAATGAATAGAAGCTAACGACACCAGAGAAGCTAACGGCACCACAGAAGCTAACGTGGCTTTTAAACGGCGACAGACTGAATATTTATTGAACAAAGCTGCAGTTATATTATTAATAATGAACTTGTAATGTTTAATGAACAAACCTGCTCTGTGTAACCGAAGCTGAGGGTTGAAAACAGCGTCCAGTAGTTTCCGTTGTCGCTCGTTCTCCTCTTTTGATCGACAAAGTTCCTCCTCGTACTCTGCTATCGTTCTTTCAAACAGCCCAAATATCTCTCCATCAGCCGCAGTTAGTCGCTGCTTCAACAACGATCTCAGCATTTGGACTTTAGACATGTTCACACTTTAAAAACACAACAAAGACACTCTGCTAACACTTAGGCTGCGTCCGAAAGGCCCAGTAGCATGGATTGTGGTGGCGATGTTACGCTCGAGCCAGTTTGCTCCTTCTTCTCCTTCTTCTTCTTCTTCTTTCATTAAATTTCCGGCAGACTAGGCACGGTTTAATGCATTGCTGCCTCACACTGGAGTCTATTCGTCAATGCAGCTTCAGGCACTATTCCCTGTATTTTACCATACAGGTTTGTTGTTAAAAGGAAGTGAACTACTTCCCTAGCGCTCTCCCTTTCACCCAATCCAGTACCCAACACAGTTGCAAGTGAAAATGTTTTAATTCCCAGCTTTTCTAGCTCTAGAAACAGAGTCCTTCTCTGCTCAGCATATGCTGGGCAGTGCATCATGACATGGAGCACTGATTCTGAGACTCCACAGTGTTCACACTTGCCATCTCTGTGTTTCCCCACCAACATCAACCCACTCGCAAGAGCACAGTGCCCCCAGCCTAAGCCTTGTCAGCTTGATGTCATCTACTCGTGGCATGCTCACTCTCTTGCTAGATCGCACTGATGGTTGGATGCTGAACAGTTTTCTCCCCCTCCTGTCTCCCTCACACTCCTGCTGCCATTGCCGATGGAGTCTTTCATAAATAATGCTACGGCACTCCATTTCCCTAACGCCACCTTACCATCCACCTCATTCCTACCCAAACTTTCCTTGGCCGCCCTGTCTGCCATCTCATTTCCCTCTTCACCTACATGTGCTGACACCCACATGAACCCCACACTACACCCCCCCCCCCCCCATTATCCACAGCTACAGTACTAGAAAAGCTCTCTCCCACTTTCATCTGAATAGTACGACCTACCAGAAACTCCCTGATCCAGTTCAGCATCCTGCCCTGGGCCCCTCCATCATTCAAGTTAATCACCAGTCCCTCCTTCCACAACATGTCATATACCCTCTCTATATCTAAAAATACAGCAACCACCACCTCTTTGTTCACCAGTGCTTTCTTAATTTCTCTGTCTAATACCAGGACTGCATCCATGGTTCCCCGACCCAGCCTAAAACCACTTTGATGTGGGGAAAAGTACCCTCTCCGCTCTAAACAGTGCACTATCCGATCAGTAATCATTCTCTCCATTATCTGACATACAACTGCTGTAAGGGCAATAGGCCTGTGAGATCCAGGACTGCTGGCTTCTTTCCCAGGCTTCAGTATTGGTATGACCACTGCATGCTTCTACTCTACTGGAACTCCTTCTTCCCATACTGTGTTTATTAAGGCTAACAACTCATCTAATACATCATCATCCATTTGCTTAAACACCTCATACCATAAACCATCTCTCCCTGGGGTGGTGTTTTGCCCTCGCCCTATTGCACGCTTCAACTCTTGCATAGAAAAGAATTCATTCACCACATCACTATTATCTATATTTACCCCCAACTTATATCCTTCCTGCTCAAGCATGTGTTTTCTCCTCAACTGTCCTTCCCTTCCCACATTGCTAGTACTGTGCACTCTCTGATAGGTCCTGACTAACAGATGAGCCTTCTCCCTATTGCTCACACTTTCTTCACTCCCTTCTACCAGCACAGGCATTGACTTTACTCTGTAGTTCCCAGCCATTTTATGAATCACGCCCCAGACTTGCCCTACACTTGTTTCTGCACCTATAATGCCACAAAACTAAAGCCAACTATCCCTCCTAGCCTCGTAATAACCTTCCTGGCCTTTGCTCTCAGCCTCTTGTACTCAATAACATGGCTCTCATCTGGGCTTCTCCTAAGCTGCCTATACGCTATATTGCGGGCCCTCACTGCCTCATTACAAGCCTTGTTCCACCATGGCACTATCCTCCTTTTTTTCCTACCCTCCAAATGACCTATTCCATTCCTCTACACTGTGTTCACTCATCACATCTCCCAAACTTGCAGTGTGCTCTTTCCGAAACTTGTCCCAATCAGCTTTATGATAGTCCTACCCTCTCACTGTGCTACCCTCCTCCACCTGCAAGTCTCTACCAAACCGGCTGAAAATGGGGAAATGATCACTCCCCATAGTATAGCAATCCATAAGCTCCCATTCTCCACACCTGGCTAACTCAGATGATGCAAAAGTAAGGTCCAAGCATGACAGACTCCCATTTCCTACCTGAAACCTAGTCGCTCTACCATCATTCATCATCACAAGAGAGTGGTTATCCAAAAAGTCTTCAGTTACTGCACCATTCCTATCTTTTCTTTTACTGCCCCACAGTGGGTTGTACACATTAAAATCTCCTGTCCACACCACTGGAGGGCGCACCTGACCCATTAACCCTTCCAATTTCTCCTAATCTAACTGGAGACATGGGTTGTAGAAATTAACCACTGAGAACCTACCTGAGGAGCTCCACATTTCCACCACCACACACTCAAAGTCTGATTTCACATCCAATCCCAAGAACCCTCTCTGCAGCCTGCACAACATTTCTCACCACATCAGTTATTTTTGGTCTGCTTGACCACACACAGTACCTCTACACCGAAGGCCAGGAAATTCACCTTGCTCACCACCACTGTCTCCACTGTAGCATATATAACCTGTGGAGGCCCCCTCTTTCTTTGCTTATTTCACCATCTTCACCGCCTTTTCTGACCTTCCTGAGAGCCTCAGCATAAGACACCGCTTTGTTCACTTCTCTATACTGCTGCACACTCTTAGCTTGCTTACACTTCTCACAATCTCGGCTCCCAGCAATGTGTCCTCCACCAGAGCTACCACACTTTACTTCCCTTTCCTTACAGTCAAAGATCTCATGTTCGCCACCACACTTATACCACATCTCCTTACTCCTCGACAAGCAGCTGCAATATGGCCATATCGCTGACATTTATAGCACCTTAAGGGTGGCCTTCGATAAAGGACAAACACCCCAGAAACACATGCTCTGGGACAGCTTCTTCCTTGAAAGTTAACACCGCAGTTGTTGAATCACACTTCTCTCCATCACGGAAGACCCTTATCCTGTATGCATCACCGACATCCACCCCTTCAATTCCCCTGACTAGCTCCGCCATGGAGATTACAGCTGAAACCCCATAGATAACCCCCCTCAGTCCACCAGCCCTACTTCCTGGGACAAATCCTTCAACTCGCTTCTTCCCTATCAACTGCAGAGAAACAGCTTTGGCCAAGTGGGCTGCAGACTTATACAGAACAAGCAATTTCCCATCTGCCAAAATTCTTGCACCACCAATTTCACCCAGCTCTCCCTTCAAAGCCTTAGAGACCTAAACCCTGACTGCTCTCCCTTCAAATTAAAGATAACTTTCAACTCTTCTGATTAGACTACTGTCCATTCTCATTGTCTTTGCAACTTGTCTTCCATCTTCATCCTTACACTCTGAGTTAGATCTCTTCCTATTGTTCTTTCCCTTAGTCTCCCATCTCCCTTCTTCTTCATCCATTTCTTAACATCAACAGTCGTTCACTTCCTTTGCTGAAAGCTGTGCAATTTAATTGAATTAAGCTCCTCACAGAGCAATTCAGGGTTCCTCTGAATACAATGTTGGATCCACTACAACTCCCTCCAAAAAACGGCGTCAACCGACAGTTTGCTCGGCACAGTGTCGATCTTTTGAAGCGCAAGTGTTCCGAGGCAGTGTTTCGATCCCTGCTTCGGCACGCCCACCATCACGTGACTACCGGGAGTGAGGCCTCGTTACAGGCAGTCTTGAGCATAGGTCTTGAGGCTTTTCGAGTCTTCCATTTAGATGCAGTTCTAACACACAGCCAGCAGATGTCACTCTTCTGACTGTATGAAATGCTTCGAAGCAGCGTGTCATTCTTGAAGCAGGTGTGTCAAAGTGGTTCAATGCTTCATGAAGCTTTGATTTCACCATCACTAGATTGTAGTAGACCAAATTAGTATGTATAATCAATTTAATATGCCAGTTTTGGAGGGAAGATAACACTTTCAACATTTTCATGAATAAAATAATCAGAGTTGATCATCTCAGGGTCTTTTACACAAATATAAACTTATTTCATGAGTTTAATTTTAATTTAATGAATTATATGATTATATGTCACCTCATTACCCACAAAATCAGTTGTCGTCAGACAAGAGATTGTCAGTTCAGTTTGCTAAAAAATATGAAAAAATGTTTTCAAATTAATAACATACTCCCCAGATGAAAGAATAGAGTGAAACATCTCTTTCAAACTAAAAGTAGTGAATTTTCAGCAATATTTACTCTTATTTTGTGGTTTCTCAAAATGTGTCCCATGTTTTGGTCAACACCGTCAAATATATATTAAAAGCAACAAAATCAGGAAACCACATGATCAGCTATATTCCTGAGGACCCCCTCTTCTTCCCTCCAAATCTGTGACATGCAGCAAGGTCACTCAGGGTCCTGTAAGTTTGCAATTTTTTCCAATATTGTTACGTATTTATTGATACTGTGACTGTCACAACCATGATATGTCAACACAGTCTCTTTTGTGTAGAAAAGATTATATTAAATCATGACATGAATGCGTACATTTTAAATAAAGGTCAGCGGTAGCCAGCCATAGAGGGAAAACAAGATGGCTATGGCTAAAGCTAACGAACATTATGTAAAAGAGTAGTTTTTTGTCACCACCGTCAGGTTTTCTGTCTGACGGTGGTGACATATAGTTTGACGGTGTTGACAAAAACCTCATTTAACCAATAGTTACAGGTAACCAAATTATAATAATTATAATAATAATGAATTACATTTATATATGCTTTTTAGGACTGTGATTAAACATTACCTTCATAGAAATGTCCCCCAATTTCATAATAATTCCATTAAACTCTGAGTTAACTTTTCTGCATTAAGAATGCTATGGCTAGGTAGCAGCTGTCAGTGCAGGAACGAAGGAGAAGAAACAGGGAATACAAAAAAAAAAACGAAGAGAGAAAATATATAGTGAGGCAGAGTTAAAGGAAGAATACCTGATAAAGGAAAGGCAAAGATGAAAGAAGAGAGTAGAGGATGGGAAGCTAAAAACTATCAGTGATATGACTGAAAGGGAAAGGAGGAGTAATAGAAAGGCTTGGAGACGTAAACTGCAAGAATCAAGGGAACGTAAAAGAAAGGACCCAGATCACCCAGAAACTCCCCCACACAGTCCAGGGGATCATGACATACAAGAGCCAGGTCGGAGTAGGCAAGCCACAGCAGGGGAAAGGGAAAGAAAGAAAACAAGAGCAAGATACTCAAGAGAGATGAAAGAATTGAGAAATAAACTTGAAGGGGTAATAAAAAATAGGAACAAACTGAAAAAGCGTTGGCGACGTGAGCAAACCAGGAATAAAAAAACACAAGAATCACCAAGAAAAAAACAGAGCAAATGTTACAGGGAAGCCAACTGAAAAACCCCTCTATCAAGGAAACCCTGCTGTTCCACAACGCTCTCATTCAAGAAATTAATCAAAACAAGCCTGCTCACAAGAGCAAAAGCTTGACGCTGTCAGGCAGGGTTCTGAAGAAATATCACCTAATTCACAAAATAAACACTGCAATTTCTCAATTGTGGGATCAATAAAGGTGTATCTTATCTTATCTTATCTTATATCAGTTTGGCCGAATGTATAACACACTGCGGAAGAGGAAGACTACTGACAAAAAACCTGCTACATTCAAACAATAACTCCGATGGTTCAGAATTTCTACCATAATGCTGCACGAATGAAAACTGACAAACAGGACACAATAACACAGAAGAAAGTAAAGCATCACAGAACGATTCTGACTGACACAATGTTCAACCTCCACAGGGAGTTCATCAAGAAGGAACCAACTGTAACCTTAGTTACTCATCATTCTGTGCATATCGTCCATTTTATGTCACAGCACCAAGACCATCAGATCACAAGATGTGCCAATGCCAGCATCATGAAAATGCAAAGCTGATGCTTGATGTCCTGAGAGCAAATGGCATTGTAAAGTCTCGTAAATTGGAAGATAGTTTTGAACTTGTGTGTTGTTCTCAGACAAGCGAGGCATGTTTTCTGCGCTCCTGCACCCAGCGTCTCCACAAGCAAACACGTCCCACACCACAGCAGGAGTGCATCGATGTTGAATGGCAGCAGTGGGAACGAGTTCAGGACCAAACAGCAGATGGACTTTACTACAATACAAGACTTGTGACACACAGTGGCACGCTGGCAGAGCTCATCAAACTGTATGAGGACAAACTAAAGAGTGAAACAACACCACACGTGTGCTTGGTTCAGAACCAGTCCAGGGAATACAGGCGCATGATACAGAGCTGTAATGAAAGCACAGTGATTGTGCATGTGGACTTTTCTGAGGCATGGAAATGCAAATATAGTTCTGAGATACAGTCATGTCATTTTGGTCAGAACCTCCCATAGCTCAATCTGCACACTGGCATGTACTACACAAAAGAAGTGACAACAGGGTTTTGTACAGTATCAGAATCCAAGTGACAGGATGCGTCTGCCATTTGGACACACATGGAACCAGTCCTCAGGGATATTTGTTTAAAGTTTCCAAATGTTGATACCATTCACTTTTGGTCAAATGGCCCCAGCAAGCAATACAAAAACAAGAAAAACTTCTTTCTCCTCTGCAGTGTCCCTCCAGCACTGGGTTTTCAGAGAACAACCTGGAACTTCTTCGCCACCTCACATGGGAAGGGAGCTCCAGATGGAATTGGGGGAACTGTGAAAAGGACTGCAGACCGCCTTCTACTACAGGGGAATGACATTGTGGAGGGCAAGATCTTTCATGAGCTGGTTGGGAAAAGCCTGAGCAGTACTCAACTCTATCATATTACTGAAGCTGACATGCAGACATATGATGCACTCCTTTCTCAAACACTAAAACCTGTACCAGCAACGAGGAAAATCCATCAGATCACACCTTACGGAAACGGCATCCACTGCAGATCGTTGTCATGTTTATGCAGTGAGCCATAGATGTGCCAGTGTTTCAGCCCAACACTATATCAGTTGACTGAAAACACACATGCCAGGGTCCAGGCTGAGGAACATGATGGCTCTATTGCAATGAGGAAGAGGAGGGGGCCTTTGGCAATGCTGATGGAGGAAATAGAGCGAGAGGAAATGGAGCAAGAACCCAAGAGTGGTCCTGATGGGACTATGACAGATATACCTGCTGGGGGGATTAATTGTGGTGACTGGCTTGCAGTCATATATGACCAGCATTGGTGGTTAGCAAAGGCTGTCACTGTGGATGCTCAACATCAAGATGTTCAAGTGGAGTTTTTCCGCCCTCATGGGCCCAACACCAAATTCCATCCAAAACCAGAAAAGGATATGTGCTTCATACCAGTTATACATTTTCTTGTCAAACTGACATCACCATGTCGTGCAAGCAGGACAAGGGAGATCTACCACCTGTCTGCTGAAGTCATGGACTTCATAAAGGAAAACATATCCAGCATATGCTTCCCAATAAAGCTGACTGAAGTGGAGGAGTGAACAAGAAGAATGAGGGAATACTCAAAGAAGTGGAGAGTGAGGCAGAGTTAAAAGAGGAATGCCTGAGAAAAAAAAGTGAAGATGGAATAACAGAGTAGAGAAGTAGAAGCAGGGTTCAACGCTAAGGGTCTTTTTTCACTTGCCCAGTCGGGCAAGTTGGTCAGATATCTACTTACCTGAAGTCAGTTTTTACTTGCCCTATAAAAACTGTTTAATTTAAGCGGCTATCAAATAACAAAGACTGCAGTTATTTTTATGTTATGTGATCTTTATTCACACTGTATTTATGAATTAAAACAACATGTCAAGTATTGTAGCTTAATTCCTACACAGATATGACAGTGTCAGGGCTTAAAGTGAAAAATTTGTCAATCGTTCTCCGTCTGTAATTTTGCACCCTACTTGAGCCATGCCCACCTCTATTTATTTTTCACCCCTCTCTCCAGTTCTGCTGTATTAACACCTGGTTTAATATATTTTGCTTCCATCTCTCTGCCCTGCTCTACTGTACTTCAACGCTACTTAGCTCTCTACTCGACCAGTAGACTACCACATCCACCTGTTGCACAAAACGCACACAGCAGTGTTTCCCCTAGGATGGAGTTGTAGCAGCAGAGGTGAAGCACATGCATGAAAAATAATTTTCACATGCGTGAAAATTATTTTTATATGCTTGCAAAGCACAGCCTGCTGGGATGCTTCTGTGTATCTACCAGAGGTGGGTAGAGTAGCCAAATACTGTACTCAAGTAAGAGTACTGATACTCAAGTAAAAGTAAGAAGCATCCAAATAATTACTTGAGTAAGAGTAAAAGAGTATTTGGTGAAAAAACTACTCAAGTACTGAGTAACTGTTGAGGAACGTCTGATTTATTTGTAAAATAAGAACATGAACGTAATCAATCAAACATAATAATCTGCAAATTCATGTATTTTAAACTATACCCCTTTAACTAAAACAAAACTAAATTATATCTTTACAAATATAACATAAATCAAGGCACAAGAAACATATGTAAGAAATATATTCTAACATATACTGTACATACATACATACATACATATACATATATTTATATATATATATATGTACAGTATATATAAGAATATATCTGTGAAAAATAATATCAGTGGGAGCTGTGGGCAGGACATTGTTACGTGTGCCTGTGACTTCAGGCAGAGACACCACTGCATCAGAGCCGAAGGAGCAAATTTTAAAATACATTTATTTTATCAATTAGTTACTATTTTTAGCAACTTGCCCGATCGGGCAAGTGAGTTGTTAGTTTACATGCCTAACCTTGAGTTTTACTTGCCCCAGGCAATCGGGCAATCCTTATAGTTGAGCCCTGAGAACAACTTCACTATTTTTGGTTTGTAACAAGTGTCAAACAAAGTACTAGGACTTACTTATTTTTCAGAAAGTTTTATATTGACTGAAATTCTCTGGTCTCCTTCGAATAAACTCTCCCATCTGGTGCCCCTCAGTGTGATTCTAATGAGACTGAGAAGACTGATTAACAACACACTTGTGTTTTCTGAGTTGTTTACGCCAAGCAAATCTTTGGTCACAAACACTGCAGTGAAAAGGTTTCTCTCCAGTGTGAGTTCTCATGTGTGCTTTCAAGGTCCCTTTCTGCATAAAAGATTTTTGACAAACTGAACAGCTGAAGCACCTTTTTCCGGTATGCGTTTGCATGTGTACTTTCAGACTTCCAGATTGACCAAATCTTTTCCCACACTCAGAGCAGCTATATGGTTTCTCTCCTGTGTGAGTGCTCATGTGTTTCTTCAGATGTCCTGTTCGACCAAATCTTTTCCCACATTCAGAGCAGCTATATGGTTTCTCTCCTGTGTGAGTACTCATGTGTCTCTTCAGATGACCTATTTGAGAAAATCCTTTCCCACACTCGGAGCAGCTAAATGGTTTCTCTCCTGTGTGAGTTCTGATGTGTAGCTTCAGATTTCCACGTTGAGGAAATCTTTTCCCACATTCAGAACAGCTATATGGTTTTTTTTTACCACCATTCAAATCACTGACGGGGACTTTATCATTTTTAAGAGAGTTTAAGCCTGACTGAGGTTCTCTGGTCTCTGTCCAATCATCACTGTCATCAGTCTCAGGTTCAGAAGATTCTCCAGTCTTGTCATCAGTCTCAGGCTGTAAATGTGTATCTCGATCTGGGTTCCTGGCTGGTTCTGGTCCTCCACAGTCCTCTCCTTCAGATTCTGTTTCGATCTCTTCAGTGTGTCTTTGATGAAGCTGTGAGGACTGAGGTTTCTCTTCATCATCTTCATTCTTCACAGGGACAGCAGTGGATGTGAACTCCTGTTCCTCTTTAATGTGTGGAGGCTCTGGGTCCTCCTGGTCCTTTTTAATGTGTGGAGGCTCTGGGTCCTCCTGGTCCTTTTTAATGTGTGGAGGCTCTGGGTCCTCCTGGTCCTTTTTAATGTGTGGAGGCTCTGGGTCCTCCTGGTCCTCTTTAATGTGTGGAGGCTCTGGGTCCTCCTGGTCCACACTGGAGCTCCACTCCTGCTGCTCAGGGGGAACCTCTTCTTTAACCACCAACAGCTGCTGGACGTCTGCAGGAAACAGGAAACACACAGATGTTACAGAGAAATGTTGTCGTTCATTCACATCACAGCTCAAAAACTCCTTACTGAACTTCTACAGATCTCTGAGCATCAAACAGCTTCACAGTGTTCACTCAGCTGTGTCAGAGTGAGTGAGGTTGAGCTCAGCTTTCATTTTCGCAGCAATCGTTAACATCCATTAAGGGATGGAACAGTTCTGGACAACCTGGATTTGTAAAACTGTTAAGATTATTTTATTCTTCATCAGATCCAGGTTGTTGCCACTTGAAATTCTTGCACATTTTTCCACAATTATAATTTAAAGTTTGTTTAATATTCAGGCAAACGCTGCAGCCTACTGTAACAGTTTGACCAATAGAACGCTAAGATTTCGAGGGAGGGCCGTCGTTAGCCTATCGGATTTAGCTACTGAGCACAGCTGTTCAACGGAGGAATCGGCAGATGGACACGACGGAGACAAGTAGGTAACGTTATTATATTATTAAAGCTTGATTGTTTTGTACAGTATTGAGTTCAAACGCATGACTTGCAACTTGTGTTTTGTACAGTATTGAGTTCAAACGTATGGTGACGTTTTGCAAGTGTAAAAGTAACGTTAGCGTTAGCTTTAGCAAAAAAGCGCTCGCTAGCAGCTTCACGCACTTTACGGGTAAAGTGAAGTTGAAGTGGCTTGCATCTTATTTCTCATTGGGTTACGTTAGGTCTCTTAAGTGCTTGTGGTAGAAATAACCGGGACTGTTGCACGTTTATTAGAGTATCTGCTGACCAACATCACTGAGTCTCATAAACCAAGCAAACACGCTATGATGATGATGTATAAACAATGTCGTCATTTAATCATTGTTTCCTCACATAACCTCCATGGAAACAGCAGAAGAGAACTAACAGCTAAACGAAAAAAGTAAGGTTTTGAAAAGAGCTTGAACTGATTGTACTCTGAACTTGAAATGTCTCTGCTTTTCATTTCAGAAATCTGGTCACCTTATCTGAGATGAAATGGAACTAACAACTCTGTGTTTTCCCTGGCTGTTTTTAATTAATGTAGTTTGTGAATGTTATTGAGCACTTTATTGGACTTCAGAAGTAATGTGAATGAGTGAAGGACTTAATTTAAGTTGCACTTTTCTTCATCTCAACAGTGTTCACTGCAGCTAGATGGGCAAATGACTCCCTCCTGTGATGGAATCAAGTGGGTGAGAATGCATTGATCTGATTTATCAAATACATTTTGATTAGGGTTTTGCTCATTTGAGTCGAGTGAATACAAATCTTATGTCTGAACAGTGAATTACGCACAATAAACTTGAGTTGTTAGAACCTGATCGTGTGAGAGGATGTCATTATAGCTCCTAATTTCTTTTCTTTGTTCACAGATTTATTATTCAAGATCCAGATTTGAAGTTCAAGATCCACATTTACAGTTTCACACTGCATGTTTGATACTAACCTTTTGTTCCCTTTTCCTTTTGAATTAAAGCTTCCTTTTCTCTTCTGGGCTCGTTTTATTTTTGTTATGTTAGTAAAATGGATGTAGCAGTCCCTGTGATAGCCAGCATTAGCTGGTTTAGCATATTCAGCAGGTTCCTGGCTGTGAAAGTTAAATCTCCGCACTGCCTCTAAAGCTACAAGACACTCTTCAGTGCCTAAATCTTTCCACTCAAACACTGATTTAACAAATTTTTTGCCATCCTGTGTCTGTAAAAGGAGTGATTGGTCCATCTCTCTGAATGAAATGCATACAGCACTCCATTTCTTATGCTAATGTGATGCTAGCAAACAAATAAAAAATAGCAACAAAGATGAATCTAGTGGCGGGAGGGGGGTCGTTTTTATGACGTTTCATCATTTTGACAGATAAATGACAGGTGAAGTTCCCAAGCAAGATAACAGACCTCAAATTTGTGAAATCAGATATGTTTATTTTGTATAAAGCTCACAGAGAAAATATACATGGTACCTACACAGACTGTTTAAAAAAGTCCGTAATGTGTAAAGACCAAGTTATGTATTGAAGACATAAAAGAGACTTATTAGGCCATGTATGTATGGCTCTACATGCAGCGCCATTTTTCCAAGGTTTTTTTTCTTTTTTCCAAGCGTCCCATTGGATGATAACTACAATCACGTCACGAATGTCGGACCCCGAACGTAGCTGTCTGCTCTGTTTGCCGGAAAAAAGGTGACGTGATAAAGTGACCGATCTACAAAAATGCGCAAGAAGTACCGGTGGCAACAATTTTCTTTTGATTTATTGAAAACTTAAGAAGTTGTCAACAAAAATCTGGGTCCTCCCCCGATAGGGATCGTTTAAATACAAGGAATCGCGGCTTCGGCCCACCGCCCACTGTGAGCTGTAATGGAGCCGTTTTTTTGGAATGTTACCTTTGTTAAATGTTGCTGTTGTCCCTGGCTTCATATAAGCAGAGCAAATCTCTGCTAACCACTATGCTAATTTATACAATGTAAAACGCCATAGGCTTGTGCTAAAAACATTAGCATGTTGTATTTGTGGGGATAATGTGTTCAGATAAAGCCAAGTGTGTCTGTGAATGCTGGGTTATAATGAAGCTGATTTGTGTACTTGTGTTTGAAATTGTTCCTACTAAGCCATGTTTCATGTGTGTTTTAGGTGTTTTGAATCAACTAAACTTTATAGCACTTCACAGAACCCCAACGGAAAATCGCAAACACCAGAGAAGCTAACGACACCACAGACGCTAACGGCACCAGAGAAGCTAACGACACCACAGAAGCTAACGGCACCAGAGAAGCTAACGACACCAGAGAAGCTAACGACACCACAGAAGCTAACGACACCACAGAAGCTAACGACAGCAGAGAAGCTAACGACACCAGAGAAGCTAACGACACCACAGAAGCTAACGACACCACAGACGCTAACGACACCACAGACGCTAACGGCACCAGAGAAGCTAACGACACCAGAGAAGCTAACGACACCACAGAAGCTAACGACACCACAGAAGCTAACGACAGCAGAGAAGCTAACGACACCACAGACGCTAACGGCACCAGAGAAGCTAACGACACCAGAGAAGCTAACGACACCAGAGAAGCTAACGACACCACAGAAGCTAACGACACCACAGAAGCTAACGACACCACAGAAGCTAACGACAGCAGAGAAGCTAACGACACCACAGAAGCTAACGGCACCACAGAAGCTAACGGCACCACAGAAGCTAACGACACCACAGAAGCTAACGGCACCACAGAAGCTAACGACACCACAGAAGCTAACGACACCACAGAAGCTAACGACACCACAGAAGCTAATGACACCAGAGAAGCTAACGACACCACAGAAGCTAATGACACCAGAGAAGCTAACGGCACCACAGAAGCTAACGACACCACAGAAGCTAATGACACCAGAGAAGCTAACGACACCAGAGAAGCTAACGACACCACAGAAGCTAACGACACCACAGAAGCTAATGACACCAGAGAAGCTAACGACACCACAGAAGCTAATGACACCAGAGAAGCTAACGGCACCACAGAAGCTAATGACACCAGAGAAGCTAATGACACCAGAGAAGCTAACGGCACCACAGAAGCTAATGACACCAGAGAAGCTAACGACACCACAGAAGCTAATGACACCAGAGAAGCTAACGGCACCACAGAAGCTAATGACACCAGAGAAGCTAACGACACCACAGAAGCTAATGACACCAGAGAAGCTAACGACACCACAGAAGCTAATGACACCAGAGAAGCTAACGGCACCACAGAAGCTAATGACACCAGAGAAGCTAACGACACCACAGAAGCTAATGACACCAGAGAAGCTAACGACACCACAGAAGCTAACGTGACTTTAATCATCGACAGACTTAATATTTATTGAACAAAGCTGCAGTTATATTATTAATAATGAACTTGTAATGTTTAATGAACAAACCTGCTCTGTGTAACCGAAGCTGAGGGTTGAAAACAGCGTCCAGTAGTTTCCGTTGTCGCTCGTTCTCCTCTTTTGATCGACAAAGTTCCTCCTCGTACTCTGCTATCGTTCTTTCAAACAGCCCAAATATCTCTTCAGCAGCCGCAGTTAGTCGCTGCTTCACCAACGATCTCAGCATTTGGACTTTAGACATGTTCACACTTTAAAAACACAACAAAGACACTCTGCTAACACTTGGTTCCGCGAGACGCCATCTTTGTTCAAACAGTGTGAAGTTAGCGGTAGTAAAGAATGCAACTTCCGGGTCAGAGGAGTTGCTGAGCTTCAAAATAAAAGTCCAGAACTGTTCCTGGAATTTACAGGCTTTCACAGAAAAACACAAACAGGAAGATAAATGATTACAATACACCTTCTCAAGAACGATATCCAAAAAACTTGAAGGTTTATTCTTGAACTCAGAAACAAAAGCTTCAAAACATTTCTCAAAACAATTTTCAGGTGCATTACCGCCACCTACTGGACTGGAGTGTGGAGCAGTAGATTGGCAAAAAACAAAACAAAAACAAAAAATAAAAGACTAAATTCTCTCTGTCCCTGCTACTCTTAAATAATTAAACAAAAGCTTATGTTTATTCCTTGATGTTTTTCCAAGTAGATCCTCTAATGTAACACTGTGCCTCTCTTCAGTTAGTCCTCTTATGATCTCCTTTCTTTCTTCTTCACACCTGTTGCAATCTATTCATACATGTTTGACTGTTTCCAGTTTGTTACAGTGTGAACATAGTCCAATATGATGCTTCCCTGTTCGATAGAGAGTAGGGCTGGGTGATATGGACAAAAATTCATATCTCTGTATTTACAGGCTGACTGGTGATACACAATGTATATCTCCGTTTTCTTTTCTATTAATGGACCACATGTTTCCAGCTGCAAGTCAAAGCCACATTTGAGATGCCACAAGCAGTTTAAAAAAAACCAGACTGTGATCAAAATAAAAGGCAGAGACAGGGATTTTTTTTTAATCTGCTTGAAAACATACAGCTGCACAACATGTAAATGAAAAACTATGTAAAATAAACAGCAGGGCTGTACATGAATGTTTTTGCGCACAGCACTGGAGCTACAGCAGTTTAAAGGGTGGCAGCACAGGACACTAAACTATAACTTGAATATAAAAGTATCAAGTAGATCTCAATCCACTGTAGTTTGGAACAATTAAAAGTCTCTGTGGGAGGAGTTGAAAAGTCATTTTCTATCTGTTGGCCTTTCAGATGAATTGAGTGCTGAAAAATGTTTTAAATCTTTTTATTTATTTATTCTACTAATCTTATTTATGTACAGACCATCAACAGAGAGGCTGAGGGAGGGATGGAGACAGAGACACTTTGTCCTCGTTATATACGTCTTGTATATGAAACGTCTGTGCCACATGTGTGCGACTGAGGTAATTTCATTAAAGTCACAATCTGATGTAGTGTAGCACATGTAACATACAGACCAATGTCTCACTGTAGACGAATGAACAGACAGATGAAATAGAGGAGCAGCTCTGTGTCTCTCTGACTGCTGATGAAGAAGTTGGGCACAGGGCACAGGGAAATTCTCTGGTCTCCTTCCAATTGTCATCAGTGTACGGTTTCAGGTTCAATAAAATCTGCCGTCTAGTGCCCCTTAGTGTGATTCTAGTGAGACTGACTCATTAACAACACACTTGTGTTTTCTGAGTTGTTCTGCCCAAGCAAATCTTTGGTCACAAACACTGCAGCTGTACGTTTTCTATCCTGTGTGGGTTCTCATGTGTGCTTTCAAGGTCCCACTCTGTGTAAAAGATTTCATACAAACACTGCAGTGAAAAGGTTTCTCTCCAGTGTGGGTTCTCATGTGTGCTTTCAAGGTCCCACTCTGTGTAAAAGATTTCATACAAACAGTGCAGCAAAAACGTTTCTCTCCAGTGTGAGTTTTCATGTGTGCTTTCAAGTTCCCTTTCTGTATAAAAGATTTCTGACAAACCGAACAGCTGAAGCTTTCTCCAGAATGCAATTTCATGTGAATGCGTAAACGTCCCCTGCACATAAATGATTTCCTACAAACTGAACAGCTGAAAGGTTTCTCTCCTGTATGGCTTCTCATGTGTACCTTCAATTTTCCTTTGTGGTCAAATCCTTTCCCACACTCAGAGCAGCTAACTGGTTTTATTCCTGTATGCAATGTCATGTGCATCTTCATTGCTCCCCTGTAACCAAATCTTTTCCCACAGTCAGTGCAACTGTATGGTTTTTCTCCTGTGTGGGTGTTCATGTGTTCCTTCAGAGCTGACTTGCTTCTAAATGCTTTTTCACACTCGGAGCAGCTAAATGGTTTCTCTCCTGTGTGAGTTCTCATGTGTTGCTTCAGAGTATTTGAGAGAGAAAATCTTTTCCCACACGCAGAGCAGCTAAATGGTTTCTCTCCTGTATGTGTTCTCATGTGTTCCGTCAGATATCCAGTTCGACCAAATCTTTTCCCACACTCAGAGCAGCTAAATGGTTTTTTACCACCAATCAAGTCAGTGACAGGGACTTGATCCGTTTTAAGAGAGTTTAAACCTGACTGAGGTTCTCTGGTCTCTTTGCATTCATTGCTGGCATCAGTCTCAGGTTCAGAAGACTTTCCAGTCTTGTCATCAGACTCAAGTTGTAGAGCTGTGTCTGGTTCTGGTCCTCCCCAGTCCTCTACTTCAACTTCTATTTCCATCTGTTCAGTGTGTCTTTGATGAAGCTGTGAGGACTGAGGTTTCTCTTCATCATCTTCACTCTTCACAGGGACAGGAGTGAAAAGGAAGTTGATGATATCATCCTCCTCCAGCCCTTGAAGCTGCTCTCCCTCCTGACTGATCCAGAGTTCCTCCTGTTCCTCTTTAATGTGTGGAGGCTCTGGGTCCTCCTGCTCCTCTTTAATGTGTGGAGGCTCTGGGTCCTCCTGCTCCTCTTTAATGTGTGGAGGCTCTGGGTCCTCCTGCTCCTCTTTAATGTGTGGAGGCTCTGGGTCCTCCTGCTCCTCTGTAATGTGTGGAGGCTCTGGGTCCTCCTGCTCCTCTGTAATGTGTGGAGGCTCTGGGTCCTCCTGCTCCTCTGTAATGTGTGGAGGCTCTGGGTCCTCCTGGTCCTCTTTAATGTGTGGAGGCTCTGGGTCCTCCTGCTCCTCTGTAATGTGTGGAGGCTCTGGGTCCTCCTGGTCCACACTGGAGCTCCACTCCTGCTGCTCAGAGGGAACCTCTTCTTTAACCACCAACAGCTGCTGGACGTCTGCAGGAAACAGGAAACACACAGATGTTACAGACAAATGTTGTCATTCATTCACATCACAGCTCAAAAACTCCTTACTGAACTTCTACAGATCTCTGAGCATCAAACAGCTTCACAGTGTTCACTCAGCTGTGTCAGAGTGAGTGAGGTTGAGCTAAGCTTTCATTTTCGCAGCAATCATTAACATCCATTGAGACTCTTGTCATGTTTGGAGGCTCCAGTGCAGCTCTTCATTTGTTTAGACTTATTATGTGAGAATGACTGTTCATGGGATGCCAGAGTTTGCTGTGAGTCAAGTTTGATTATTAGGTACACCCTGCTGGTACCAGGTTGGACCCCGTTTTTAATTCTTGGTGTCATAGATTCAATAAGGTGCTGGAAACATTCCTCAGAGACTTTGGTAAATATTGACATGATGAGATTTGGCTACAGATTTGTCGGCTGCCCATCTACGATGAGAATCTTCCATTCCAGCACATCCCAAAGGTGCTCTATTGGACTGAGATCTGGTGACTGTGGAGGCCATTGGAGTACAGTGAACTCACTGGCTGATGTGTTGATGTATTGTGGTAAGCAGTGTTGTGTGTAACGCGTTACAATAACGTAACTACTTTTATTGGGTAAAAAGTAGTGTAACGCGTTACTACTGAAAATATGGTAACGGAACGTAGTTACTTTGTCAGTTGGGCACAACGTTACTTTTCCCAGGGACAGATTTGACGGTGACACTGTCTGTCTGCCTCAGCTGCACACTAGGCAGGAACTGTGACAGTTACCATGTCAACAGTACAGACAGGAGCGCCAAAATCAAGAATCGTATGGGGAATATGGAAGATACACACGCCTCCTTGGATTATTTTAACAGTTTGTCAACCGAAGACAGGTTAGCTTATTGTAGTAAGCTAACAATTAGCAACGGAGTGAGGTTTCCTGACCCGTACTTAATGTCGGGTCAGTGGGTCACTGACCCAATGAAAGAAATGGCCTAAGCTACAGTGGCCGGACATTTTTTTATATCTTGTGGAGAAACCCAGCGTTTATACGCATGATGAAAAACTCAAGGCATATAAATCCCTTGATGTGTATAATTTTGTACTTTGCGGTCATGTCCAAGATATTGAACACCGGGATTTATCTGATGGTTTTTGTGCTCTACGGACCGAAGTACTACCGAGCCAGCGACAAGGACACAAAACAGTAACGTTAACTAATGTACAAGACCTGGGCGATTCTGAACAAGACGACCAACTATATACTGACAGCGAACTGCACTTGTATGGCTGGGTAAGTGTTGTTTAATGTAACATTAACCTCGCTAGTCAGACCTCAGACATGGGCAACATACGACCCCGGAACCTCAAAGGAAATCAAAACGACCCCGAAAACATGCCTACCTTCCTGGCGCTGTGAACGACAGCCTGTTGCAGCAGCTCCTAGTTTGTGTATTTTAAATTGCTGCTGTGACATTGAAATTTCCCCCTGAGGGGTTTATAAAGTACCTACCATACCATACCAGAAGAGAAAATGAATTAATTTATTTGTGCAGGTCTGTAGCTTACTGCAAAGTATGAGTCTGTTACACAAACACATTCTCACAGTTACACACGTAATAACAGAACAGAAAATGATTTATTTATGAATATGACACTATTTGTTCAAAGATAGTGTCTGTGAATATTAATATTTTCCTCATTCAGTGATGCAGCAGGTCTGGCAAATAGGCTATTAGTAGTAGTAATCTGTCATGTAACAAATTCATGTAGCCGAGTCAACACAAATTAACTCTCACTCTTTAATCTTTATTTTATCACCAAAGTGGTAAATACCAGTGGGAAACTCGGATTTTTTCACATTTAGGAAATGAGATGGGGTTCTACCCAAAGTCAAGCACCATAAAAGTAACATAAATGTAACGAGTGACATAAAAAGTTACTTTTCACAGAGGGTAACTAAGTAAAGTAAGGGATTACTTTTTTTTAAGAAGTAACGAGTAACGAGCAAACACTACTTTTTAAAAGTAACTTCCCCAACACTGGTGGTAAGAGTGTTGAGTCATTTCCGGTGTTTTCTGTGAGAATGTCTCTGAGAGACGGCATTCATCCCACTTTGGATGGAGCTGCTCTCTTATCTAGAAACCTGACAAAGTTTATTTGTAATTCAAATCCCTGACAACCCAGTGTTGAGATCAGGACTCAGAGTCGCAGTCCTGTATGCTTCTCTGAGCTTCCAGTGCAGTTACCCACCCATAGTTTTATACAAACGGTGTCTGTCCCCCGACCACCTATATTATCTAAATCTAAAATTAAACAAAGAGGAGTTGTGCATAACAACCTCATAAATATTAAAACCTCTTCTGTGACAGAAAGACAAAACAGGAGAATTAAATGCGGACTGTTAAATATCAGGTCTCTATCGTGTAAAGCAGTGTTAGTAAAAGAATTAATATCAGATAATCATATTGATTTACTCAGTCTCACTGAAACCTGGCTGTGTCAAGATGAATATGTTCGTCTAAACCAGGGGTAGGCAACCCGCGGTTCCAGGGCCACATGTGGCTCTTTAGCCCATCTCCAGTGGCTCCCTGTGGCTTTGACAGAAAATTATATGGAAGTGAACAACTTATTTTGTTATTTTAATTTTCATTTATTGCTGTAGGCTTAAAGTGAGTCTTACATTCTTCAACTGTAAAAATGCATAGCCTGTTTTAATAAATACTCAACTAAACTCAACTAAAATCTGCATCATCTGTAGCCTGGCGCCTTTTCCTCTAAAAACATCACTAGCAATGGTTATACTATTCTTGAGTCTCTCGGGCTAGGCTAGCTGTGGATTCCAAATCCAAGAAGGGTAAAGACTCAGGGGAAAAGTAGAGAATTGAATAGCGTGTGCACAAATTTGTTTGCTTTAATCGACAATGCTAAAAAGTTAAAGTCCCCCCCCCCCCCCCCCCCCCCCCCCCCCCCAAAAAAAAAAATTAGCCCACTGCAAAGTAGCTATCTTGTGCTAAAACGTATTGATGAAGGCTCATTTAGATTTTAGATGTAAAGTTAGTAATATTGATGGGCTATTAAAGATTGGGCTAAATTCAACTTAAAAGACTGTGTTACCTTTATTACAGTACGTTGTTTATTATGTTTCGTGGCTCCAGATAGATTTTTTTTTAATGTTTTGGCCAAAAATGGCTCTTTTGTAGGGCTGGATGATGAATCAAATTTTAATCATGATTTCGATTTTGGCTTCTCACAATCAAAAAAACATTATAATTGAAGAAAACGATTAATGCGCCACACGATGTGGCGTGTATGTAAGTTCCTGTGCTAGAAAAGCACCATGAATGCACCCGTGTTACGTGAAGCAGCAGCAAGCATGTGATGTGTGTGGATCAATAATATGTGGAGCGAGCAACTGACAACATGGCAGAAATGCAGCCGTTGGTTGAGAAGAAAGGTAGGACGTCAGTCATCTGGAAATATTTTGGCTTCAAGTTGACGGACGTTGAGCAAAAGGAAATTCTTTGCAAAGTTTGTCACGCTGTCATCCACAATGGATCTGTGGTCAAGCCGCACTATGGAGCCATATATGTCCTTCACCGTGCATTACATCGATGCAGATTTCAACATGAAGACAAAATGTCTTCAAACAGCATTTTTCCCTGACGACCACACAGGTAGAAACATTGCTGATGGTTTGAAGCAAGCTATGGCTGCATGGGATTTGGAGGAGGAGAACCTTGTGTGCCTAACGACAGACAATGCTTCTAACGTCAAGTGGGCAGCTGAACTCAATGGCTGGATAAGGCTGCAGTGCTTCGGGCACAGACTCCACTTGGCCATAGGTGAGACTTTTTTTTTCTTTTCTTTTCTTTCCTCCTGATTTGTGTGACGTGTGATGTTATTTATAAAATAATAAATTACAAAGAATCAAACAGTACTACTGCAACAAAAGTAAGAAAAAAATATATTACTTTGCTAAAAGTATAAGTCACCTAAATTTTTCAAATATACTTAAATGTTGTGGAGTGGAAGTTAAGTAGCAGAAAATGGAAATACTAAAGTCCAAGGGCCTAAAATTTCTAATGAAGTACAGTACATACACTGCCTGGCCAAAAAAAAGTCACCACCAAAAAAAAGGTCATACACTCTAATATTTCGTTGGACCACCTTTAGCTTTGATTACGACACGCATTCGCTGTGGCATTGTTTCGATAAGCTTCTGCAATGTCACAAGATTTATTTCCATCCAGTGTTGCATTAATTTTTCACCAAGATCTTGCATTGATGATGGTAGAGTCTGACCACTGCGCAAAGCCTTCTCCAGCACATCCCAAAGATTCTCAATGGGGTTCAGGTCTGGACTCTGTGGTGGCCAATCCATGTGTGAAAATGATGTCTCATGCTCCCTGAACCAGTCTTTCACAATTTGAGCCTGAAGAATCCTGGCATTGTCATCTTGGAATATGCCCGTGCCATCAGGGAAGAAAAAATCCATTGATGTAATAACCTGGTCATTCAGTGTATTCAGGTAGTCAGCTGACCTCATTCTTTGAGCACATACTGTTGCTGAACCTAGAGCTGACCAACTGCAGCAACCCCAGATCATAACACTGCCCCCACAGGCTTGTACAGTAGGCACTAGGCATGATGGGTGCATCACTTCATCTGCCTCTCTTCTTACCGTGATGCGCCCATCACTCTGGAACAGGGTAAATCTGGACTCATCAGACCACATGACCTTCTTCCATTGCTCCAGAGTCCAATCTTTATGCTCCCAAGCAAATTGAAGCCTTTTTTCCGGTTAGCCTCACTGATTAGTGGTTTTCTTAAGGCTACACAGCTGTTCAGTCCCAATCCCTTGAGTTCCCTTCGCATTGTGCGTGTGGAAATGCTCTTACTTTCACTATTAAACATAGCCCTGAGTTCTACTGAGTTCTACTGTTGTTTTTCTTCGATTTGATCTCACCAAACGTTTAAGTGATCGCAGATCACGATCATTGAGGATTTTTTTCCGGCCACATTTCTTCCTCGAAGACGATGGGTCCCCACTATCCTTCCAGTTTTTAATAATGCGTTGGACAGTTCTTAACCCAATTTTAGTAGTTTCTGCAATCTCCTAAGATGTTTTCTCTGCTTGATGCATGCCAATGATTTGAGCCTTCTCAAACAGACTAACATCTTTTCCATGACCACGGGATGTGTCTTTGGACATGGTTGTTTAGGAAATGAGAAGCAACTCATTGCACCAGTTGGGGTTAAATAACTTGTTGCCAGCTGAAAGATAATCGCCCATGCAGTAATTATCCAATAGGAGGCTCATACCTATTTGCTTAGTTAAATCCAGGTGGCAACTTTTTTTTTTGGCCAGGCAGTGTACATAGAAACCTCGGAGTAATATTTGATTAAGATTTGTCTTTTAATTCTCATTTAAAACAAACCTCACGGACTGCATTTTTTCATCTGCGTAATATTGCAAAAATTAGGCCTATCCTGACCCGAAAAGATGCAGAAAAATTGTTCCATGCTTTTGTTACCTCAAGGCTGGATTACTGTAACTCTCCATTATCAGGTAGCTCTAATAAGTCCTTAAAAACTCTCCAGCTAATTCAGAATGCAGCAGCACGTGTACTAACAGGAACTAAGAAACGAGATCATATTTCTCCTGCTTTAGCTTCTCTGCACTGGCTCCCTGTAAAATCCAGAATAGAATTTAAAATACTACTGTTAACGTATAAAGCTCTAAATGGTCAAGCTCCGTCATATCTTAGAGAGCTCATAGTGCCATATTATCCCACCAGAACACTGCGCTCTGAGAACGCAGGGTTACTCGTGGTCCCTAAAGTCTCCAAAAGCAGATCAGGAGCCAGAGCCTTCAGCTATCAGGCTCCTCTCCTGTGGAATCATCTTCCTGTTACGGTCCGGGAGGCAGACACCGTCTCCACATTTAAGACTAGACTTAAGACTTTCCTCTTTGATAAAGCTTATAGTTAGGGCTGGCTCAGGCTTGCCCTGTACCAGCCCCGAGTTAGGCTGACTTAGGCCTAGTCTGCCGGAGGACCCCCCTATAATACACCGGGCTCTCTCTCTCCCTCTCTCCTCTCTCTCTCTCTCTCTCTCTCTCTCTCTCTCTCTCTCTCTCTCTCTCTCTCTCTCTCATTCATTCTGGATGTCACTAACTCGGCTTCTTCTCCGGAGCCTTTGTGCTCCACTGTCTCTCAGGCACCAGAGAAGCTAACGCGGCGTATAAACATCGACAGACTGAATATTTATTGAACAAAGCTGCAGTTATATTATTAATAATGAACTTGTAATGTTTAATGAACAAACCTGCTCTGTGTAACCGAAGCTGAGGGTTGAAAACAGCGTCCAGTAGTTTCCGTTGTCGCTCGTTCTCCTCTTTTGATCGACAAAGTTCCTCCTCGTACTCTGCTATCGTTCTTTCAAACAGCCCAAATATCTCTTCAGCAGCCGCAGTTAGTCGCTGCTTCACCAACGATCTCAGCATTTGGACTTTAGACATGTTTACACTTTAAAAACACAACAAAGACACTCTGCTAACACTTGTTTCTGCGAGACGCCATCTTTGGTCAAACAGTGTGAAGTTAGCGGCAGTAAAGAATACAGCTTCCGGGTCGGAGGAGTTGCTGAGCTTCAAAATAAAAGTCCAGAGCCGTTTCTCAATATGCGGACTTGTGTTCTTGTGGACTTGTGACACGTCATCAGTCACAGCCCAAGTACTGTTCCAACTCAAAGTTCACATCTAGCAAAGTTCAGTCCAAATTCCCGGCTGTGTTCTCGCCACACCCATTTCACCGGGGATGCATCGGAGCAGACTTGTGTGGACTTCAGACAGCCAGGTATCCCAGCATGCATTTCACAACAAACCATTGGAAATAGCGAGTGAAGGAAAGGCGCACAATTGTAAGTCGCAATTACCGATATGTGACTGTTGTTTTGTCACAGAACGTAGTGTTTTCATGCGTAGTTTAAACGTCAGATCCGGGGTCGATGTTTTAATATAGAGCCCAGCTGAATGTGACTGAGGTCCGCTAGATGACAGCGGTGTCAGCGCTCATACATCATAAACACGTGTGTGTCCCACTGAGAGCAGCCTCTCTCGGGTCGTCCTTTTGAAACTCGTGGCTGATATCTCTGTAGTGGTTAAATATGATATGTAATTCGTTTGGGGAATGTCTAATGGGCAACATTCAGTCTCAGTGTAAGATATATTCTTATGTTATTAAATGTTGTAACATGTTATTGTTCTTTGCATTCTTTTGCTTATTTATGTGTTTTTACCATTCAATAATGATTTTAAGAATTTATTGTAGTATTTATTCTACAGCATTTTAAATATTGATTATCTGATATGAATTGTATACCTGATGTCTGAAGTGTGGCTGAATAAACTTTTCCTCTTCACATCTGACCTGTTTGATCCATTTATATTGGTGAGGACAGACTAAATGACAAACTGCTGTCAGTGTAATCCAGTACAGTTCAACAGCACCACAATCTACAACTCAACACTTCAATAAAATGTCAGACTGAATATTAAACTGCTGTTGTTTTTTCTAGGTGAACCAAGTGAACTGTCAAGTCTCCATAAACATGTGGACAGAAAGCATAATGATGAGACAAATGCAGTGATGGACAGTAACTAAGTATATTTACTCAAGTAGCTACTGTACTTAAGTACAAATTTGATGTGTTACTTTTCAAATAGTTTGTTTTATATGTTGTTGTTTCATATTTACAAGTTGCTGTGTGTTGTTATAGATCAGACTAGTGCACCAGTGACAGGTGTTAAAATTAGTTCTACATTTAAATGCTGCTCACATGTAGCCTACGCTGATCAATTAATACTCAATACATATTCATGTATATGATGATCACAACACAATTGGGTCACTCTGCATCATGAGTACTTTGAACTCTTCATTTGAAGTAGTCCTACATTCTGCTGACAATACCCAGATACTTTTACTCAAGTCAGATTTGGTATGCAGCACTTTGACTTGTGACTGAGTTTTTGTTCTTTGTTGTGATATTCCTGGGTACTTTGTCCACAACTGGACAAACATATCGAACAGACATGCAAGCATCACATGTCTCATCCTCATCCTCCGCTGTCTTTCTGGGCTCTGCCTCCTCAGCTGGGCAGCCTCCTCCTCAGCCTGCAGGTACAGCAGTCCTACTGCAATAACTGCGCCAAGACGCCTTCTGTGATCCGTTATTGATTTTTGATTTCCATCTCGCCAATGCTCACGATCACAATAACCACCAACTCTCCACAAACTTTCCCCGCACTTGACTTTTGATTATAATCAGAGGTCAGCTGCAGGGAAAAGGTTTTATGAGACATTTTATGAAAATATTTTGGCTATTTATATGTTTTTGTGTGTCAGTTATATGTGTTGAAACGTTAAAAACATATACACATAAATTTCTTACAATGTCTATTAAAAGCCGCAGGGCTGAACTGTGTTTATCTTGTTTTACTCTAAATGCATGTATACAACACAGTACAACAGCCAAGGCGAGCGGAGGTGGTGACATCATCAAGTTCGCTGCTGTTCCAAAAGCAGAAATGACTGTACTCCCGTCCTGGGGAAGTCCGGACTCTCGCGTGGACTTGCCAAGTCCGAACTTGCCAAGTCCACAAGTCCGAATTGCCGAACTTTAGTATTGAGAAACGGCTCCGAAGTGTTGTTGGAATTTACAGGCTTTCATAGAAAAACACAAACAGGAAGATAAATGATTACAATACACCTTCTCAAGAATGATATCCAAATAACTTGAAGGTTTATTCTTGAGCTTAGAAACAAAAGCTTCAAAACATTTCTCAAAACAATTTTCAGGCGCATTACTGCCACCTACTGGACTGGAGTGTGGAGCAGTAGATTGGCAGAAAACAAAACACAACAATAAAAAGACTAAATTCTCTGTTATTCCTGTTCCACGTAAATAATTAAACAGAAGCTTATGTTTATTCCTTGATGTCTTTCCAAGTAGATCCTCTAATGTAACACTGTGCCTCTCTTCAGTTAGTCCTCTTATGAACTCCTTTCTTTCTTCTTCACACCTGTTGCAATCTATTCATACATGTTTGACTGTTTCCAGTTTGTTACAGTGTGAACATAGTCCAATATGATGCTTCCCTGTTCTATAGAGAGTAGGGCTGGGTGATATGGACAAAAATTACACAATGTATACATTTTTTTTTCTATTAATGGGCGACATGTTTCCAGCTGCAAGTCAAAGCCACATTTGAGATGCCACAAGCAGGGGTTTATTCTTCACTTCAAAACATTTTACAACACAAGGCCAAAATAAGTTGTTTAATAAATCAGTAAACGCTGTGAATGACTGAATTTAAAAATGTTTGGGAGACTCTTCTCATGTCAAACTATGAGAATTTCCACTCCAGGTAGGATCAGGACAAAAGAAGAACTCTCAACTTACGGTCACACATAATAAAACAGGGAGAACTGTTAATGAAACTTAACTGATGAGGGAATGCATGAGGTTTTTTTTCTTGCTCACGAGATATAAAGAACTGTTTCAAGTCATCAGTAAGAACCACGATTAGAATTCTGAAAGTGAAACAATACTCAACTCTAAATGCTGTTTGCTCACAGCATAAGACTGACACTTACTCTGATGTTCTCATTTTAAACATGTTCACAACTGTTGCTCCAGAGTTTCATCACTGCTGTTGAAGACACACTTATGACCTTTGACATGTGACTGCCTGGTGGATCTCAGCAGCTGAAGAGTCCCCCCCACTATATGGACTCTCAGGTGTGTTACAGCGAGGCCTATCTGTGTAAAATATTCATTACACACACACACACAGCTGAATTTTCCCCCCTGAACTAAAGCTCATGTGACAAATAAAGTTTTCCTTCAGCGAGAATCTGAAGCCTCCACTAAAATAACATTTAAAGTCTTGTGTGTGATTTATCCTGGCTTCATATGAGCAGAGGAAATCTTCGCTCATCGCTAAGCTAATGTATACCATGTAAAATGCCATAGGCTAGCGCTAATAACGTTAGCATGTTCTATTTGAAATTCTCTGGTCTCCTTCAAATCATCATCAGTAAATGGTCTCAGGTTCAATAAAATCTCCCTTCTTGTGCCCCTCAGTGTGACTCTAATGAGGCTGTGAAGACTCATGAACAATGAAGTGTCAAAGATTCGGTGCCTGGAAGTGGGCCTGTAGGCTCCCGACCTTGAACTTCTTGTCTCTTTTTAGTCGTCTTCAAATGTCGATTTGATATCTTAGGTTCAGCTGGCAAATTCTTAAAGAAGCACTGGAAACAGGCAAGGTCCGATGCAATCAAGTTTAATGTGTCAACAGGCTTTAACACATACAACTTAGTGAGTCAAACCCCGGGGTGCCACTGAAGAGCCGCTTTCAGAATCCTAGCTTATATGCTCTTTTCGCTAATCCTTCCCACTTAAACCCAATTCTATTGGTGGAGAACTTTCTTTGTGTCCAATTCTGATTGGGCCCGTTTTTAATGGTGTAACGTAGCCTGGAATTTCCCAGAATTCCTTCCCTTAGGTTCGGTTTCATTCTCGTACTATTTTTTAAAATATGTGAATTCTAGGGACTCTCTACACAGTCCACAGTGTTTCTTATTTCGTGCAAATAAAACCTTAGAGTACAATGTGTGAGTGAAAGTGTGCGAGTTACAACATTTGAGTATGTGTTTGATCATCAAACAGGGCAATAAATAAACTTGACAACAGATTTGTAGGAGTGAATGATCAAACAACAGATTACTAGAAGTGAATGATCAAAGGAACAAATAACCTCGGCAATAACTCATACAGGTTCAAAGGCTGCTATAGTGCCTTGCACATAATCATATAATTTCTTTCTTTCCCAATCACTTAGATGCATTAACCCTGTTACTTGATTTACTGAGCATAACTTTTACACTACAACAACCAACTTATGTTTTCTGAGTTGCTTAGGCCAAGTGAATCTTTGGTCACAACCACTGCAGCTTTAAGGTTTCTCTCTTGTGTGGATTATCATATGATTATGTAAAGTTCCACTCTGTGCAAAAGATTTCATACAAACATTGCACCTGTATGGTTTCTCTCCAGTGTGAGTTCTCATGTGTGCTTTCAAGTTCCCTTTCAGTATAAAAGATTTCTGACAAACTGAACAGCTGAAGCAGCTTTTTCCAGTATGCGATTTCATGTGAATGTGTAAACGTCTAACGTGCATAAATGATTTCAGACAAACTGAACAGCTGAAAGGTTTCTTTTCTGTATGACTTCCCATGTGTATCTTCAGTTTTCCTTTGTGGTCAAATCCTTTCCCACACTCAGAGCAGCTCACCATTTTTTTTCCTGTGTGCAATGTCATGTGCATCTTCAACGCTCCCCTGTAACCAAATCTTTTCCCACACTCTGCGCAGCTGTGTGGTTTTTCTCCTGTGTGAGTTCTCATGTGTTTCCTCAGATTTTCAACTTGAGAAAATCTTTTCCCACACTCAGAGCAGCTAAATGGTTTCTCTCCTGTGTGAGTTCTCATGTGTTTCTTCAGATGTCCAGTTCGACTGAATCTTTTCCCACACTCAGAGCAGCTATATGGTTTCTCTCCAGTATGCGATTTCATGTGTTTCGTCAGATCTCCCTTGTGACCTGTTTTTTTCCCACACTCAGAGCAGCTATATAGTTTTTTCTTACCACCATTCAAACCTCTAACGGGGACTTTATCATTTTTAAGAGAGTTTAAACCTGACTGAGGTTCTCTGGTCTCTTTCCAATCATCACTGTCATCAGTCTCAGGTTCAGAAGACTCTCCAGTCTTGTCATGTGTCTCAGGTTGTAAATGTGTATCTGGATCTGAGTTCCTGGCTGGTTCTGGTCCTCCACAGTCCTCTCCATCAGCTCCAGTTTCCACCTCTTCAGTGTGTCTTTGATGAAGCTGTGAGGACTGAGGTTTCTCTTCATCATCTTCACTCTTCACAGGGACAGGAGTGGATGTTAACTCCTGTTCCTCTTTAATGTGTGGAGGTTCTGGGTCCTCCTGGTCCTCTTTAATGTGTGGAGGCTCTGGGTCCTCCTGGTCCACACTGGAGCTCCACTCCTGCTGCTCAGGGGGAACCTCTTCTTTAACCACCAACAGCTGCTGGACGTCTGCAGGAAACAGAAAACACACAGATGTTACAGAGAAATGTTGTCGTTCATTCACATCACAGCTCAAAAACTCCTTACTGAACTTCTACAGATCTCTGAGCATCAAACAGCTTCACAGTGTTCACTCAGCTGTGTCAGAGTGAGTGAGGTTGAGCTAAGCTTTCATTTTCGCAGCAATCTCTTGTCATGTTTGGAGGCTCCAGTGCAGCTCTTCATTTATTCAGACTTATGTGAATTATGTGAGAATGACTGTCCATGGGATGCCAGAGTTTGCTGTGAGTCAAGTCTGATTATTAGGTACACCCTGCTGGTACCAGGTTGGAC
Organism: Cromileptes altivelis; assembly: GCA_013133815.1. Taxonomy (NCBI): domain Eukaryota; kingdom Metazoa; phylum Chordata; class Actinopteri; order Perciformes; family Serranidae; genus Cromileptes; species Cromileptes altivelis. The sequence continues at coordinate 4,711,253 of CM023153.1, read as the reverse complement.
CCCCTTTTTAATTCTTGGTGTCACAGACTCAACAAGGTGCTGGAAACATTCCTCAGAGATGTTGGTCCATATTGACATGATGACATCACACAGTTGCTGCAGATTTGTCAGCTGCACATCCATGATGAGAATCTCCCGTTCCAGCACATCCCAAAGGTGCTCTATTGGACTGAGATCTGGTGACTGTGGAGGCCATTGGAGTACAGTGAACTCATTGTAATGTTTGAGATGATGTGAGCTTTGTGACATGGTGCGTTATCCTGCTGGAAGTAGCCATCAGAAGATGGGTACACTGTGGTCATAAAGGGATGGACACGCTCAGCAACAATACTCAGGTAGGCTGTGGTGTTTAAACCATGCTCAGTTGGTGCTAAGAAAATCTCCCCCACACCATTACACCAGCAGCAGCAGCAGCAGCCTGAAGCGTTGATACAAGGCAGGATGGATCCATGCTTCCATCTGAATGTGGTTTTTCCAATCTTCTATTGTCCAGTTTTGGTGAGAAAACCCATGTGAACTGTAGCCTCAGTTTCCTGTTGTTAGCTGACAGGAGTGGCACCTGGTGTGGTCTTCTGCTGCTGTAGCCCATCTGCTTCAAGGTTGGACAAGGTGTTGTTGCTTCAGAGATGCTCTTCTGCACACCTTGGTTGGAACCAGTGCTTATTTGACTTCCTGTTGCCTTTCTATCATCTTGAAGCAGTCTGGCCATTCTCCTCTGACCTCTGGCATCAACAAGGCATTTTGGCTCACTGGATATTTTCTCTTTTTGGGACCATCCTCTGTAAACCCTGGAGATGGTTGTGCTGAAAATCCCAGTAAATACTCAGAGCAGCCCGTCTGGCACCAACAACCATGCCACGTTCAAAGTCACTTCAATCACCTTTCTTCGTCATTCTGATGCTCCGTTTGAACTTCAGCAGCTCGTCTTCACCATGTCTACATGACTAAATGAGTTGCTGCCACATGATTGGCTGAATAGCTATTTGTGTTAAGGAGCAGTTGAACAGGTGTACCTAATGAAGTGGCTGATGAATATAAATTACTTACTTCAGTACTGTTCAAAGCTTACTACTGTCACCCCCATCACTGTTTGTGGACACTTTGTCACTTTTTATACCATGTTACCAGACTTCACGTTTTTAATCTGTAGTTTAATCTCTTAATGTTTCAACTGTGTTCTTGAAATCTAAGATTTCTTTTCTTTAATATGGCTGTAATCCTTTTTCGTAGCTAACAAATCCAAACGCTGACACAGGAGAAGCTAACGACACCACAGAAGCTAACGTGACTTTAGTCGTCGACAGACTGAATATTTATTGAACAAAGCTGCAGTTATATTATTAATAATGAACTTGTAATGTTCAATGAACAAACCTGCTCTGTGTAACCGAAGCTGAGGGTTGAAAACAGCGTCCAGTAGTTTCCGTTGTCGCTCGTTCTCCTCTTTTGATCGACAAAGTTCCTCCTCGTACTCTGCTATCGTTCTTTCAAACAGCCCAAATATCTCTTCAGCAGCCGCAGTTAGTCGCTGCTTCACCAACGATCTCAGCATTTGGACTTTAGACATGTTCACACTTTAAAAACACAACAAAGACACTCTGCTAACACTTGGTTCTGCTGGACGCCATCGTGTCCAAAAAGGATAAAGTTAGCGGCAGTAAAGAATACAGCTTCCGGGGCAAATCAATTGCTGAGCTTCAAAATAAAAATCCGGAAGTGTTACTGAATTTGCAAATAAGGCACAAAAAGTAGTGTCATAAATATCTCTGGTGCCCAAAATAACATAAAAAAAATATACAGTCATGAACAGCAGAGGATGACATGTCATAACTTATAACTTTCTATCTGGTACCATCAGTCACTAAAAGCTGCCTCTTATCCAGTGACACACAGATGTCAGCATTTAGCTTTTCGATTAATAGAAATGTCCAAAAAAACAAAAACAAAACAAAACTGGTTGAGATCAGCGCTGTACGACAGAGCCTCGTGACTTGACTGACTGGTGATACACAATGTATATCTCCATTTTTTATTTCTATTAATGGGCGACATGTTTCCAGCTGCAAGTCAAAGCCACATTTGAGATGCCACAAGCAGTTTTAAAAACACAGACTGTGATCAAAATAAAAGGCAGAGACAGGGAATTTTTTTAATCCTCTTTAAAATATACAGCTGCACAACATGCAAATGAAAAAACTATGTAAAATAAACAGCAGGGCTGTACATGAATGTTTTTGCACACAGCACTGGAGCTACAGCGGTTTAAAGGGTGACAGCACAGGACACTAAACTATAACATGAGTGTAAAAGTATCAAGTAGATCTCAATCCACTGTAGTTTGGAACAATTAAAAGTCTTTGTGGGAGGAGTTGAAAAGTCATTTTCTATCTAAAAATTCTATTCTATCCTGTGGGTTTTCATATGTGTCTTTAAAATTCCACCCTGTGTAAAAGATTTCATACAAACACTGCAGCGATAAGGTTTCTCTCCTGTGTGAGTTCTCATGTGTGCTTTCAAGGTCCCTTTCTGTAGAAAAGATTTCATACAAACAGTGCACCTGTGAGGTTTCTCTCCAGTGTGAGTTCTCATGTGTGCTTTCAAGGTCCCACTCTGTGTAAAGGATTTCATACAAACACTGCAGCGAAAATGTTTCTCTCCAGTATGAGTTCTTATGTGTTCCTCCAAGGTCCCTTTCTGTAGAAAAGATTTCATACAAACAGTGCACCTGTTAGGTTTCTCTCCAGTGTGAGTTTTCATGTGTGCTTTCAAGTTCCCTTTCTGTATAAAAGATTTCTGACAAACTGAACAGCTGAAGCTTTCTCCAGAATGCAATTTCATGTGAATGCGTAAACGTCCCCTGCACATAAATGATTTTCTACAAACTGAACAGCTGAAAGGTTTCTCTCCTGTATGGCTTCTCATGTGTATCTTCAATTTTCCTTTGTTGTCCAATCCTTTCCCACACTCAGAGCAGCTCACTGGTTTTATTCCTGTATGCAATGTCATGTGCATCTTCATTGTTCCCCTATTACCAAATCTTTTCCCACATTCAGTGCAACTGTATGGTTTTTCTCCTGCGTGGGTGTTCATGTGTTCCTTCAGAGCTGACTTGCATCTAAATGCTTTTTCACACTGGGAGCAGCTAAATGGTTTCTCTCCTGTGTGAGTCTTCATGTGTTCCTTCAGATGTCCAGTTCGACCAAATCTTTTCCCACACTCAGAGCAGCTAAATGGTTTCTCTCCTGTATGAGTCTTCATGTGTTCCTTCAGATGTCCAGTTCGACCAAATCTTTTCCCACACTCAGAGCAGCTAAATGTTTTTTTACCACCAATCAAGTCACTGACAGGGACTTGATCAGTTTTAAGAGAGTTTAAACCTGACAGGGGTTCTCTGGTCTCTTTGCATTCATCGCTGTCATCAGTCTCAGGCTCAGAAGACTTTCCAGTCTTGTCATCAGACTCAAGTCCCCAGTCCTCTACTTCAACTTCTATTTCCATCTGTTCAGTGTGTCTTTGATGAAGCTGTGAGGACTGAGGTTTCTCTTCATCATCTTCACTCTTCACAGGGACAGGAGTGAAAAGGAAGTTGATGATATCATCCTCCTCCAGCCCTTGAAGCTGCTCTCCCTCCTGACTGATCCAGAGTTCCTCCTGTTCCTCTTTAATGTGTGGAGGCTCTGGGTCCCCCCCCCCCCCCCCCCCCCCCCCCCCCCCCCCCCCCCCCCCCCCCCCCCCCCCCCCCCCCCCCCCCCCCCCCCCCCCCCCCCCCCCCCCCCCCCCCCCCCCCCCCCCCCCCCCCCCCCCCCCCCCCCCCCCCCCCCCCCCCCCCCCCCCCCCCCCCCCCCCCCCCCCCCCCCCCCCCCCCCCCCCCCCCCCCCCCCCCCCCCCCCCCCCCCCCCCCCCCCCCCCCCCCCCCCCCCCCCCCCCCCCCCCCCCCCCCCCCCCCCCCCCCCCCCCCCCCCCCCCCCCCCCCCCCCCCCCCCCCCCCCCCCCCCCCCCCCCCCCCCCCCCCCCCCCCCCCCCCCCCCCCCCCCCCCCCCCCCCCCCCCCCCCCCCCCCCCCCCCCCCCCCCCCCCCCCCCCCCCCCCCCCCCCCCCCCCCCCCCCCCCCCCCCCCCCCCCCCCCCCCCCCCCCCCCCCCCCCCCCCCCCCCCCCCCCCCCCCCCCCGGGGGGGGGGGGGGGGGGCTCCTGCTCCTCTTTAATGTGTGGAGGCTCTGGGTCCTCCTGGTCCTCTTTAATGTGTGGAGGCTCTGGGTCCTCCTGGTCCACACTGGAGCTCCACTCCTGCTGCTCAGGGGGAACCTCTTCTTTAACCACCAACAGCTGCTGGACGTCTGCAGGAAACAGGAAACACACAGATGTTACAGACAAATGTTGTCATTCATTCACATCACAGCTCAAAAACTCCTTACTGAACTTCTACAGATCTCTGAGCATCAAACAGCTTCACAGTATTCACTCAGCTGTGTCAGAGTGAGTGAGGTTGAGCTAAGCTTTCATTTACGCAGCAATCATTAACATCCATTGAGACTCTTGTCATGTTTGGAGGCTCCAGTGCAGCTCTTCATTTGTTCAGGCTTATGTGAATTATGTGAGAATGACTGTCCATGGGATGCCAGAGTTTGCAGTGAGTCAAGTTTGATTATTAGGTACACCCTGCTGGTACCAGGTTGGACCCCCTTTTTAATTCTTGGTGTCACAGACTCAACAAGGTGCTGGAAACATTCCTCAGAGATGTTGGTCCATATTGAAATGATGACATCACACAGTTGCTGCAGATTTGTCAGCTGCACATCCATGATGAGAATCTCCCGTTCCAGCACATCCCAAAGGTGCTCTATTGGACTGAGATCTGGTGACTGTGGAGGCCATTGGAGTACAGTGAACTCATTGTAATGTTTGAGATGATGTGAGCTTTGTGACATGGTGCGTTATCCTGCTGGAAGTAGCCATCAGAAGATGGGTACACTGTGGTCATAAAGGGATGGACACGCTCAGCAACAATACTCAGGTAGGCTGTGGTGTTTAAACCATGCTCAGTTGGTGCTAAGAAAATCTCCCCCACACCATTACACCAGCAGCAGCAGCAGCAGCCTGAAGCGTTGATACAAGGCAGGATGGATCCATGCTTCCATCTGAATGTGGTTTTTCCAATCTTCTATTGTCCAGTTTTGGTGAGAAAACCCATGTGAACTGTAGCCTCAGTTTCCTGTTGTTAGCTGACAGGAGTGGCACCTGGTGTGGTCTTCTGCTGCTGTAGCCCATCTGCTTCAAGGTTGGACAAGGTGTTGTTGCTTCAGAGATGCTCTTCTGCACACCTTGGTTGGAACCAGTGCTTATTTGACTTCCTGTTGCCTTTCTATCATCTTGAAGCAGTCTGGCCATTCTCCTCTGACCTCTGGCATCAACAAGGCATTTTGGCTCACTGGATATTTTCTCTTTTTGGGACCATCCTCTGTAAACCCTGGAGATGGTTGTGCTGAAAATCCCAGTAAATACTCAGAGCAGCCCGTCTGGCACCAACAACCATGCCACGTTCAAAGTCACTTCAATCACCTTTCTTCGTCATTCTGATGCTCCGTTTGAACTTCAGCAGCTCGTCTTCACCATGTCTACATGACTAAATGAGTTGCTGCCACATGATTGGCTGAATAGCTATTTGTGTTAAGGAGCAGTTGAACAGGTGTACCTAATGAAGTGGCTGATGAATATAAATTACTTACTTCAGTACTGTTCAAAGCTTACTACTGTCACCCCCATCACTGTTTGTGGACACTTTGTCACTTTTTATACCATGTTACCAGACTTCACGTTTTTAATCTGTAGTTTAATCTCTTAATGTTTCAACTGTGTTCTTGAAATCTAAGATTTCTTTTCTTTAATATGGCTGTAATCCTTTTTCGTAGCTAACAAATCCAAACGCTGACACAGGAGAAGCTAACGACACCACAGAAGCTAACGTGACTTTAGTCGTCGACAGACTGAATATTTATTGAACAAAGCTGCAGTTATATTATTAATAATGAACTTGTAATGTTCAATGAACAAACCTGCTCTGTGTAACCGAAGCTGAGGGTTGAAAACAGCGTCCAGTAGTTTCCGTTGTCGCTCGTTCTCCTCTTTTGATCGACAAAGTTCCTCCTCGTACTCTGCTATCGTTCTTTCAAACAGCCCAAATATCTCTTCAGCAGCCGCAGTTAGTCGCTGCTTCACCAACGATCTCAGCATTTGGACTTTAGACATGTTCACACTTTAAAAACACAACAAAGACACTCTGCTAACACTTGGTTCTGCTGGACGCCATCGTGTCCAAAAAGGATAAAGTTAGCGGCAGTAAAGAATACAGCTTCCGGGGCAAATCAATTGCTGAGCTTCAAAATAAAAATCCGGAAGTGTTACTGAATTTGCAAATAAGGCACAAAAAGTAGTGTCATAAATATCTCTGGTGCCCAAAATAACATAAAAAAAATATACAGTCATGAACAGCAGAGGATGACATGTCATAACTTATAACTTTCTATCTGGTACCATCAGTCACTAAAAGCTGCCTCTTATCCAGTGACACACAGATGTCAGCATTTAGCTTTTCGATTAATAGAAATGTCCAAAAAAACAAAAACAAAACAAAACTGGTTGAGATCAGCGCTGTACGACAGAGCCTCGTGACTTGACTGACTGGTGATACACAATGTATATCTCCATTTTTTATTTCTATTAATGGGCGACATGTTTCCAGCTGCAAGTCAAAGCCACATTTGAGATGCCACAAGCAGTTTTAAAAACACAGACTGTGATCAAAATAAAAGGCAGAGACAGGGAATTTTTTTAATCCTCTTTAAAATATACAGCTGCACAACATGCAAATGAAAAAACTATGTAAAATAAACAGCAGGGCTGTACATGAATGTTTTTGCACACAGCACTGGAGCTACAGCGGTTTAAAGGGTGACAGCACAGGACACTAAACTATAACATGAGTGTAAAAGTATCAAGTAGATCTCAATCCACTGTAGTTTGGAACAATTAAAAGTCTTTGTGGGAGGAGTTGAAAAGTCATTTTCTATCTAAAAATTCTATTCTATCCTGTGGGTTTTCATATGTGTCTTTAAAATTCCACCCTGTGTAAAAGATTTCATACAAACACTGCAGCGATAAGGTTTCTCTCCTGTGTGAGTTCTCATGTGTGCTTTCAAGGTCCCTTTCTGTAGAAAAGATTTCATACAAACAGTGCACCTGTGAGGTTTCTCTCCAGTGTGAGTTCTCATGTGTGCTTTCAAGGTCCCACTCTGTGTAAAGGATTTCATACAAACACTGCAGCGAAAATGTTTCTCTCCAGTATGAGTTCTTATGTGTTCCTCCAAGGTCCCTTTCTGTAGAAAAGATTTCATACAAACAGTGCACCTGTTAGGTTTCTCTCCAGTGTGAGTTTTCATGTGTGCTTTCAAGTTCCCTTTCTGTATAAAAGATTTCTGACAAACTGAACAGCTGAAGCTTTCTCCAGAATGCAATTTCATGTGAATGCGTAAACGTCCCCTGCACATAAATGATTTTCTACAAACTGAACAGCTGAAAGGTTTCTCTCCTGTATGGCTTCTCATGTGTATCTTCAATTTTCCTTTGTTGTCCAATCCTTTCCCACACTCAGAGCAGCTCACTGGTTTTATTCCTGTATGCAATGTCATGTGCATCTTCATTGTTCCCCTATTACCAAATCTTTTCCCACATTCAGTGCAACTGTATGGTTTTTCTCCTGCGTGGGTGTTCATGTGTTCCTTCAGAGCTGACTTGCATCTAAATGCTTTTTCACACTGGGAGCAGCTAAATGGTTTCTCTCCTGTGTGAGTCTTCATGTGTTCCTTCAGATGTCCAGTTCGACCAAATCTTTTCCCACACTCAGAGCAGCTAAATGGTTTCTCTCCTGTATGAGTCTTCATGTGTTCCTTCAGATGTCCAGTTCGACCAAATCTTTTCCCACACTCAGAGCAGCTAAATGTTTTTTTACCACCAATCAAGTCACTGACAGGGACTTGATCAGTTTTAAGAGAGTTTAAACCTGACAGGGGTTCTCTGGTCTCTTTGCATTCATCGCTGTCATCAGTCTCAGGCTCAGAAGACTTTCCAGTCTTGTCATCAGACTCAAGTCCCCAGTCCTCTACTTCAACTTCTATTTCCATCTGTTCAGTGTGTCTTTGATGAAGCTGTGAGGACTGAGGTTTCTCTTCATCATCTTCACTCTTCACAGGGACAGGAGTGAAAAGGAAGTTGATGATATCATCCTCCTCCAGCCCTTGAAGCTGCTCTCCCTCCTGACTGATCCAGAGTTCCTCCTGTTCCTCTTTAATGTGTGGAGGCTCTGGGTCCTCCTGCTCCTCTTTAATGTGTGGAGGCTCTGGGTCCTCCTGCTCCTCTTTAATGTGTGGAGGCTCTGGGTCCTCCTGGTCCTCTTTAATGTGTGGAGGCTCTGGGTCCTCCTGGTCCACACTGGAGCTCCACTCCTGCTGCTCAGGGGGAACCTCTTCTTTAACCACCAACAGCTGCTGGACGTCTGCAGGAAACAGGAAACACACAGATGTTACAGACAAATGTTGTCATTCATTCACATCACAGCTCAAAAACTCCTTACTGAACTTCTACAGATCTCTGAGCATCAAACAGCTTCACAGTATTCACTCAGCTGTGTCAGAGTGAGTGAGGTTGAGCTAAGCTTTCATTTACGCAGCAATCATTAACATCCATTGAGACTCTTGTCATGTTTGGAGGCTCCAGTGCAGCTCTTCATTTGTTCAGGCTTATGTGAATTATGTGAGAATGACTGTCCATGGGATGCCAGAGTTTGCAGTGAGTCAAGTTTGATTATTAGGTACACCCTGCTGGTACCAGGTTGGACCCCCTTTTTAATTCTTGGTGTCACAGACTCAACAAGGTGCTGGAAACATTCCTCAGAGATGTTGGTCCATATTGAAATGATGACATCACACAGTTGCTGCAGATTTGTCAGCTGCACATCCACGATGAGAATCTCCCGTTCCAGCACATCCCAAAGGTGCTCTATTGGACTGAGATCTGGTGACTGTGGAGGCCATTGGAGTACAGTGAACTCACTGGCTGATGTGTTGATGTATTGTGTTGAGAGTGTTGTGTCATTTCCGGTGTTTTCTGCGAGAAAGTCTCTGAGAGACGGCATTCATCCCACTTTGGATGGAGCTGCTCTCTTATCTAGAAACCTGACAAAGTTTATTCGTAATTCAAATCCCTGACAACCCAGAGTTGAGATCAGGACTCAGAGTTGCAATACTATATGCTTCTCTGCGCTTCCAGTGCAGTTACCCACCCATAGTTTTATACAAACGGTGTCTGTCTCCCGACCACCTAAATTATCTAAATCTAAAAACAACCTCATAAATATTAAAACCTCTTCTGTGACAGAAAGACAAAACAGGAGAATTAAATGTGGACTGTTAAATATCAGGTCTCTATCGTGTAAAGCAGTGTTAGTAAAAGAATTAATATCAGATAATCATATTGATTTACTCAGTCTCACTGAAACCTGGCTGTGTCAAGATGAATATGTTAATCTAAACCAGGGGTAGGCAATCTGCGGTTCCAGGGCTACATGTGGCTCTTTAGCCCATCTCCAGTGGCTCCCTGTGGCTTTGACAGAAAATTATATGGACGTGAACAACTTATTTTGTTATTTTAATTTTCATATATTGTTGTAGGCTTAAAGTGAGTCTTACATTCTTCAACTGTAAAAATGCATAGCCTGTTTTAATAAATACTCAACTAAACTCAACTAAAATCTGCATCATCTGTAGCCTGGCGCCTTTTCCTCTAAAAACATCACTAGCAATGGTTATACTATTCTTGAGTCTCCCGAGCTCGGCTAGCTGTGGATTCCAAATCCAAGAAGGGTAAAGACTCAGGGGAAAAGTAGAGAATTGAATAGTGTGTGCACAAATTTGTTTGCTTTAATCGACAATGCTAAAAAGTTAAAGAGTTGCACTGCCAACCCTGTATGATAAATGTCATGCTGAAGTTGCAAAAGATGTCTCCACCACTGAGTATTTTGCCACCACAATGGATCTGTGGTCAAGCCGCACTATGGAGTCATATATATCCTTCACCGTGCATTTTTCCTTCCAACAAAATTTTCTCCCTGATGACCACACAGGTAGAAACATTGCTGATGGTTTGAAGCAAGCTATGGCTGCATGGGATTTGGAGGAGGAGAACCTTGTGTGCCTAACTACAGACAATGCTTCTAACGTCAAGTGGGCAGCTGAACTCAATGGCTGGATAAGGCTGCAGTGCTTCGGGCACAGACTCCACTTGGCCATAGGTGAGACATTTTTGTCTTTTTTCTTTTCTTTCCTCCTGATTTGTGTGACATGTGTGACGTTATTTATAAAATAATAAACTACAAAGTCAAACAGTACTACTGCAGCAAAAGTAAGAAAAAAATATATTACTTTGCTAAAAGTATAAGTCACCTAAATTTTTCAAATATACTTAAATGTTGTGGAGTGGAAGTTAAGTAGCAGAAAATGGAAATACTAAAGTCCAAGGGCCTAAAATTTCTACTGAAGTACAGTACATACATAGAAACCTCGGAGTAATATTTGATCAAGATTTGTCTTTTAATTCTCATTTAAAACAAACCTCACAGACTGCATTTTTTCATCTGCGTAATATTGCGAAAATTAGGCCTATCCTGACCCAAAAAGATGCAGAAAAATTGGTCCACGCTTTTGTTACCTCAAGGCTGGATTACTGTAACTCTCTATTATCAGGTAGCTCTAGTAAGTCCTTAAAAACTCTCCAGCTAATTCAGAATGCAGCAGCACGTGTACTAAGAGGAACTAAGAAACAAGATCATATTTCTCCTGTTTTAGCTTCTCTGCACTGGCTCCCTGTAAAATCCAGAATTGAATTTAAAATCCTACTGTTAACTTATAAAGCTCTAAATGGTCAAGCTCCGTCATATCTTAGAGAGCTCATAGTGCCATATTATCCCACCAGAACACTGCGCTCTGAGAACGCAGGGTTACTCATGGTCCCTAAAGTCTCCAAAAGTAGATCAGGAGCCAGAGCCTTCAGCTATCAGGCTCCTCTCCTGTGGAATCATCTTCCTGTTACGGTCCGGGAGGCAGACACCGTCTCCACATTTAAGACTAGACTTAAGACCTTCTTCTTTGATAAAGCTTATAGTTAGGGCTGGCTCAGGCTTGCCCTGTACCAGCCCCTAGTTAGGCTGACTTAGGCCTAGTCTGCCGGAGGACCCCCCTTTAATACACCGGGCACCTTTTCTCTCTCTCTCTCTCTCTCTCTGGAGCCTTTGTGCTCCACTGTCTCTCAGGCACCAGAGAAGCTAACGCGGCGTATAAACATCGACAGACTGAATATTTACTGAACAAAGCTGCAGTTATATTATTAATAATGAACTTGTAATGTTTAATGAACAAACCTGCTCTGTGTAACCGAAGCTGAGGGTTGAAAACAGCGTCCAGTAGTTTCCGTTGTCGCTCGTTCTCCTCTTTTGATCGACAAAGTTCCTCCTCGTACTCTGCTATCGTTCTTTCAAACAGCCCAAATATCTCTCCATCAGCCGCAGTTAGTCGCTGCTTCACCAACGATCTCAGCATTTGGACTTTAGACATGTTCACACTTTAAAAACACAACAAAGACACTCTGCTAACACTTGTTTCTGCCAGACGCCATCTTGTCCAAACAGGATAAAGTTAGCGGCAGTAAAGAATACAGCTTCCGGGTCGGAGGAGTTGCTGAGCTTCAAAATAAAAGTCCAGAGCCGTTTCTCAATATGCGTTCATGTGCAGACTTGTGTTCTTGTGACACACTTTAAAAACACAACAAGGACACTCTGCTAACACCTGGTTCTGCCAGACGCCACCTTGTTCACAAAGTTTGACGTTAGCCACAGTAAAGAATACAGCTTCCGGGGCAAATCGGTTGCTTAGCTTCAAAATAAATGTTCGGAAGTGATACTGAAATTGCAAATAAGGCGCAAAAAGTAGTGTCATAAATATCTCTGGTGCCAGAAATAAAACAGCATGAACAGCAGAGGATGACATGTTATAACTTCGATAAACTTCCAACTTTCTATCTGGTACCATCAGTCACTAAAAGCTGCCTCTTATCCAGTGACACACAGATGTCAGCATTTAGCTGGTTGAAATCAGCGCTGTACAACAGACCCTCCTGACTGGAAAACAAAAGGTATTTAACACGGGCAGCACAGATGATAAACACTGCTACAGAGGAATAAGAAGTACACATAATATGATATATGTAGGATTAAGCTTATTATCAGTTTGACAACAATATTTTGTTCTTTAAACAAAAAACTGATCAGATGGTTCAGTGAGTGCAGAAAAATTATTAAAGGAATACTTTACCCTCCAAATGATCATTTGTATTTCAGTTACTCAAACTAAATTACACTGATTTAATAAACAGTGTAAAAACATTTGTTTATCTTGCAGCCTATACGGTGAATGAAGAATCCAAAAACGGAGAAAAATCCTGATGAACTGAAGTCATAGGGGTCCATGCTTAAGTCTCATTTATCCAGTCATATGCTCAGTACTTCTCAAACAGACAGCACTTTATGACTGGAAGCTGAACTAAATGTGAAACTTATCTACGCTTTCCGACGATTCATTTTGAAGCCCGTATTAACAAAGCAAAGCAACTCTTACCAGAGTGTCTTGATTGGGGATCAAATGACACCATGTCACTTTTCAGGAGATCCAGTTTAGTTGCTTTTGATGATTCATAAAGGTCGTGTGTGCATTAAATTGTTGTTCCCCAATACGGTAAGGCAAATGACTGGTCACAACATGTCAACCTGAGGACATCACTTAGACCTAAGTCTTCCACCATACTGATTGGTCTGCAGTCAGTTTTCACAAATTTAGTGAACACTGTGGTTAACTTCATCGATTTAGTTTCATCCATAGGTCTGCTTTGCCGGCTTTGGTGGTGCGGTTGCCTGCAGACATCAGCTTGATTAGCTGCACCTGTGTGGTCAGGGACTCATCTGTGGAAACATTTGAATACAAGAAGCAAAAATAACACATTTATACTGCAAAAAATGGCATGCTGGTTTTCCCTCACCAAAATTTAACCTTTAAACTTTGGAGTGCTTTCAAAAAAATACCATCAGATAATGTCATAACAATTACATGAATGAGGCAAAAATCAGTAACATGGGGAGCCCTTGAATATAAATGGCTGATCCTTACATCTGATTGAATGCATTTACATGTGATCATGGATGGATCACTGAAGTGGCCTACTGGACAAGGCCTTGGGTCCCAGGTGTCGGGGGAGCCCTGACCTTCCTCTGCAAAATGTCAAATATCAGATTCATACACCAGGAAGGTCACAAAGAGATGCAAGGGAACTGCAAAGAGACACAAAATGACCACAGAACCAGCCAGCCAGTGGCATGGTACACCGGGGTAGTACTGCGTTTCCTCCAGGTACTCCAGCTTCCTCCCACAGTCCAAAGACATGCAGGTTAACTGGTGACTCTAAATTGTCCGTAGGTGTGAATGTGAGTATGAATGGTTGTCTGTCTCTATGTGTCAGCCCTGTGATCGTCTGGTGACCTGTCCACGGTGAACCCAGTGTCAGCTGGGATAGGCTCCACCCTCCCTGTTGACCCCAACAGGATAAGCGGTTACGGAAAAAGCATGAATAAATAAAATTACCTCAACGACACAAATGACTACAAAAAGACAAAAAACAATCACATAGAGACACTAAATGACTACAAAGTGACAGAAAACAACCAAAAAATACATTAAAGTACCGCAATGAGATACAAAATTACTTCAAAAAGATCCATACGGCAACAAAACAAAAATAACTGCAAACAAACAACCACAAGGAGACAGAAAATGACTACAAAAATGACTAAGAGACACAAAATCACCCCAATAAGACACAAAATCACTTCAAAGACACATAAAATTACCTCCAAGAGACACAAATTTACCAAAATGTGATTTAAAAAAATCCGAAATAGATTAAAAAAAATACCTGAGACACAAATTTACCAAGAAGAGATAAAGAATTACTTCAAAAAGACACAAAATTATCTAAATGACATATAAAGTTAAGTCAGAGACACACAATTAAAAAAACTAAATTGACTAAACAACTACAGACCTCAAGGAGACACAAAATGAATACAAAATTACACAAAATGGCAAAAATGAATAAATTAATAATACAGAAAGTGACCTCCAAGAGATACAAAACAACCACAAGGAGACAAATAATAAAAACAGAGACACAAAATAAAAACAGACACAAACCTACCAAAAGATGTGTAAGGACGACAAAGAGATACAAAACCAGCACTAACTCAATGTGTCTTGCTCCTGTGTGGGCGAGCTGGTGGGGCCCTTTGTCTCAAAGCTCACCCATGTCTACCATGCTACTTCCTGCATGACCAAGTACAGGCTCACTCAAGCAAAGTACCATTGAGGAGTCAGCAGATGCCTCTTTTGACAACGCCCGACCAGCATTGACTGTTTTATCTATCATTCATTAAGTAATGAAATAATGGCGGTGAGATCTTCAGCTCTTCATCCAGCAAACCTCAAGTTAATTGAATTTATTATTTTGGACTCACTCACTAAAAGGAGCATTAGTGGTTTTTTTCCTTGTCCTCTTGTTGTGGAAGACTTACTAATGAATCAGACATTTGTTTTTATTAGACCAGTCCAATTCAGATAATTTATATTGACACATATTATGTTAGAAATTAAAGAAATTTTAACAACTTTTGTTGAAGAACAGTGGGTGTCACAAAGTCCTGCACTACAAATAAAAGTAGCTGTTGCATTCAAAACTGCATCCTAAATAATATCAGCAAAATGTACTTCAAGTATGAAAAATTAAAGTACTCTTGGGACAAGAGTAGAAATGATGTTGTGGCTCCAGGTGTGCTGCTGTGCTAAGGCATTGTCATCAGTGCTGATATTCAACCAGCTGTGGGTCATCACAGTGTGTGCAGAGGAACGTTGTTTGACTTCACCTGGAGATCCCTGCCTGTCCAGCGGCACCGTTCATCTGCACACACTGTGATGCCACACAGCTGGTTCAATATGAGCAAAGTTTCCCTTTATATTCATTGTCTTGTGTGGCGATCAGCAGTGATGTGGTGGTTCACTTTTACACTGTGATCTGTAGCCTATAGTTTGGCTTTAGTTTCTAACCATCTTTGTCTTTTTAACCTGTTGTTGCTGCTGAGTCAGTTTGACATCCTGGATATATCCTTCAAACACAAACAATGACATAACAGAGCCTCCTTACTGATAAACAAAAGTCTATTTATTAATTTCATAGTTAGTAATTTAGCATATGCAGATAATAAACACTGGTATACAGGAAAAGGAAATGCAGATGTATTCAGCATTAAGCTCATCATCAGTTTAACAGTTTTGTCTGTTTAAACATGAAACTCATCAGGTGACTCAGAGCGTGCAGATGTATTATTAAATAAATCACGTAGGCATCATGTTCAAGTATCTAAGAGCTAATAAAAAAGCTACTTTACAAAAATAAGTACATTGCCTTCTTCCCAGTCATATTGGTCAGCACATAAACACTCACAGCTCTTCCTCTTCTTCATCATTCCAGTACTCAATGATCAGACGCTCTCCTCTTAGCATCAGCTCGAGCTGCAGGTAAAACCAGAGAAGAGAGAGGGTTAAGAGGAGTGTGTGTAGCTTCTTCTTCTTCTTTCACTACCTGCTTTCTACCAGCGTTACTATGACAACCACCTCACAAACTTCCTGTCCAGTGGAAACCATGTACCTCCAAACGCGTGACTTTGAGTGTCGATTTTCTCACAGGAAACCACAGAATCACACCTGTCCATCTCATTTCAGTGAAACAGGATGTGAAGTAGCTGCATGAACAGCACAGACAAAAGAGTCAAACACACTCAGAGTGGAAACTGTTTCTGGGTTCATCTGATCTACAGATACACCAGTAATGATTTTTGGTTGAATTTGAAGGCACAGACTTTGAAATATTTGGATTCTCCTCACTGTGAGTCTCCAGATGTGTTGATGAAGGATGAAGTGTTCCTTTATGTGTTGAGAAAATTCCCTTACTTCTTCAAAGAACACTTCAGCTGCAAAATAATCATTTGTAAATCACTCGCCTTAAATATGTGAAGAAATCATTGTTTTTCTTGCATGCCTCCGTGGTGAACAGGGAATCCAAAAAAGGCAAACATTCTTGACGAGCGTTAGTAAAGGGGGACCGTGTTTAACATCAGCTTCACAATATCAAAACAGCTGTTCACAAACTCTCACACAACTTGTGCAGTGTAGTCCAAGTCAGTACTTCCCCTTTTTACATACTTTTGTTTTTGACACGACTTTCAGGTATACCAATAAATGCTGTCAGTATAAAACAAAATCGAGAAGTGCAGCAAAATGCCGCCTACCTACTTTTGTTCATACAGAATGCGCCCTTTTTAGGGCAATGGGGGGCGTGAGCAAGTAACAAAACGTGTAGCTCGGCGTGTGACGGAAACAGTGACGTGGGAGGGAAGCCACAGCTGGTCAGTCTTTCGACGATTCTCTCCTCCGTCCCCATCATGTGAGGGTTAATAGCCTCTTCGTTTGCGAGGACAAGGAGGGCGTGCAATTCATAAAGAATGTTTGCCTTTTTTGGGTTCCCCATTCACCAAGGAGGTATGTGAGAGAGTTTTCTTCACAAATTCAACATGCAGTGGGTAATGACGTATGAATGGTCATTTTTTTAGCTGAAGTTTTTCTTTATGCTAAATAAACTCTTTAAAAACCCCTCTTGGATCAGCTGGAAAAGTCGTCGTCACAAAGCTTTTTCAAGATACATGGTTCTCACAGGACAGTCACGGTACAAACATATGATGATCTTATAGAATACGACGTATTACTAGAGATTAAACTACCTAACAGTATACAAAGGAGTTCAAATGAGCTCAACCTGAAACAAATACTTTAAGTAAAATTGGGGTTATTCAAGTCTCAAGATTAGAATTCAGGATTATATGTTCTGAGATGGTTTGGGGGGGCTGGAGCCTATCCCAGCCGACATCGGGCGAGAGGCAGGGTTCACCCTGGACAGGTCGCCAGACTATCGCAGGGCTGACACATAGAGACAGACAACCATTCACGCTCACATTCACACCTATGGACAATTTAGAGTCACCAATTAACCTGCATGTCTTTGGGCTGGAGTGCCGGAGAGAACCTACGCTGACACGGGGAGAACATGCAAACAGAAGGGCTCCCACACCCGCGATCGAACCGGCAACCCTCTTGCTGTGAGGCAAGAGTGCTAACCACCACACCAGCGTGCCGCCCTGAATATATCATATTATTGTATATTTTCAGAGGTGTTCTTACCTAGAGCCAGCCTGCAGCACATGTAAAAACACAATATGAGTTTGGCTTTGTAGAAGAGGAACAGCAAGAGGGAGCACACCAGTCTGTACCAAGGCATGTCAGGAAGAGGGACACCTGGAGTCTGAGCTCTCGCTGTGAGGAGGACAGTTTCAAACATGACAAACAATCAGTTATGTTTATGTTATGTTATGAAGAATTTTCAACAATAATTAACGAATATTCACCAAAGAGCACAACAAGAGGACAGTCAAACAAAGACACTTACGCACAGGTTCACTGCAAGTGAGATGAACCCAAATAACCAAATAAACAAGATCTGATATCAAAATACTATGAAAACAATACATGCAAGCAGAAACCTTGCACTGGGCCAAATTATTATGGGTCATTTGATGTCAGATAAAAAAGTTGGAAATGGTTAGGAAAACATAAAATTTTCAAAAACTTTGCCTGTCTCAATGGTGGGTCGAATAAATGCCATAAAAATGGTAGTGTTACCAAGGTTTTTACACATTTTTCAGTCACTTCCAGTACGCATTGCCCCAGTTATACTTCAAAAAGCTGGACTATGTTGTTTCATCTTTTATTTAGTCTAGCAAAGTACCTCAAATTTCTAAGAAGCATTTAAGTAAAGGTAGGAGTCAAGGTGGATTTGGTCTCCCCCAGTTTAGACTGAACTATCTAGCTGTCCTTTTTTGCAAGTGCTTCTGTCTCCCAGCAGTCCTTAATAACCCAACAAAGGTTAAGAAAGACACATACCATAGTAAACCCATAGTTCTACACTTCTTTGACAATCTGGTCTCAGGTGTTACTGGTTTTGAAGGCCCCTAAAACATACCTGGACACTCCTATATGCTTCAATCATGCATTTACACAACTTGGAGGGAGATTTGTGTATTGGTGATCACATTGATTCTTTTCAGCAACTGCAGCAGACCTTTCAATCTCTACCCCCCATTTCTTCCGCTTTCTACAACACATTCTCACTTGGACCTCGTCAAATATTGAAGTTTGGTCATGGACTTTCAATGTCCACATACAACGTGCAAGGTACCCTGGGTGTGTTGGTTTTTCGAACGTTCCAGAACGTTCTGGAATGCCGTGCCAAGTTCTGCCTGTTACATGCACTGTCTTCCTTCAAAATACACCAATGTTTTCACCGGTGTTGTGACGTTCGTGAACGAATCGTTCAAAAGAACGAATCTGTTGAGTGAACGTACTGAACTGAATCACTTCCGGAACTGATTCGTTCATTTGTCAGTTCAGTTGAGCTCAGTAGCGAGTGTGCAGGCTGGGAGTGGAACTGCCGATTCGGTCCGTGCGAACGATGAATCACTCGCGAGTCATGAGGCAGCCAGGGTGCAGGGAGGGACTGCCTACCGCGTGACGAATCACTTGGTGAATGAATCACTCGGTGAGGGACGTAACCCTGATACCTGAGCGGTTCAAATAATTTCATCTCAGTGATACACTTTCATAGGGACCGTTTTCTCCAAGCTAATGGCTAATGTAGCCAGGAGTCAAGCCACATGAACACAATCACACACCTCCCCACTGTTTTAACAGACTTAGTTTCCAGATAAACAAAATGTTAGGCTTGCCAATAATGAGACTCACCGGTGCAGGGCAGATGCAGCAGCTCAGCTGTGTATCAGTTCAGTGGGCTGGACTACGCAGTACTCAGTCAGGGCTCCTCCCGCCAAGCACTGAATGATTCGGTGAGCAAATCTTTTGAACAAATCTTTTTAATGAACTGATTCTAGTGATTCAGTAACCTCTACATAACTGCTTTGCCCATCACTAGTGTTCACAGGAAATGTACAGTTTGCATACAGTTTATTTCAAAATAAAAGCACTATGTCAACACAACAACCCGAACTGATGGTTTTTCCTCCAACAACTAACAGATGTCATTAGGTTTAGGCAACAAAAACACGTTGAATGGTTTAGGAATAAAGAGCAGGGTTTGGATTTCTATTCTTGGGGGACGTGAACACTACTCTTCCGGATGAAAGTTGGTGGTTGGTGGAACCATCCACCGCTCCACCTGCCTACCCTACTCGGACTTTCGCCACCTTGACTTTTGTTCTGGTCCCACCCTGTTTCCCCCGATACCACCGAGCACCATTAAACTACAATGGCGACTGACCGTTTTCTTCAACAGTGCCTGACGCCAGAAGTCACTGCACAAAAGGCAGACGTCAGAGTGAAACCAGGTTGTTTTCTGAAATTGCGGCACTCTTTAAAGGCTCATTTTCCATCCATGAACAGAAACCTTATCATGCTGCTTTAGACAGTCTCTTGGCTATTAAGCTGTGTCTCATTTTTACAAAATTTTACAAGAGTTAAAATGCCCATCATCAAAACCAACAACCAAAATGGCAGGAAGAATTGGGTACTATGCAGAGATGAAGAGTGGGAAACCTGTATTGAACATATTCACAGTAGCTCAACAAATGCGAGGCTCGCTTCGATACAATTCAGAGTTGTTCACTGATTGCACTTCTCTACCACTAGACTACAAAAAATATTTAAAGATGCTTCACCCCTCTGTCTGAAATGTTCGAAAGATTAAGGAACGCTGTCTCACCAATTCCTACAATGCCAGAGGTTGCAAACTCTGTGGGCCACCACGCTCCATTCTGTTTTCAGAATCAGAATCAGAAATACTTTGTTGATCCCTGAGGGGAAATTATTTGTGTTACAGGTGCTCCTTGCTTTTCTTTTGCTGCTATTTACACTGTTTTGCAAAAAACAACAAACAGATGTAGAAGTTGGGAAAATCATTTTCAGAGGCAGCGCTGGTGAATATCATGGATATGGATGAAACTAAGCTATGACGATGTGAGTATGTCTGCTTGAAGATTATCGGGCTTAGCTATGAACAGGCCTCATAAAGGCAAGGATAGTTAATGTACCATGTTGGCGACCATGAGTGCCACTTTGGTCTGTCATAGTAAATTCAGTAGATTTGGAAATTCATTTAGCCTTGTGTCAATGAAACTTTTAAATAGTGGCAGACAGTGGAAGCAAGGTAAGGGATTTTAAGGGAAGGGGATTTTCTTTAATTTTATTATTATTGCTGATGTGTTTGCTTTTTCTCGAAACATTTTCAATCTATTAGCGGACTTAAAATATGTATCTTTTTACATGTTAAAAGATCCACATTGGAATGTTGTCTTTATGGCTGCAGCATGCGGTGAAAAGCCCAAGGCAAATTTCCCTCTCAGTGGGATGATAAAGTTCATCTTAAAAATCATGAAAACGTCAATTTCTAATAGCGACTTGCTTGCCTGGGTCCAGAGCTTTGAATCTGCCCACTGTGACATGAAACAATGGTTTCTTGGTTAAAGTGAGAAATGACCAGGGTCACACATGCTGCATGTAGAGAGCACAGCGTGTCACCTGTTACACCCAGCCAGCTCTGCGGCGACTCTCCTTTTGTCGGGTGTTCACACTTGTAGAATCCTTCGTCATACGTGGACACCGCTCGGAGGGTCAGGATTCCGTCAGACTCGGTACCGATGAAAGCATTGTTTTTGTAGAACGTAGCAGTGAAATTTGATGTAGGATACTTTGAGTATCTTTCCTTGTGGATGCAGCTGAGAGTCACCTCATCTCCCTCCGTCACAGGAAGTGCAGGGCTCTCCAGTATCACGACACCAGCTGAAATACAGAAGAGCAAACATGGTGTCACTGTTCTCTTTGTTAAAGACAAGTAGAGTAGTTCTTACTGTAATCTCTACATCTAATTTATAAGCCATACTACTATGGTTCTGTTTTGGTCATAAAGCCTCACCTGACCAACCTGTGCCGGTCTTTTTCCTTTGATTACATCTGTGTGCCCTATTGATTTGTTGGCTGGCACAGACGTTCTCACTCTCAACTCATCAAACAGCTTGGTCAGAGGCCCTACACTTCAAACCACGATGCTGTACGTGTCGGCAGTAGGAAGTGAAGTGATGCAGTACAAAGAGCGACAAATCCGTGTTAGGAGAAGTCGAGGTGGATGGATGGGTCAAACAAACACAGGACTTTGACCCAGGAGGCTGATGTTTGTGTCCCAAGTCAACACTTAGATATTTTAACTTATTTTAACTCGTGACATTTTTCCAAACCTAAACAAACTGTGACCACTGAACAATGTTTTGGTTAAACTGGTCTTATTTAGCTGTTTCCTGTGAACACAGAAGTTTACTGCGAAAAGACTGTATTCATGTTACGAGTGGAAACGCAAATTGTTTTATCCATGTGTGGAAATGGTTTTGGTTAGTCACTGACTTCGAATAGTTAGGGTCAGAATAACCCATTGGGCGGGTTATGAGACATGGGCCTGTGGGCACAGATAGGCAAAGGGCCCCACCACCTCTCCACTTCCAAGACACACAGATTTTGTGGTCATTATGCATCTTTTTGTGGTTCATTTTGTAATCATTTGGGCCTTTTTGAGGTAATTTTGTGTCTTATTGAGGTAATGTTATATCTTTTTAGTGTCTTTCTTGGTCATTTTTATAGTATTTGTGTGTCTCCTTGTGGTTGTTTTGTGTCTTTTTGTGTTTCTTTGGCTCTCTTTTAGGTATTTTTTGTGTGTTTTGTGTTCATTTTGTGTCCCCTCCTGGTTGGTATGTGTTTATTTCGGGGCGATTCTGCATGTTCAGGCCAGGGGGGGCCCTGACACTTTGGGCCGAGGGGCTTGTGCCTGGTGGGCATGTTCAATAAACCATCCCTGCCCACTGGTCAGGGGATAGGACCTGAACTAATCGTGTTTCAGGTACCGATTGGGCAGTGATGGGGAGTAGGCCTACTCATACTGTATATATGAGTACTGTATATATGATAAGGGCCACTGACCCAGCTGCTGTATTGACCAGTTGGGAGGTTCTTTTGTCACACTAAACATAAACACAATATGAAACAAAACACAAGCTTGTTAGCGGACATACCGGTCACTGTGATGTTGATGGTGTTGCTACACTCGCCCTGCTCAGACTCACACCAGTACACTCCGCTGTCTGAAGGGTATACGTCGTCAAACATGCAGCCGTTGTCGCAGGGTTCAGGTGTCTCAGAGGAGTTGCGCTTCCTCAGTGTCCAGCCGGTAGAGTTTGGCGGTGCATCACAGTTCAGATAGATGTGGTCATACCGAAAGAACTGAGATTTGTCAGGATGGATGCTCAGTGTGGCTGCTGGTGGTTCAAACAGGAAATGAAAGACATGATTTTAAGGACATCAGCTTTTATCATGTTTCTGTGCCTGATTAAAAACAGAGACATCAAACCCTGTGCTCTTGGTCTTATTGCACCAACTTAATGAATCAAGGTGAATCAACATTTTCATCTTTATAAAGGATTTATTTAAAAAATGGATTTTATATCAAAGGCTTTGGTCATGATCCGGTCATGATCATGGAGGAGCTGCTAACTACAGTGGCTGATATAAGAAGAGAACAGCCCTATCTGGGGCCAGTGTTTGGTTTGTCCATTCTGGGCTATTGTAGAAACATGGTGGTGCAACATGGCGATCTCCGTAGACGAGGACCTGCTGCCTATGTGGATATAAATGTCTCACTGTTAGGTAAGAAAAACCCAACATTTCTTATTTTCAGGGGATTATACACTAAAGAAAACAGACGTTTAAGGACTTTCTGCCAGGATAACAGCTTCAGATATATATTTAAGCCAGTTTCAAAGAACCAAAATACAGACTTGTGTCGGAATAAATTAAGGCAATTCACTTATCAACAAACTGGAATGGGGTCCAGATAAAAAAAAGCTTTGATTGGACCCCCCCCAAAAAATCAGGCCCAAACCTACATCGTATCTGCCCAAGTCTGACATGAGCCTTAATGGTGGCAGCAGTTTGGGGCCAGAGCCTGATTAAAAAAAACAGTTTCCACTGTAAAAAATGACATATTTTTGACTATTCAAAACATTTACTGCAAGCTAAAGTCGTCTCAAGTCTTTTCAGTGTTTTAGCAGACATCTGTGACACAAGATGTGTTCATAAATCGTCACTCTGAGCACCAGAGCCCATTCTGGCACAAAATGGACCCTGATACAGAAGTACCCACTGAGCAATAGACGGATATTAGACGTCTAGTTATTTTTTAGACCTAATTTCAACCTCCTGGATTCAGTCTATTTTTAGACGGCATTTAGACGTTGCACTTTAATCCAGTATTCAATAACTATTAATGAAAAAAAACAACTGTAAGGTGCATAACTGATCTCCAAATACTTAACTAAAATAATAATGATAGCCGTTGAGCGATATACAGTACAGTATAGATATAGTCGAGATTTAGACGTCTAAAAAACTTTCATTTCTATACCCCTGATAGACCAATTTTAGACTAGACGTCTAAGGAACATTTAGACATATAATAGACTTAAAAATGCAGACAGATCCAACACCAGGAAACTGGTGAGAGCCCAAACAGATTCAAGCCTGGGAGCTTGATGAGAAATTGCAGCCCAGCCTGAACCCGGTGGGTCAGTTAACGCCCAGTCAGGTTTGGAGAGACAATCAAAGTTCTAACTGCTGCATCCTAGTTGCACTTAAACCTGCACTGTATATTATTGTAATTTGCAATACTCTGCACTCTACTGCTTTTTGCACTTCCAGTTTGATGCAAAACTGTATTTGTCTCTGTAACTGTGCAATGACAGTAAAACTATGTCAGTGTAGTTATCAGTTACTAAGAAACAACAGCCATAAAATAACAATTGAATGAGTAAACAAAAACGAATGATCAAACTAAATTGTATCTATTGAAACTATTGAAAACAGTAACATTTCTTACAAAGTAGTAGACAGAGTGAGGTGATCTCCATACTGCATTGACGCTGTCCTCGGTCTCAGCTACAGCCAACACTCTACCCACATCCTGAGCTCAGCGGAAATCATGAGGACCCTGGTGACAGGCTGCACCATCTGGTACAACATGTAGAAGAATCCAACTCAACACATCGAGCTACAACCCTTCGTCTTAACCAGTGAAAAAAAAAAAAAATCACCAAGTGAAACTGTCAACTGGTGACAGAGGTTTGCTCCTTATGAGTCACATATCTGTGAAACGGGACATGAAACAGACACATTATTAACCTGGGTAAACTCAGGACATCAGTCTTTGACAGATCCAATAAAACTGCTTTGATTGAAAATAACCAACCAAACAAACAAAAACAAGCTCACAGGCAGATGAGAAGACAACCTGGTGGGCAGACAGGAAGAATCAGCAGGAATAAAACGGATACAGGGAAACCGAAGGGGAAAATGGTGGGTTTATATACTGAGAGGGCTGATGAGGCAACTGGAAGCAGGTGTGTCTGTTACAAACGTAACTCAAGTGAGGTTGTGGGTAAAGGGAAGAAAGTCTGGGGACACCTGGTGGCCAGATGGAGACAGGGCAGACCATGACATGAAGGTGTTTAAAATCAGCTCAGTTTAATTTATGTCAAAAGAGAAGAAGAAAGAAAGCATGGTGTGATCTAATGTGGGCCCTGGGTCGGCTGTCACATTCAGTACTGATTCTGACCATCTTAAACTGACTTGGACATCTAGTTTGTTGCTTCTATGTTCAGCTTATTTCAGAGTTATGACTAATCAGTTTATGTGGTTAACAGCTCAGCAACCAACAACAGTGTCATCAGGGAGGTATCTGTGGCCTTCGGGCTCTTTTTATTAAGCTTTTAAACAGGAAGCAATGACAGTAATGTGGATGTGTAGGAAAAAAAATGGTTGTTCAACACATCTTGGGTTTTTCCACATAACACTGATCAGTCAAGCTGTTACGATCCTCTTCAGGAAATAGTTCTCTATTCATGTTCCTGCTGACATTATTGTCCTTGTGTTGCCTTTTTGTCCACCTAATTAGTCTTTGGGACTCAGTGCCTGCAGAGCAGACTAGCAATGGCTCCCAAGTCTTTTGTTTTTTTATTTTGGCTTAGAGGAGGGACATACAACTATCACAGGTTGTATTTTGTACTGATTTTAAATACAATCTGAACCTCCCGTCAGGAAAAAATAACCTAATCTATCAAAATCACTTTATTCTACATGTCTTATTTAACATTTCACTGCAGGAAACAGATCCTGCAAAAAAGCAAACATTAAATCCTGCACTCCTGCAAGTAAGACAATAGTGAAAAGCCAAGGTGTTTTCCAACTCTGGAGTTTTGTTTTCAATTTTTAACTTTTGATCATCAAAGGGTGCGTTTTTAAAATCCAATCTGCCACCACACCAAGTTACTAATATTATTTTGGCCACTACTCCTGCCACTGTTGTGTATTTAAATGAGCATTAGGCTAATCGCTAACGTTGCTAATGCTTGCATGTGCACACTTTCTGGCATTTTGCTGAAGAAATCAGCAGTTTCTAATGATGATAACTCTCACTCCCTCTGTGCTGTGTGTAAATATAAATATAACATGATTATTTATGGTGGAGGGAGGGTCATGTTTTTCCCCCAGTCACTCAGGGAGGCTCAAGGAGAAAATATTTGTTGCTCTGACAGGGCGAGGCGAAGCGAAGCGAGGCAAGGTAAGATCAGATCAGATAAGATCTCAATTGACCCCCAGACGAGAATCTGGTTGTTGCAGTAGTGAGAAAAGACAGAGATAAACATAGATAAATAGAGAAAGTAAAGTAAATAAATAAATGATAACATGTATATTAAAAAACTGTACTGAAATAACAATAGAATAAAAACAAAAAATAGAAAACTTCACAAATGCATTTGGAGACAAACACTGCAAACTAAAGTGAGAGTTGTAATTATCATTATCAACAGGCTCAACAAGTCAGTGTTCACCAGGCTGATGATTTGAGTCATTAAACAATGTGACTTAGTGTTTGTCTGCAGTAATATAGAGATGTAATATTAACACAGTATAGAAAGGAATGTAACTATGCACGTGTATTTACAGATGGGTCTAAAAAATCCTGATAACGGAAAAACGAGTAGTGCATTTTATGTCCTGGGGTTAAAAGTTAATGGGATAGTTTGGACTTTTTGAAATGGGGTTTTATGGGGTACTTCAGAGGTTTTGGAGGTAGATATGGTGACTACTGCCCTGTTAGCATCAGATCCAGCAAGACATAGGAGTGGGAAGGTCACTTGGGGAAAGCAGGAAAGAAGACATTAGTAGGATCAGATTGCGACATACCTTGACGAAATTCACCTCTGCGCATCACTGGAGGGCATCGAAACACAAACTGTGATGTCTGGGAACTGTGGATCATCTTTGTTTTCTGTGCTCAGTTATTAAGGAAGCAAGTGGTACATACGGGGCACAAACACTCTTAAACAACGTCAGTCAACAGTTTTGAAAATTCAGTTTTAAAACATGTCTTCAATTATCGACAAGGAAGACATCTGACTCACATCACAGCGTGAGGTCCCGCCCGCAACAGGAAAGGTTGTGCAGCTGCGGAAAAGTTGCAGCTCATTCATTCAGCTCGTGGTGGACTACGAGGATGGACTGTGGAATTCTGCTGGGAATTCTGCTGGTCTTTTTATGGATGAAGCCCACGGACGTTGTCTCAAACACAGGTGAGCTCACCACATGTGTGTGCTGCTATTATGTCCGATTATGTCACTATATATATATAAAAAGACAAGTCCAGCGGGAAGTCAGCCTCCCCCAATCAGCTCCGACCAGAGCTTCGTCATAGCAACAAAGGAGGAAACCCTAAAACTGACTGTTTGAAAACACCAGCCTCCGAGAGACTGAGATTATATTGCATTTTAAAAGCTTAGTACAATACACTGTGCGATGTGGACCTCGTGGAGTGTGGGCGATACATTGCGTCATTGTGGAGCTGGGCGCATATACATGAGCGTTGTTTCCACTCCCACAGTGAGACATGAATGTATGCAGAGGCACCCTCAAATCCGCTTGCTTATCGGTATGTGTGCCCCCCACAACTCTTTAGACCTGTCAGTTGAGGGACAGTCTGTCGTTACACAGAGCGGCTGTCATTACGCGCCACCATTACGCACGGCGGTGGCTATCAGTAGCGTCCGTTCCACTAATTCATCACATCTAGCCAGTGTTGGGAAAGTTCACTTTCTACAAGAACTAGTTCAAAGTTCAGTTCGCAAACTTTAAAATGAACTAGTTCAGTTCATAGTTCATAATTCAAAGTTTTTGAACTAAGTTCATGGTTCCAAAAATGGACTAATTCATAGTTCTTTTATAATTTTTTTCAATATGTTGTTGCGGGCTATTATTTTTCAAAATTATTGCCACAGACTAACTTAACTTAAACACTTAAACTATGCATCATACTTCATCTTTGTTAGATTAACACTTTGTTGCAGCCATTCAATCCACTACTTGCCAGCTGCAGCTTTTACCCCTGCAGTTTATTCTCAAAAACATAAGGACAATCTTACTGCTTGAATGGTCTTTTTTTAATTAAGAATTATTCAAACAAACAAAAACAGGAGAGTAGTCCTTAAAGTGCTTAAATTTTCCAAAGCTGGAACAAAACTCCTCAAGGAGATCATTCTAAACTGTAGTAACAAGTCAAAAAGATATCAACATACCAACAGAAACACAATCTGAGGTAGAACTGACGCTGAGGTAGGAAGCAACATTGGCATATTAAAAGGCTCAGTAAGAAAAAAAAAATGAAGTACTTGGTTTGATACAGAGATGCCCTGCTGCTAGATATATTTTAAATTGAGAAGAATGGAGCTGCAGCCTCAGTCAGGATCCCAAAGACTTCTGAAACTTAAATATTTGTTTTGAAAATCCAAATAAAAATATAGCTCCATTTCTCTTATGTGTAGGAAACTAAGATTGTACTTCAAAGTGCAATATTCAAAGTGCAAACATGACATGCAATGAATATCTGTTTTTCTTCAATGTTTCATTAAGTCTCTTTTCAGTTTTTGCTGAATGTATTTTTTGTGACTTTGTCTTCAAAATCTTGTCTTGTTTGCATTCAAGTTGAGCTGCTTTTACATTTTCATTAAGTCCCTTTTCAGTTTTGGGTGAATGTATTTTTTGTGACTTGTCTTCAAAATCCTTTCTTGTTTGCATTCAAGATAAGCTGCTTTTCAAAATTGGCACCTCCCAGTCTGTTTCTCCTGGGCCTGAAAGAGAAGAAAGAAAGAAAGAAAGAAAGAAAGAAAGAAAGAAAGAGAAATATTAAATGCATGATTATTGTGGCCATAATGATAACAATAATCTGGGTATTACTGTATTTATTAGCAAAGCATAGTAAGTGTGGATTATAATCACAGTTCATCCCTACCTGAATATTAGTCCACCAATTCTGAAGAGCCTCTCTACTGGAGCGCTTGAGGGCAGGGCAGTGTTGTGCTTTATGAACAGCTTTTTAAGCTTTGGAAGCTGCATGTATTCTTCAAATCCATTCGTGGTTGGGGCATCCAAATACACGTCAACTTCTGCTTTTGTAACCTGAGTGTTCCTCGAAAATCTGAAGAATGATGCTGCAGGGTCTTTGTCACTTTCACCACTGGACTGAGCTTGACCTGGGTCTCTTGCAGCTGAGTCATCAGAGGTGAGGGCTTGAAATTCTCTTTTTAGCATCAGTCTGTACTGAACCCGTTTCTCTTCACCTTGAACCCAGTCAAGCTTGAACCTTGGAATCAGCATTGCAGAGAGTATATGCTCCCTCTTCTCCAGAAGACCGTCCAGCCTTGTGCTTAGTGAGTGCAAAATACTCTCTATGAGAGGACGGCATGTGACCAGAGCCTCTGGAGCAGTGGGCTGTATGCTCTCATCCAAGAGGTCTGTCATGTGGCATTGCAGCTGTACAACTGTTGGAGCCAGGTACCCGAGAAAAATGTTTTTCTCTGCTTGTAAGATGTTAAGTGCAAGGGCCAAAGGCCTCATCACTTCCACAAATGTGTGTATGAAGTTGATTTCAGGTGGAGAGAATCTACGGAACCCTAACTCATCACTCACAGTGTGCAGAATCAGATCGTCATAAATGGAGGCAGCATCATTTGCAGGGGTGACATCAGCCACATTCATCTCTGCCTTGGTAGTTAGCCTTGCTATCCGAGAAAGTCGTTCCATGGCAAGAAATACTGAATTCCATCTGGTGTCGTTTGGCACGACAAAGCCAAGCCCAAGTCTTTCTTCCACGACATCAGATGCTTTTGGACTTCGTTTCACCCGGTTCCAGAGAGCGGATGCTTTTGTAAACACAGCCCTCAGTGTTGTTTTGTAGCGTCGTTCAGTTACCTTTTCTGTGTCTTTGGCAACTAGATTCAGGGTGTGAGCCATGCACCTTCTGTGAGGGGGGAGGGAGGGATGGTCCAGACCTGAGAGAGGCGCAGGCTCCATCTGATCGTCTTCATCTGAGGTGTCACTGGCAGCATGGGCTGATTCTGGTTCATTATCTTCTTCTTTTTCAGTTTCATCGAAGTTGACCACTGTCTCTGACTCTTCACTGTCAATAGCAACATCTGCCCCAAAACAGTTGAATGCCTTGACAAAATTTGCAGCGTTTTCTGTTACTGTACATACAACCTTGTTGTGGACTTTGAATTCTTTATTAACATCTGACAATAATTTTGCCAACACATCATGTGTATGTGCTCCTTTAATCCGCCTACATGCCAGCACAGCAGAGTGTCTCCTTGAAACATCAGTTTTGTTTAGCCAGTGGATAGTGATGCCCATAAATGCCTTGTTCACAGCTGACCAGCAATCTGCTGTTGTGCACACCACATCAATGTCAGAGAGTTCAGTCTTCAGGTCACATATGTTCTCTTCAAATTTCTTGTTTAGCAGTGTCTGTATTTTTTTTCTTGATGGCACATTTCTGGATGGCTGCAGCCCCTTAATTAGGTTTGTGAAAGCTGGGCTTTCTACTTTACTCAAAGGCTGCAGGTCTCCGACAATATACTGCAAAACAAGGTTGTCCAGCTGCGGCTGAGAGATGCAGACAACAGAGCCGCTAGACCTACTGTATGACGTAAGTGGGATTTGCGTAGAGGATGTGGTTTGGCTTGATGTCGATGTTGCCGTATCTTTTGATCTTTTACGCACTTGCACATACCTTGGCAGGCTACCCGGGTGCTTTAGCTCGATGTGCCGTTTCAGATTCGCTGTTGAGGTTGCAGATGTACGGATTTGCTTCTTTAAACCCGGCGGGCAAAGTTTACACAAAAAGGTAAGATTTTTCCCACCCGGATCATCACTCGTCTTTTCATAAAATTCCCTCAGGTAATCGTACGAAGTTGACTGAATGGTGGGCGTTGTTTTAGCGTCTGACTCCCCATGCTCTGCGGTAGTGCTGCCATCATTTGTTTTTGCCTCCATGCTTTGCGCAGTATGATGACGCATGTGGTGATGCGACTCTGGTGGCGCGGGTTGCCAGATGAGTGTTTTTTCCGCTGCATATGAACCCGTGTTTGCGGTGAGTTTTAGTGGGTTTTCTACAGAAAATCTGGCACAGTCTTGAACGAAATTGAACTGCGAAAGAACGCCGCTCACAAACATCAGAATGAACGTGTTCACAACAAAGTTCATCAAGCAGAAATTCAGTGCGTTCAGTTCACGTTCGCCAGAAATATGAACGAATTCATGAACGATCGTTCATTGAACGCGTTCACGCACAACACTGCATCTAGCTGTATACCATCATCACACTGATATTGTAATCAGGTACGACACAACTTACAGCTATCAGTCCAAAGGTAAACTAAACTCAACAGTTTCAAACAACTAATAAGTGCAAGTTGATTTGACTTCAATGTTTAAGTGAAACCACCTGATCGATTTTTGCAGTGCAGGTAATATTTCAGACAACACAGTGTGGACTGCAGAATAATAACATGATCACTAATACTGGCAAACCTACAAACAAGACCTAACTCTAAATCTCTCACTGTTTATTTCATGTCCACCTTATCCCATTGTCCCCACCCCGTCTGTCTGAATTATGCTGCATGGACACAGTGGTCCAAGCAGTTATCAGGAACTGTTTAGACTGTTTAGTTGTGCTTTCTTACAGTCAGTGTAAAGTTAGCAGTAGTAAGTGGAAGTTAAATTGTGTGGCTGATGTAACCAGAAGTCCAAGTGGTGATGAGGTCTTAAAATGTAGGCTGAAACGTTTCTTTCAAAAGGTTTAACTTCAGGATTCCTGCATGAAGCCTCCTCTGTCTTCTTCCAAATGTACCAAACAGTTTACCTGTCTGTGATCTGATGTTTCATCCTTAATATAACTGACTCCATAGAGTCACTCTTACATAAATTGATGCATAAAAAATAGCCAGAATGCAGGAAATTAAGTGCCTGACACCCAAAATCTCCAAAGGAACGACCCCCTGACCCCCCTCTTGATTTGTGTCCCCTGGGCATGGGGCCATGAGGAAGGTGTCCCTGATTTTTTCACACTGAAGGTGACGACCCTAGCATGAGCACGTTTGAATGTAGGTTGGCGGGGGCTCTCTGGCTCTGAAGCATTTAAAATCTGGTACATTTTGTATTTTGCTGCTTAGGATACAAAGGCTGAATTGGGTCAAAATCTATTTGTTGTGTTTCTCCCACAGTGTTACAGTGCCCAGATACCTCAGTGGACGCAGAAATCGGCAAGACAGTGATTCTACAGTGTTTGACTGTGCCTCAAATGAATGTCAATGACAAGACAGTGGAGTGGGTTGTTAATGACACAGATGACCATGTTCATGCACAACGCGGAGAAAAACAGAAACTTCGTGATCAGATGAAGAAGTACAGAGGAAGAACATCTCTCTTCGACAACAAACTTTCTGAAGGGAACTGTTCACTGCGCCTCACAGTACAGATGTCTGATAGTGGGAGATATCGCTGCTCTGTTATTGGGGAAGAAATTCTCTCCTGTTTTACGTACCTCACCGGTAAGTACACTAAGGCTCGTCACATTTTTCATCATGAAGTTTATTTTACTAAAATGTGCAAAAAAATTCACACTTGCAACTTGTATTAGATTATAGCGTAATCTTTCAGCTAAAATGTGAGGCATTTCATCTTTGCTCATTTAACACCACCAAAAAGCTTCACTGTAAGCAGTTGCTGTTAATTTACAATCTCTGACGCTAAATTACTGTATTTGTGTACAAAGGTTTGATACTGTAATTAGCAATGCATTGTGGACTGCTCCACTTGAAGCAACAGGACAAAGGCTCTTAACAGTCTGCTGCTCTCTTGAATTACAGGACACTACCGTATTTTTTGCAAACTGGGTGTTGCATGGAAAATTTGATAAAGTCTGATAAAACATTAGTCTTGTTATTCTAACATTAGACAAGTGCTTTCTGTTTCTCAGTCAATTTCCTTTAAGAAAAATAGACGGGCTCTCATCTCAGGTGTTGTCAGGTTTGGTCAAGGTTAGAGGACGTCTCTGACAAGCCGAATTTAAGAATTTTAGTTTACTGACATAGTTAAAAAGCAAACGCTAGCAGGCTGCTTTTGGTTGCTTCTTTAAATCTCATCGGCTCATTACTCTGAGTTGTCCAACAGTGATGGTAGCAGTGTTCATGTCGACACTGCCCTTTTAAATGAATGTATTTAATTTCAATCTCTCCTAAGTTTTTATTGCTCAATAGGGATAATATTCATAGAAATTTAAACATATTTTTGCAGTAACAGACTGTGAAAACATGAAACAGTATGGATACTGTAAAATTACAATATATTGCTGGCATCTGTGCTGCCAGTATTTCACTGTACACTGTAGAATACAGAAATATGCCATATCTCAGTTTTACAGTAATGAGATGAAAAGTCATTTCAAAGTATGGATACTGTAAAATTACAATATATTGCTGGTGTGTGTGTGTTGCCAGCTCTCAACTGTTATTTTACAGTGAAATTATTTACAGTGTTAAATATTGATATTCCACCTTATAAAAAAAGTGTTACACCTAACCCCAATGAGACTAAACACATTTTCTCTATAGACTAAGGCCCTGTTTAGACGACAACGATTTCAGTAAAAATGGAAAAGTCTGTCCTTTGCGTTTTAAAAAACTTCTGCATTTATATAACAACGTTATTGAAATGATCCCCGTTCACATGGAGCCGCAAAATCTACTGGAAACGCTGTAGTATGCACGCCAGGCCAATGGGTGGCAGTGTAAATTTGCAAAGCAACACCACAGCATGACGCCATGCGCCTGCGCTGAAACGCCTTCCTCTACAACGCGATGATTACAAACCAAAACAAAGAAGACACAATGGCGAAAGCATGCACAGATAACTTTGTCTGGATGGACGGCGAGGTGGAGTTGCTGCAGTAACAGATCTATGCTTCACTTCAAAACAACAGGGTGAGCAGCACAAACAGAGCTCGGCATTGTTGTTGTGACGGTCGGCATGCCTAGTGACTGGAACCGTAGTGCGCATGTGCGAAAAGTCTCCGTTTTCAGAGGAACTGCGTATTGCAAGTTTACATGACAATGGAGACGCTGCCATTTCCAAAAAGTTGCACTCTGGAACCCGTTTTCAAAACGTTGCGTTTTCAGGCACCCAAAACGCCGCTGTCGTATAAATGATCGGCCAAAACATAAACTAAAGTTTACTGTTTTCAGTTGAAATTGTTGTCGTATAAACGGGGCCTGAGAGGCCGTTTACATGTACACGGTGATTTTGATAAACGGAGACATCTTCCTTCGTTTGTGTCCTTCGTTTACACGCAAACAGAGATTTCTCCTCTGAAAACGAGTCTTTCTAAAAACTCCGGCCAGAGTGGAGATTTTGGAAAGCTCCGGTTGTGCGTTTGCATGTAAACGGAGATAAACAGAGTTATAGGCAGCCGACGTCACAGTATGCGCCGGAACTTGACGGGTAAGTGTAAACGAAGATCTTTTTGTAAACGGAGACGGTGAAATTTCCGTTTATGAAAATAGCTGGCCACGTGTAAACGGCCTCTGAGTTACTCTTTTTCAGCATGCCAGGAGAGTTGGTGAGAAAAGCAACACGGGTGTGCTTGCACACACTATAAACCACATGAGAAGAGGTGGGGCAGATAAAGACAGTGGGGTCTGTCTCTAAAGAATACGCCTGGTGACAGATGGTACATCGTGCAGGAAATTACAAATCCCCAGAGAAAGACTAACAAAGCTGCCATGTGTTAGATCTTAGTAGGAACTGATTATTAGTGTTTTCCCCTGGTAGTGGGGCAACTTGTAACAGTGGAACTCTTTGCATTCAACAACAATTTTTTTGTTATGTAGATGTTGGAAACAATTCGTAGTAATTTGTTTGTGTCAAAATTTGAGAGCTCTAACATAAGAATACCCAACCATATCCGCTCTCCCTATGTTAATGACATAGTTACTGTTTTGACTGGCCACTGATAATTAAAAGAAATGCCTGAAGTGCCTAAATGTGGCTAGATTTTTAAGCAGACATATTTCATCTGCAGTCAGTTGCATCTTGAAACAAACTAAGCACATAGAAATGTTTCTTTCCTTGGAGTGGATGCAATAAATGCCTGCACTGAGTTACTGGAACAATTTTTAATACCTATTTTGTTTTCTTCTCTAACAGTCCATGAACATGTAAAAATTGACTCTTCTGGACTCATTAACAAGCCTCGTGATACCAGCTCTTCAGGCACAGGACAGACAGGTAACCCAAATACTAATCTGAACTTGATTTGTACAGGGCCCAGGTGCTGTCTATCTTCAGTTAGCATTCGCAGTGGACATATAACTGTATCAAACTTATTACAGCCTTGATTCCAAAAAAGTTGGGATGCTGTTAAAGTGTCAGTAAAAACAGAATTAATTTGCAATTCCCCTTTGACCTATCTTCAATTTATCAAACAAAAGCCAGAGACTGTGTTGCAGTGAGGTGTTCCTTTGCCCAAATCCCTTTCTTCTTTTCCTGTTTCTTCTCAGTGCAGAGCAGGGCACAAACGTCCTGCAGAGCTCCAAGCTAACAGACATTCATGTTGACAAGCGGCACCGGAGAACTTCATAATATCCTGTTTTGCTCACGCGTGACAAATGTAGTTTGCTGACATCACCGTGTTATCTGGGGCGATCCTCACTACCTGCTCCTGCGAACAGTGCTCCAGGAACTCCTCTGATGGAGCCTTCAAAAACTCGCCCTAAGAAGAAGAACCTAGAGCTATTCTCAGGCTGAGAGAGAGAGAGAGAGAGAGAGAGAGAGAGAGAGAGAGAGAGAGAGAGAGAGAGAGAGAGAGAGAGAGAGAGAGAGAGAGAGAGAGAGAGAGAGAGAGAGAGAGAGAGAGAGAGAGAGAGAGAGAGAGAGAGAGAGAGAGAGAGAGAGAGAGAGAGAGAGAGAGAGAGAGAGAGAGAGAGAGAGAGAGAGAGAGAGAGACTGACGGTGGAGGGAGGTATTTATACTGAAGCACACTGGTGTGCCTGGTGGCCCAGGTATGGCTCAGTCAGCCTCCCCTCAGCTCCTGCAAAACAACAAACAAGAACCAGCAACGGAGCCATCCAGAGCATGGCAGGAGGGTCGTCACAGATGACAAACAAGTAATGTGTTATAATGGCTTCCTGTCAAATTAAGGATTGATTTCAGAATTCCTTTAATGATCTGTGAGTGTGGTGGTGACTGAAACAGAAAAAGCCACAGTAAGTTCTTAGTTGAAGAGCAGCTACCAGCAAACCACCAACACACTTAACAGCATTTAGCTTTGAGGTGCCATAGAAATACACACCCTGTCAGTGTGGCTTGAATGGTTGCAGTTGCTCAGACACCTTGAGCACGCTTTCCTGCCTCTTGCCAAAAGCATTCAGGAATATGCTGCAGCACCAATCCTGAAAGCTGGTAGGGAAAATGGATAGAAGAAGAGACCAGTGAAACTTTAGAAGTCTGCAGTAAAACACTGACATTAACATCTTGCTTACATTCTTTCAGGTGGTGATGGCAAGACTGGCAATGACACCTCCTCTGCTCTTACTCCACCTAAAATTGCTGCCATCAGTGCCAGTGTCGTCATCGCCATCATCATCATCGTCGTCGTCTTCGCTGTGGTGATCTGGAAATGTACAAAGTCCAGTAAGTCTTTCTCAAATTATTACAATTGACCCTTAACCTGTTGACTTTCCTGTTAAAGGGACATTGTAATTATTTCACTGACCTTTTTTTCGTTCAAACCTCACTGCACCTCTGATCTAAACAAATACGACTCTCAGGTGTGGTCAGTAAACTGGATCCTGCACAGGTGCAGAATTTGTCTTTCTCCCATTTTAAATGTCACGTAAATGAAATATTTAAAAAGAGACAGAAGAAAGTGCTTGAGTAAATGGAAATGAAATGATGACGGACTAAAATCTCTCCAATTTTAAAACACTCATTTTGAGTACAAAAAAAAAAAAAAAAGATCATCTATAAATAAGACTGATGTGCCCATGATACTGAAACAGTTTGAACTGAATGTTTTGGGATTCATTACCTGCCTCATGAACTACTCTCACCTCATATTTTCACAGGAAAAGAACAGAACAACCAAAACATGAATGAAGAAGAGATGAGAAGGATTGCGTACCCAAACGCTCCAGGAGATGGAGACAGATGACTCGAAAGGACTTGGCTTTAATTCAGTATTAAAGGCACGCTAAGCACCATTGGGCGTCACTTCAGAGCCTGGGCTGCCTACACAGACCAGACTTTTTCACAGCATATTCAGAGGACATGCTAATCATGAGGAGATGTTTGCTGTATGTGACATATGACTCGACTTGACTTGCTTGATTCTCACCACAACTAACTTGGGACTTGCTTGAGACTTGAAGGTAAAGACTTGAGACTTACTTGTGACTTGCACATGTGTGACTTTCCCCCATGTCTGGCAGGAACACCTGAAGTATTTTTCTATGGGCAACAAGGGGCTTAGTGAATAAATATGGTGCAATGAAATAAGACATGGTCAAAGCCAAGCATAAAGTCAGCAGTGAGGATCGCTGACTTTCAGGAGTGGTGGAAAGTCAAATACAAATTTCATGAAAGATGAAACAGTTGCGTTTGTCTTGTTTGTTAATGATTATTTTTTTTCGATAACCTGTTTAATGCGAGAAGCAGCTGGCCCCCATGTATTTTCATATCATCTAATTGGGCCCCCTTTAAAAAAGTTTGAACACCCCTGCCCAAACCTAAACCTAATTCTAACCTGAGCCTTAATAAATCTTAACCCTTGAACAGGCCTTTAAAAAAGTAAGGACTGGCCAAAATGTCCTCACTCTTTTGGTTGTTCATACGCTGATACTAAATACTGCATACTGAAACAACTGAAAAAGGCAATTCAAAGAGCTGTAATGCCCGTCACTACAAAAAAAACCTAACCCCAGGGCCACACTGCCTGTGTGAGCAGTGTTGCGTTTGTTTTTTTTAGAATGTAAAAGATGATGAAAATGGTCTTTCAATAATGATGCTGACATCATATGCAGTGGCTTGCACTGCTCCATGAATGAGCGGAGTACCATCTCACAGTTGTGGAAATACAGCAGTCATAGCAGCAGGCAACACTGTCTGTGTGAACACTGCATGTGTGTGAGCTGCAGCACGTCAGTGAGGTACAAGCAGCTCATGCAGGCAGTGTGGCCTGAGCGTTTAACAAATTTGGTGACTGCATTTCCTGACTTTAAAACATTTGCAAAGCTATTTGCCGGTGCATTACTACATTTAATGGCAAGTTACCTCCTCCGACTGTCTGATTGGCATGAAGCTGAGGAATGTCCATTAGGTTGCAGCACAGTTTTGTTACCAGCAGAAATATTTATCACCTAATGATCATGCTTGTGCTCATGTTAAAGACACTAACAAAACAGTAAACCCCTCATCAAAATATAGCTCCATAGTGTCAGTCGTTGTCAAAAACTCAACAGAGTAATTATACATTTGAAGAGGACCCATTTTTAGGGCTTAAGTAGTTGTTGGTATTTGGTATAACAATAAACAAGCCTTTAACAGAGACACAAATTCATTAATGCTAAACTGGACACCCCAGAACAGGACCGTCACAGAGGACAATCTTTCCAGGGCACAGACAGCCCACAATCCAGCTGCAACAGATCACACAGGAAGTGCCCCAGACCAGCTCCAACACACGAGAGGCGGGTTGATATCTCACACACACAGTTTACACACTTTCACATATCTGTTATTCCAGTTCAAGGAATAACAGCTAGGAAAGTACCAGATTGTGCAAGACTCATGCAGTTCATCCCCAGGAATTGTGCAAGAAAGAGATACATGGAAAGATTAAACACCGTAATAAAAGCAGTGACTCATTACTTACAGTTACGTGCAGCTTGAAATAACAGAAAAGGTTTCTCATCTGGCTCCACTTCACTCAGCGCTGTGTGCCAGCTGTGTGTCATCTACTGTCTGCAGTCAGCAGAGACCCTCCCCCCAGTAAACACCCAATCATTGTTTAGTATGCAAATGAGCCAAGATGCATCAGTGTCAGATTTCTCAGTGAGAATGCAGCAGTAAAGTGAAGCTCTGTTAAACTCATTGTAGTGTCTCGTGTCGTGAGATACTTAATAAATAGTTAACAACAAAAAACAAAAGTAAATATAGCAGTGCGAGCCTAGCAGTGCGAACGTTTCTTCAATCACACAAGCACAGCGAGAGATGAGTGCCTGCTGCATGTCACATACTGAGGACAAATGCCCTGTGTGTGCCAGACCCCTACATAAAGCCCCGCCCAGCCTCTAGTTCTGCACTCTGTTTTTTGAAAATCACAGCAATTTTTACAAAACTTTTATTAACCTTTCACTCCTGCAGCTTTCAGGAGCTCAAAGGAGAGTGGAGTGAAGAGACATCTGTTACATTGCTAACAAAAAACAACCAAAAATGACAAAAAAACAAAAAATATATAAAATGTTCTGCTCTAGCCTATATCTGTTGTGTTTGTTAGTTCTGTTAGTTTGATATTTTTTTTTATAAGACTAGCTTCGGTGAATACTGGCTATAGTGAGGTTATTGTAATTATTAGGTTCAAATTTATTTCATATGTCTAGATGCCTAATGGCCATCCAATAAGATAAATGTTAAGATGTTGGTTGTGCCTGGATGAAGGATATTTTTATTTTATTTATTCTTAATTTTTATTTTATTTTTTGTTTATTTTATTTTTCAGTTTTCCTCCCTGAGGGATTGCCACCTGATTGTGGTCAGGGGGTTTGCGTGCCTCAGTGACCCTAAGAGCTATACCAGCAGGAGCTTAGTCTTCAGGTGGGACACCCAAGTTGGACAGGTCTTAGGGTAGAGGCCTGACAAAGTGCAGTCCATTTCTTTAAGTTGGGGGTTGGACACACAGCTAACAACAACCCAATTCCATGTAGAAAACACTGTTATCAACAACAAAACAAGCGGCGAGCACATTCGAGACCACAGTGCTTTGACACCCTCTATAGGGCACTCACACAGCGTCCCCACATCCTGCAAGTGAGTGAGTGAGTGAGTGAGTGAGTGAGTGAGTGAGTGAGTGAGTGAGTGAGTGACCTTTATTTGTCAGCTCTACCTATGGCAAAAATGTGCTGGAGCATGATGCCCCCTTCACATTTATGACTGCCCCCTCATATATGCCTGCCTAGAACAGGGCTTGCTGCGCAGACAGTGAAAAATTGTGCAAATGTGCACAGAGTGCAAAGAGTGCACGTTTCAGTCCATGTTGGACCTACACTTACAGAACGAGGCATGCATACCTGGTTCATCATATACAGATGTCACTCATAGGTGCACCTAGGCAGTCACCAGCAGCTTGATTAAACACACATGAAGAAAATTACCAACAGGCCACATTATTACAAGTCCATTAGCAGGCACTACAAAGCAAAGTCTCAAACAGGTCATGTCATATTCCTCATTTAAACCACTGGGATGTGGTGGTATCAGGTAAGTGTATCTGCGCTCACATTGGAGCAGAATTTGGTCTTTTTGACCCCACAGCAACTCACTTCCATCATGTCAGTGCCACAGAATGCTAAATTTGATATAGAATGATTACCATCTGAAAAGTGTCTGTCAACAGCTGATTGAGGATCAGCACAGTGAATGGCACTTTTATGATTGTTGATCCTGAATCTAGCTGTCTTCTTGTTTTACTGACAAATTGAACGCCACATGCAAGAAGGTAAATAACACTGCTGGAGCTACATGTTAGCAAATTTTTGATTTTGATTAACCTTTTTGCACTATGTGCACGTAGTACAAGTGCAGCAAAAAACAACAACAACAAAAAAAACCTGTGGCATTGTCCAGACATCCCTGATGGTGGCCTGTACCAGTATGCCCCACACATTTCTAGCTCTAGAAAAAGAGAAGAGAATTATGAATTGAGAAAATTCTCCTTCTGCTTAAGTGAAATCAACCTATTAAACACCCTCTTGGATCAGTTGGAAAAGTTGTCGTCACAAAGCTGAAAACAGGCTGTTTTTCTGGCTGTTTAGAATCAAAATCAGAATCAGAAATACTTAATTGATCATGCATTAAAAATAAAAATAAAATGTCCATTATGCTGCAGTGTGTAACACCAGTACTGAAGATATTAAAAATAATAAAAATAAAAATATATATTGCCACTGTGCTGAGGCTGTAAGTGTAAGTAAGTGTCAGCAGAATAAAGCAATAATTGAATAGGAGCAAACATATGATATATGTACAGCATTGTATGTTGAATAAATAACTGCATTCAAGAGGTGTTTGTGGGAATAAAGTCATATATTGCAATACTTAATGAGTGGCCTGCAGATGTCTCCTTCATTACTGAGTTAACAGCTGACAGTTGTTTTTTTTAAAGAATGTGAATCAGAAAAAAAAAAGAAAATGCAGTTGTTGGACAGTCTGTGTATAATAGCGTCAGATAAAACAATAATAAAATTAAATTAGAAGTAGAACAGGGAGTCCATGAATAAATATGTAAATGTTTGTTAAAGCCACTTCCTGAATTATGAAATGCCGAAGTGAAAGTAATAAATGGTGAGACGACGCCCTACAGACGAACGAATGTTTCATCCGGTTTTTGACCCGTCATAACGCGTCAAATCATCTTCAGCTGATCTGTCCGTTCTTCATCCAGCGACCATGAACTTAATGCATCTTATTCCGCTGTCCTGTCTCGCTGTGGCGAGCGCTGCAGGTAAGTTTCTCTGACTTGTCAAGTGAACAGGTAAACGCCATTACAGCAAACCACAGGCCCTTAACTTCCTGATAACTTTTACTCAGCTGATGAGTTTTTATTCAGTTCGGACCATTTAACCTACATTATGTTAAAATGAGTTAAATTAGGCCTTAATAGATAGGCTCAGCTAACTTAGCGCACTCTAGTGTGTTTGCAGTTTCTTGATGATGAAAGAAGCAACTTGGCCGAAATCAGTTTACAATGTACATTAGTAATTTCAATGTCAGCTTCAGGAGGACTTTGACTTATTGGTTTGCTGAATCGGCTTCCAACACTCGGGTTTGGAGATTAAAATATTTTAATCTCCAAACCCGAGTGTTGGTTTGAAACACTGAACACAAATCTGGTGGTTGTACAGGTGATCTGATAAAGCTGCTGTAACATTAACTGGCTCAACTGGTGTTTGCGTAACTACAGCAGGATAATGCAACAACTGCAGTAGATTAAGAGGAAGTGATTGCGTTTGATCCCTTTATTTTCTAAACTTGCTGCGTGATGTCTTGACTCTCATGCTGCGCTGTGCTGTTCTTGCTGACAACATGGGTAGATGTTGAGACAATGGGGCCCTGGGCACAGATTTGCCAAGGGCCCCTCCACCATCTCTCCTACATAGGAGCAAGACATGCAGATTTTGTGGAGGTTTTTAATTTTGTGTCTTTTTATGTTTTTTTTTTCAGCTTTTTTTTTAGTGTATCTTATTGCTGTTCCTTTGTGTGCTCTTTTGTGTCTCATGCTGCTGCCATGTCTGAGAGGCAAATTAGTTTTTGTTCATTGAATTTTGTTGTAGTGAATTTTGTATTTTCCTGGTTTTCAGGAAATGTGGTTAAAATTTGTGCTACATTTGAATTAATTTTTTTATATAGGCCTGTGTACTGTCATAAAGGACCAGCTGTCCAGCTGCTCAGCTGTCTGTGTTTTACTCAGTATTGAGAAACAAAGTGTTCTGTAATATTACAGTAAGGCTTAATGCAATGTTTGTTTCCTCAGGAGACTCTGGTGTGCCTGGCTCACATAAAACAGTTAAAGTGGAACTTGGTGATGACGCCATTCTGCCATGCGAACTGGAAAACCCATTTGACAAGAAGACTCAAAAAGTGGAGTGGACTCGCAATGACAAACAAGACGTGCACCTCTATCGAAACGGGAAGAATGACCTAACTAATCAGAATAAGCATTTTCATGGCAGAACAGCTCTCTTCTATGATGAAATGGCCAAGGGAAATATTTCACTAAAACTGAGCAAAGTAAATGAACAGGATGAGGGAAATTACCTTTGCCGTGTCAATTCAAGTCAGGTCACACACTGCAACATTTTCCTCAATGTTGGTGAGTATTTCTAACCACAATGAGACAAGTGAAAGCCAATATCTGTCACATGTTAAAGCTCCGGTGTACAGGATTTAGGGGGATATATTGTGTGCCTCCGTGCCGTCAGCCAAAACTATGTTCCATGTATTTTGCCATAAAGCATGTTTCTAAATACAGTGTGCATTATTTGTCTTACATTAATATTTATTACACAGTGCATTTACAGTGCTTTGATTTTGCATCTCCTCTAATATACTATTTTTGATTTCTTATTCCTCTATACATAACACATCCACGGGTATGGACTAGTATTACACAATTACAATTTAACAGAAAACAAGATTAACACAGAAGAATGGAATAAAGCTGGTAAGTAAATATCTTGAGTTAATTTTATCCTCATTAGCTGTCACCAGCATAACAGCTGCTCTTTCTTTGGGTCTGAATTTTATAACATAGTTTTTTTTCTTTGTTTTTTTTTTTAACATTTTATTTAATGTTTCTTCACAGAGCCAGAAACAGAAACACAGCCACAGCCAACAACGTTTTGGGGTAGGTAAAAACAACTTCTGTCTTTGCTGTCCCC
The DNA here is from genome assembly GCA_013133815.1 of Cromileptes altivelis. Classification (NCBI taxonomy): domain Eukaryota; kingdom Metazoa; phylum Chordata; class Actinopteri; order Perciformes; family Serranidae; genus Cromileptes; species Cromileptes altivelis. The sequence continues at coordinate 4,667,791 of CM023153.1, read as the reverse complement.
TGTGATGTACATGCAGATGCAACACCTGGATCATTCATCCTTCATTCCTACAAGACACTGTTGAAGCCAGCTGTCAAAGCTCCGTGTGCTGGAGGGTTGTTGAGCTTGTTGAGCTTGGACAATGTTTCTTCATCATTGTGGTTTGAGATGATAAATGGGTTCATGCACTGCTTTTGCTGTCCTGACTTGTACATTATAGGTCAGTCTACTCTGGAGGTCAAGTCAAGCACTGCTATTTTTTATGACATTAATTTGTGTTTGTCTAAAATTTGTCATTATTGAAAGCTAAAAATTAAAAAACGCTTTGAATAGGCTTTAGGCTAGGAGATTCAGCCCAATATAATTTGTAACTGAATAGCCCTGCTCTAAACAGTAATGCTGCAATTAAAGATATTCTAACAGACAGTTTTGGTGGGACAGAGTATGAACTGTGATAGGCAGGAGAAGGGTGTGTGAGAAATGAATGAACCGGTGTTATCTTGGAATCTCACAGTAAAAAACAAATCTTGACATGTTTCCTTTGTTCTTTCAGAAAAGTATGGTTACATATTTGTAGCCATTATTGTCATTGGAGGAACTGCCACTGTCATTGTTGGCTTTTTGATATGGTGGAAACGTAGAAATAACAGTAAGTCACAAATTTCTCCTTTCTTCTTTTTTTTTTTTTTACCCCCAATTAAAAGAATAGGTTCACAATGTTTAAGCCTGTCTTAAAACAACAGTGAAATGCCCATATACACAGTGTTTTTGTGTTTTGTTCACAGATTTTTGTGATTTGTCACTATTGCCAGAAGAACGACTTAAAAAAAAATGTAAGCCTATAATTGAACACGTGGTCAATAAAACCATTGGTCAAAACTGATCCATATTAGAATAAACACTTTTTGTTAGAATTGCATGCTGTATTCACAATGTTGCACATGTTTATTGAATTATTCAAGATCAGTTATATTTACTTGTGATTAGAGCACATTATAACACTTTTACTTTTTTACATTTCTCCCACAGACCCTGTAACAAATACGGTTTACGGTAAGTAACTAAAGGACTGTATCTTATAAAGAACATGCAGATATAACTCCTGTATCATTCATCCCTCATTCACACAGTTTCTCAAATATGTTCATCCATAATCATAACACATTCTAAAGAAAAGAATGAGACACATTTGCAGTTTTGACAAACTACCACTGTCTGGCTGTGATGGTCAGTGATAATTAAGTGATTAATGTTTTTCATCAATAAGATTTCAGCTGTACATCTAGCAGCCATGTCAACACTTCATATAAAGAGATACTGAAGTTATATATTTGTTACATCTTAAAAGTATTTAGCTGTTAAATGCAATTTACACAATTATAATTTAACACAAATTTCCAGGACAAGTGCCAATGGAGGACAGGAACGGAGAAAATCAGAGAGATTCTGGTAAGTAAATATCGATATTAGGTGTCACCAGCACGACAGTAACACAAAATTCTGACCCAAAGGAAGAGCAGCAGTTAATGTAAGATAATAACAGCTACTCTTCCTTTTCAGAATTTTAACATGTATTCTAATATTTGATTTCATTCTTTTCCACGGACATGGTGGCTCCAGAGGCAGTGGCAGAGGCAGAACCAGAGCCAGAGCCGGAGGCAGAGCCAGAGCCAGAGGCAGAGCCAGAGGCAGAGGCAGAGGCAGAGCCAGAGGCAGAGCCAGAGCCAGAGGCAGAGGCAGAGCCAGAGGCAGAGCCAGAGCCAGAGCCAGAGGCAGAGCCAGAGCCAGAGGCAGAGCCAGAGGCAGAGGCAGAGCCAGAGGCAGAAGCAGAGCCAGAGCCAGAGGCAGAGCCAGAAGCAGAGCCAGAGCCAGAGGCAGAGCCAGAAGCACAGCCTGTGCCAGGGCCAAATCATGATGATGGTAAAAACAAGTTCTGTCTTTATTGTATTGTAGGACTTCGTTCCACACTGTTGAAGTCAGGTGTTAAAGCTCCGTCTGCTGGAGGGTTGTTGAGTTTGTTCAGCCAGCACAGTTTTACCTTTATCAACATTCATATGACTGTAAAATCATGAACAGTCTACCATCTATGACTCAGTAACTCCAAATGTTGCCATGTTTGTCAGCTCAGTTGCCTGTTCCACCGGAGACTGAGACTGACCTCTGGTGGAGCATGATGTGCACTACGTACAACCTCAAAACAGCCCCTCCATATGAGTTCAATACAAAGATGAACGTCTGTATTTTTGACAGAATTGGAAATCGTGTGGTCTGGATTTCTAAATACCCTGGTGTAATATAAGACTATGATATCGGCGAAGCCTACTACTTAGTGATGTCAATAACAGTGCAGCAAATACCTTTGTGCATTTTTGCAAATATTGGGTTTTGGAAACCTGGTGGTGTAGTGATTATACTCTCAGAGCACATTAGTGACTCGCTGCAGCTGGCAAGCTAACTGCTAATGCTCAGCTTACTCCTGGTATTTTGTTCATTATCATAATTATTTAAGGTCAATTAGCAAACTCGTTAGTTAAGTTTTAACCTAAACCTAATCTCTAACCTGTTTTGTGTCCTATAGGTACGAGCGTCAGTCCATACAGGAGAGGACACAAGAGACAAAACAACCAAGAGGAAGAACAAGGACAAACCCAGGACAATGAGTCTGAAGAACATGGGAAACAACAGTGACACAATGACTTATTAGTACGTACTAGTATACCTTTTGGTTCTTTGACCCAGCTACCAATCTCGAAGCCCATCGGCTATCAGTTTGAAAACAATAAGCTCCTGTTGCCCAAAGATTCTGCATACATGTGCAGATTTCATTTTATAGAGATTACCCACTTATCTAAAAAAATAACTGTTATTCTATACAAATATTTTCTATCAGGTGCCTCCAGTTAAAGACTCCGGTCAGCGCTGCACAATATATTGGTCCACTATCAACACTGTGATGTGTGTATGTGTAACAGTCACATCCCAGAACGTGCAATATAAAGTAAATTAATTCACACACTTAATGCTACGACTCTTTGCTGTTTGATATAAGGGGAAAACTTGCACGGTTCTCATTTCCCCTTTAAGACAGGTTACGTGTTAGTCTCTATATACAGACTCTACATTCAGTGAATTTTATTAACCTTTATTTATTCCGGTAAAATCTCATTGAGACCCAGGGTCTCATTTACAGGAGAGACCTGTTCCAGGTAGGCAGCAGCAGAACACAAAGTTACAGACTAACTAAACATACAGGAGACACAACACAGAACACAAACATTAAAGTAGTATAGTGCAAACTACAAAGTACAAAGAAGAATAGGACTGGTTAAGTACATGTGTAGACCCCCACGGGCTGTCTCATCAGCCTTCCTACAAGCAATTTGAAGTCCCCTAAAGGAATAAAGCTGGACAGCTTCAGCCTCTGCTGGACCATGTTCCAGGTTGCAGGCGCAGCGTAGGAGAATGCCTTCTTGCCAAGTTCAGTACGGACTGACGGGATGGCAAACGAGATGAAGTTCAGGGACCGGAGGCTGCGATTGAACTGTTTCCGTGTCAAGTATGTGGACAAATAGGAGGGGAGCAGTCCGATGTACCAGTGAGTGGTTCTGCGCATGGAAAGTGAAGACCAGTTTGTGAGAGAGTACAATGTAATGTACCCTGAGCAGACATAATACAGGGTAGAACAGCAGGCACCTTCTTTTTATTTGAAAAGAACATAAACTTAGTTTTACCTGCATTTAGAACTAGCCTGAGTTGAGACAATTGTGCCTGAATGGCGTCAAATGCAGACTGCAGATCTGTGAACACCTGGGCAACAGAAGATGCACAACAATAGACAATGGTGTCATCAGCATAAAGATGAACAGATGCATTAATATTTTGGCCCACCTCATTCATATAGATAGTAAAGAGAGTGGGTCCTAAGACAGAACCTTGCGGCACACCGTTTACAGTGTTTAGGAACCTGGAGCAAAGACCATTGGACTGCCACACTGCTTACGGTTGGAAAGGTAGTTAGAAAACCAGCCAACTGCGTGGTCTGACATTCCAATGGTGGACAGTCGCTGACGTAAAATACTGTGATCGACTGTGTCAAATGCCTTTGAAAGATCGATAAAAAGAGCAGCACAATATTTCTTGGCATCCATGGCTTCCAACATATCATTTATCACCTTAATGGTAGCAGTTGCAGTACTATGCTGCTTCCTAAAACCAGATTGAAAAGGAGATAAAATATTGTTCAGGCTCAGGTAATCCTTGACCTGGTCATTCACCAGCCTTTCAAGAACTTTTGCTAAAATAGAGAGCTTGGAAATGGGTCTATAATTATTCAGTAAAGTGCGGTCACCCCCTTTCAGGAGAGGGAGCACGTAAGCGGTTTTCCACACATCAGGAATAACGTTGCTCTGGATAGAAAGATTAAAGATGTGAGATACCGGCTGAGCTATAATGTGCGCAGCCAAACGTAAGAAGTAAGGGGGAAGGTTATCAGGACCTGCTGATTTTCAAGGGTCTAGGTCTTTTAAGGCCGTAAGAACCTCTTTAACATGTAGAATGTAGAGTCTGTAGGCAAACCCCGGAAATCTTGCCTCCGGATGAAGAGTGGAAGAGCCCTGGTTTCCGGTTGTAGGCTGTTTGTAGTCCGCGTGATATTGATCAATCACGTTTGAGCCAGCTGCAGTTGTTGCTAGGTTAAACGGTCCGTGCAGTGAACTGACGATGCAGAACATAACTGGCGTCGCTGCAAACTCTGAATCCATCGCAATGGTTCAGCATATTTACTTATATATAAACGGAAGTCGGAAACGGAAATTCGCCTCCTCCACCCAAATCAAACCAGAATGCCAAAGAATTGGGGGTCTGCCCCCAGAGGCTGTATCGCCATCTGCCAGAAGTCAGACGCCGAATACACCCGATGGGTTCCGAGAATGGTTGAGTGTATATGTGAGGTAGTCTGGTGGCATTTGTTACAAGAAATAATATATATATTATAAGACTCTCTTGTGTGTGTATCGTAGAGTGCTGTAACAGGGAAGGCAAGTGCCACAGACACAGTGAAGCGCCTGCTTTCCAAAGCTACAGCAGTCACAAGAGAGTGACTTGATAATCTCAGGATCCTGTGTAACAATTGTAAAAAGAGTTGTGCTTTGCATTCACGGCACAAGAGAAATAAGGCACCTGTTTAACACAACTTTATCGCAACATTTCCCGATCAGTCTTCACTGCAGAATTACAGGACTGTAAAAGCTAGTTACTAGCTACGAGACAGGCTAAAGCTAACTGAGTTAGCTTCAAGAAACCAGAAGTTTCCCATCTGCAGTTCGGAGCCACAAGGTCAGAAAATTATTGATAACACTTACGTTAAATTACAAGAGAAATAAACAACTAAAAGCACGCCCTGGTAGCAGTCAACCACAACCTGAAAATGAGCGCAGAGCAGGAGGAGAGCAACATAAGAGAGCCATATTAAAATTATATGAATATAATAGTGTCATGTTGAGTCAATAAGTGGATTAAACAACCTACTTTCACCCTCTAAAATGAATTCAGAAGATGGTTATGACTTGTTAAGGTTATATGCAGATGAAAATTAATTAATTAATGAATTCATTAAATGTAGGTAAGCGTGCTACATCATTTATTTACTGTGTGATGGATGCAATATAGTGTAGCAGGTGTTTGACCTCATGATGGCACTGTTGTCTGACGTATGAATACACACAGGTGCATGTTAAATCACAGTCACAGTGATGTGATAGGTGTCAGGTTTCATACAGAGTGGCACTGTCTTTGTTATTAGAGGGTTTTGATGACAGCTCTGAGTGTGCACAAACCATGTTGTCATGACTGTAAACATCTGATTGTGATTAGTGATTATATGCCGCCTGATTTGGGTTTAAAAAGTGTGATCTTATGAGAGGTTACAGCAGGTTATACCGTATATGTAACATACAAAGGATAAACATGAAATTTAAAAGATATTCTGAAAGGTTTATGAACAATATAATTTTATTATTTGGGATCATCTGCATAACATAATGTTAGGGTTAGAGCCAAATAAGTGCCAACTTTCCATCCAGAATTTCCAGCACTGAGATATAAAAATAATGTGCCAGATACACTATTACGTGCTAAAATCCTTGATATGTGAACAGTGATTTTGTAATATAGTTGATGAAAACACAGATGCAGGCCGAAGTTTGTACTTTTTTTTTTTTTTTTTTTTTTTTTTAACATATGTGTGGCTTTTGATGCACTGGATCATCATTTTATAAATCATATCAGGGATAGAGTTGTTATCTCAGGTCCTGTCCTTGACTGGATTTAATCTGTCCAGTGTCTTCTTATACTGATCGACCAGAGGATTAAAAATCTTTCAAAGACTCTCTACTTTAGGGTGGTAACAGAGTTGCTGTGTGTGTATATATATAATGCATTGATGCATGTTTTTATACTGTTATGACATTGTTTTACCATTTTACCACTAAATGTGTGTTTTAAATTTTTCTTGTGCTCCTCAGTTTTCAGCACTGTGCTGTCTATAAAGTGTATTATTATTATTATGATTATTATTTCTATACAACCTTTTGATTTGCTCATACTTTTATTCACAACTGAAATCCCACATGGACATAGTTTGTTTTGTAAGCTGTGAAACACCTGGAGCCTCATTTATAAACACTTGCTGTGTCTCAAATCACGTACTTCTGTACTTACACTTAATATTTAGAGTGCATAAGTGCGTTCACACTGAGAAGTATGGAAAAATGCAGTGCGCTATGAGTACCCGGATGCTGCACTCAAAACGAACTATGGACACTTCTCACCCTCAGTGGTCGCCACCTTGGCTACGTAGCAGAAGGGGAGGGACCACTTTTCACACTGGAAATAGCGTTCGAGGACTGTGCGACCATGATCATCGCTGCATTGTACAAATACACGTGTTTTTTTTTTTTCTGTTGTCGGGTATAAGCCAACACTATCTTTATTGGGTTCATTTAGCAGTCTGTAATGATTTGGTACCACGAACGATAACGCAAATGCTAATGCTAGTTTGCTAACTAGTTCATTTCCAGTCGTCATTTCCGGTGAGTGCACAACGGCCATGTTTGGTTTGAGACAACACTACCCTGTCGAACTTTGCACACTACACTAATGAGTACACAGTGCACATAATATACTACATAGAAGTGTACTAATGGAAGTATGTGACTTGAGACACCAACTGTGTACGCACAAAACGAGGTCTGAAAGAGGTGTGTGATCTATAAAAATAGACGTGATGGGAGAAGCTTTGACCCACGCTTACCAGTCTTTTGGAGACGGGAAATTGGTAACCAAGATGGTTGGAGAAACTGTCAAATATTTTTTGGTGCATGTCATATTTGGCTGTTGTCTGTACATACGTTTTTAGTATGAATACGACAAATTGTTTTATAAATGAGCCCTGTGGATACTAAGAGGCTGAGATGCTGAAACTGTGATTGATAATTAAAAAAAATCTGATTAAACCCAATGTTTCCGCCCTCATTCAATGTTAACACATCTAGTTGAAAGCACTAAAACACTTGAAGACAGAGAACACATTTATGCATTCTTTGTTTATCGTTGTTTCCAAAATATAAATGATCTTTTTAAATTAAAGCTGTCAAAACACATACTTTTAACTATTTACCTGTTTTCATTGCACTTACACTCTAAAAAAAAGTCAATTTACAACATTTTAGTTCAATTTAATGTAGAAAATTTAATGTAGCACAACTGTTGGCCTGGCCTTGGTGCGTGGGTTTAAAAAGTCCACTCTCCACTTCATAGAGATAACACTGACCTACTTTGAAAATGAACAAACCCACCACAGCTGACCCACAGGAGGAAAGGCTGACAATATCACACTACACATTAAAGAGGACAGAAGCTTCAACATCAAGGTGAGTAGAAAACCTACACATACAGACCAATACCTGCTGTTTGACTCACACTACCTACTGCAGCACAAGCTGGGAGTCATGACCCTGAATCATCGGGCTGAAAATGTGCCCACTGGGACAGAGGGGAAGGTGAAGGAACAGAATCAATAATGAATTAATAATAATAATAATAATAATTAATAATTTAATAATTATTCAGAATTCCATGGTCTTTGACTATTTAGATTATTCACTATGTTATTTATTAGACTTTGTATCGTTACTTAGAAATGTGGGATGTACAGTAACAAATTGTTCCTGTGTTCCAGTGTTCCTGTATTTTTAAAGAACAGAAGGACATGAACAGTAAATAAAACTATTGTTACCAAAGGTACAAAGCTGCTTTATGATCTCATGATAGCTATTACTTAGGATTTTAGCAATGTATCTCTGTGAAACCTCTTAAGGTGAATCTGAGTTTTTCCAGTATAAAGTGCTGCATAACATCTTTGATCAATGTAGTGTAAGTGGGAGCTTGTGCCTGTTTCTACTTCAGTAGAATTAATCTATGTGCTTATTAACCTTGCCACAAAGGAAGTGAGTCCTCTAAGAGCACTATCCTCTCCCAGTGCCCCAAACACAGCCAGCGCTGGATCAGGTTCCACTATGTGTTGGAGGATATCAGACAAAGTTATAGACACTAAGAAAATTGGATCATCTTGGGATGAACAGAACATGTGCCGCAATGCACTTTAGTTTTTAGGACGTTATCGCCCAGTTTAAAGCATTTGTTTGAAAAGTAATCAAATGTAACATCTTACATGAAGTAACTGAAATAGTTACATTACTTATCTTGTTGTAGCCTGAATTTTGACCTCAGTCATGCAGGTTTTTACGTGACAATACATGCGCATTAGAGTCCTAACAGACATGTATTGTCATATAAACGGCAATGAAATTCAGTCACATGATTTAGTCTGTGGTTTGCTCAGTTTAAGACAGGCAGTGACAGTGGATGAGAACCTACAAAATAGAATACACAGAAAAACCAGAGCGAGTCAGAGAGAAACCAAAGAAGCAAAGCAACAATAAAATGTATTTAACTGTCTTTAGCTGAGTCATTATTGTATTTTTCAGTTCAGAAATAACATCAACGAGTAAAGAGACATTGTTAACCTGTATACAAAAAGTATAAATCTTTCTTTTTGAGGACAGCAGGTGTATCAGAGTCTAAATCCAGACACTGATGGGTCGGTCAGACTAAACCAGACTTATCCAGACGACCACAGTCTGTATCCCGTGTGAAACCAAAAATGATGCATAGGCTATATCACATTACAAATCAACCATACTTAATTTAACCCAACGTGATCTTTTTTTCTGAACTTAACTATGTAGGTTTGCTCTCTTAACCTAACCACGGCCGTTCCACAACAATAACAACATCTATCAGTGTGTTTCAGTTGTATTTCGCAATGTGACGCCAAAAGGTGTGACAAAATGTTGGTATTTGAAAATCTGGGAATGAGAGTGGGTTCGTCATCCTCATGTGCATGCACGAGATAAACTAAACATGCACACGTGTGGAAGAATTGAAGCTACGAGGCTGGAGAGGCAATGTCAACACTAACGTTAACCTACAGGAGTAGTCTGTCTGATAAACAACCAAAGCATGCCGCACTAGTCCTCAACTGCAACCTAAAAATGAGCAAAGAACAGCAGTGGAGCACCATAAGGGAACCCCTTATTTTAGGGTAAAAAGACACACATTAATAATATGACATGTAACATAATTTACTTTAACCTGGGTTGGCAGAAGAGTATTTATTTTATATGAATACAATGGTGTCATGGTGAGTCAACCAGTGTATTAAACTACCGAATTTCACCCTAAAAAATAATTTCAGAGAACACCCAGAGAAAAAAAGTATGCAGACTGAAAAGTCATTATTCAACTTTATTTTTTTTTTTTTATTTTTGATGCAGATACAGTCCCCTACAAAAATCACACCAATAATTTTAGAATGATTAACCTCCATGGGTGGGACAGCGTTATCACGGGAGCAAAGTGCTCACCCTCCGAGCCTGTCCAAGTGACTGTGATTAGTGATGACTGTGTTGACTTGTATAGTATATGGGGTACTATATTCAGAAACGTTTGTAAACAATATGATTTGAATATATGGTTTAATCTGCATTATATAAATGCATTTAAAGGTTAAAATAAAATGGCTGCCATGTTTTCAATGAAATAATTGAAGCGCCAACTTCTCATTCAGAATTCTCAACAATGAGATATAAAAATGATGCACAAGTTATACTCCTGAGTGCTTAAAAATTCTGATTTTTTTTTACATTTAAACCCAGATGCAGGACATTGTTCACAGGCTCATTTTCATATTTGTGTGGCTTTTGATACACTGGACCATCATGTCTCAGGTACTGCCCCTTGATCTGTCCAATAGGGCTGTCTCAGGAACACTTTTTAAGCTCTGAATCCTCTGTCTTCTTATAAAGACCAGAGAGGACAATAAAAAATATTTAGAGACTCAGTATTATAGGGTGGCATGCTTATAAATTTGTAATGTTTGTGTACTGTATGCTTTTATTTCCAAATTCCATTGTTTGTAACTGTTTTTATTACTATATTTGTATCTAATTTGTTTTCATTACATTTCCTCCCTCACTAAATGATCAGACTTTTGGTGTAACACACACTGTATAGTCATTTGAAGATGTGTACACGAGCAGAGCACATTCGTTCTCTGGTCCCTACCCATTTGGTTTTTGATGTTATTATTTATTGTCAGGGAAATTTTTACACAATTTCCAAGGTCCATTTACCTGATGATGATGATGATGATGATGTGTGTGTGTGTGTGTGTGTGTGTGTGTGTGTGTGTGTGTGTGTGTGTGTGTGTGTGTGTGTGTGTGTGTGTATGTGAGAGAGTGAGTGAGAGTGAGAGTGAGAGTGAGAGTGAGAGTGAGAGAGAGAGAGAGAGAGAGAGAGAGAGAGAGAGAGAGAGAGAGAGAGAGAGAGAGAGAGAGAGAGAGAGAGAGAGAACAGATGACCAGGTGCTATGATACTACAGCTCTGCACTGCAAACACTGCAGATTTGATCTTTTTTTAAAATAATAAAGTGATTGTATTCTGTATTCTGCCAAGCAGCACAGTAGGCTTGGCAACAGCACAAAGAGCACCTGTTCAGACAGAAGTGCCAAGTTTATAGTTTATGGCCTGTGTTAGTAGTTGTTAGTCCTAAATCAAGGGCGACTTGTGTGTCCATGGAACCTGTAAACAGTCTGTTTTCACATATATCAAGAAGTGTATTTAGCCTGAGCATTTAAAGTTTTAAGTTGTATAAATCAGCCCATTTCTGTTGTGTGAGAAGGCTGTTTCATACAATAGAAAGGGGGATTGTACTTAATATGGTTGCACACTATATAGAGCACCTTTTCTATTGTAGGTTCATTAAGTAAGTAAGCAATCCATCCTTGCTAAAAGCAGTTCTAGCATTCTTGTTTATAACTACATGTATGTATTAAAATCAAAAATTTTGTGAATGTTGCATGTACATTTCTTAATGTGATTAAAAAAATGTGATAAATGAACATGAACTTCCCATAGTTTCCTGTCTCATTTACTGTGACACTGATGTAAAACACCACAGCTGTAGCTCCAACTTTTTTCTACAGCTTTTGCTGAATTTGTCTAGCACGATGATCCATCACCATTTTCTTCATTTCATTGGCTGATGTGAGATCAGCTTTGGTGAGCAGTTCTGCTGGGTCACCCATGGGATCATGTTTGCTTCTGTAAAAGAATGATCAGTTACTAGAAAATACAAGGAATCATGACAGATTTTAACCTTGTGGGCTGTATTATTAAAATGCTTTTAAGTTTAAAGGGGCAATAAGCAAAATTCATCATTTCTAGATTGCAGGAATTAAAAAATGCTATGTGAAGAACTAGAGGTGTAATTTCATCTGGAGTATAGCATGACCTCACACACCCTCTCTGTGTTGATCTCCAGCCCATTGTTTACAAGCCGGTCCGGCTGCGCGTTCATGTACGTTCATGTGAATCGCCTCCTCCCTCTTCTCGGAGCCCTTGGCCCTCCCTCCCTATAAAAGGCTACAGCCAGTGAGCAATGGCAGCACGTATTTTCGAAGTGAAATGGCGGAGTAAAATGTCTGTTTTAATTAGTGTTACAGTAACGTTAGGCACATGTCGCTATGTTGATTCAATTAAATTTAACGTTACAATCGTAGCATGGGTTAATGTCCGGAGCTTGAGTTATTAGCGGCTCTGTCCCAGCAATGGGTCAGGCGCTACGGTTGTGTTAGGTTAGTAGCCCAGCAGCCCAGCAAACATTTGCAATTAGCATTGTAAAATATAGCCTGGTGGGCAGCCTGGCGGGCCATGTTTAGCTATTCCCCTGCCTACTTCAATGATGATGGTACTAGTAATACATGTAATATATTTGCTGAGATGGAGGCGAGGCGCCGTGACTAGAGGAGCTGGTAGAAGCGCTCCATAGCTCCAATAGCCGTAGTAGCTCTAGTGCTAACTCTGGGAGCTAACGCTAACGTCCCTACTCTTCTCCGTGAGCCGGAGTCGTGCTCATAGGCTCACGAGAGTAGGAATGTTAGCGTGGCAGCCGACTAGTGCTAACGCTAACAGGAAAGCAGGGAAATAGCTAAACACAGCAGAGACAGAGTGAGTGAAAGACATCGCTAACTGCTAAACTAAGCCAAACTAAGTTGGATGTTTAGGTTTTATTTCCTCGCCCCTGTGGCGAGTGAATCTGCCTGTAGTGAAAGCGGGGCTAACCGGTGCTTCCTCCTCAGGCTCCACTTCTCTCAGCTGCCAGCACAGCCAGTTAGCCTCCGCTAGCTTCCCAGTTAACGTTAGCCCCGGCTCTCCATTTGCATCCAACCGGAGCACCGAGCCCTGGTTTGTTATTCAGGTTAATGTGGGAAGAAGCAGCGGGTTTATCGGGCAGTTGAGTGAAGTGGAGCCTGCGGAGGAAACACCGGGACCGTCTGGATGTAATAGTCCGTGGAGGTGCTGCAGTGCTCGGCTGCACAGACGAAGTGAGTGGGGTGGAGGTGGAGAGCAGAGGTAGAGGGAGGAGTGGCTCATGACACACTTTGTTTTGGTCTACAGGCAGTGCACAACAGCAAACCTAGTGGTGAAACCATTTTGCTTTTTGCCCCTTTAAGGATTATGACCTAAACAGCAAAATTGTGAACTATCCTCAATATATAATTCTTACAACACCTCATCATACCTAAACAACAGCATAGGTTGTTTATCAAGGACTCCTCAAATGACATGGTATTTGACCATTAGAGAGTACCAGCAACAGGCATGCATACTCATAGAACTGGAGTTACATCCAGGAACTAGAACTTAACATTGTGAAATGGTTGCAGTTTTAATCACGTGGGTAACATTTTACTTTTCTTTTTTTTTTAAATCATTAAGAGACTTGGATTATACTGCATGAGTTGTGTGAGTATTTGTATATGATGGTCAGTTACAGTCTGAAAATTTAACATTAACCAATGCTGAAGATCTTATTTGAATAAAATATTCATTTCATCAGGCAACTATATACCTGTATATTCCTTGTATGACCGTCTTGAAAGAGACTCTGTCAGGTTTGGTTGCTGAGATGTTTCTCTCCTCCTCCCTTCTTTTCTGCTGTAGCTCCAAGTTGTCTTTCTCATGTTTATTTCCTCTTTCATTAAGCAATCACAGCTGTTATGTATCAAATTAAAGTAGTCAGGCTCTGACGTACTTGCCTCATTGAATGTCAAAGGATAGCTATGGTCACACAGAAGCGTATGCGGTACTATTCATACAATTGAGAGTCTGTGCCAGCCCATGGCAGTAAACGGGGGGCTGGGAGGTTGCCTTACCGTCCTCCGACTGTCGACATCTGGTGAAAGTGAAACTAAGAAGACACTGCTGGGTCTACAGCAAGTTGTTGGAGTCTTTTCTCATACTGAAGTTGTCCATTACCACCGCTTTTGCAATGATTTCAGTGCCACACACCAATGCCATAAACTACCTTTTGCGATGGTATGATGTGGAAGTATGATATGTGGACAGACAGCTTCAATTCATAGCACAACTGGATGCACTGGTTGTGTTGGTATGATGCACCTTTGGAAAGCATCAAATTGAAACGCTGCCGATAACAGCGTAATATAAGGAGCTGGAAAGTCAGTATAGGGTGGCCATGAGAGGGGGTGGATGGGTTCAACAAACCCAGACGTTTTTTCCTAACATAACCACATGCTTTGCCTAAACCTAACCATGTGCTTTTGTTTCATTCTGGAACATCAACAGCAGATGCTGAAGGATACCTGAAGGATGAAAATTACATTAATGAATACCAAAATAGACAGACTTACGTTTTGAGGAATTTTTCGATGGCCTTTCGTTCGTACACTGTTCCGAATTTTGTTTTCACTGGATCAACAAACATTGTTTTGGTGAGTGGACAGATCAGATGTGGGGGCACAAACTTTTTCTCAGGATCCACCAATTTCTTTCAAATCAAAAGTACAGACAGAAAATATTAATATGGCATGATGATGTAAATGTGTGCCAAAAATGTGATACATCATAAAAAAAGACGATGACCTTTTAAAAAAAAAAAAAAAAAAAAAAATACTATACTTGGAGCCATTTAATATGGCTTATAACAACTTCTCCTAAGGCTGTCAATTATCTGTCTAGAAACAAAACCAGTGCAGAGCTTTGACTGTGCATTGCCAGTGATTCGCAAACCATCTCCTTCCTTGTTAAAACCTGATAATCATTCTTTGATTTGATTTGACCACTATGATCCTCCATTGCCTTTTTGGCAGTCTTTTAATAACAAAAAAGTCTCCACACAACAGACTGTGCACATGCTTAGACCGATTCTGTTATGAGAAAGCACCATCTGTATATTAAGGCCAATACAACTGTATCACAACATTATAAACTACAGCCTCAAAATGACCACAGAATCAACTCCTGTCTGACAGTCTGAACCCAAAAAAATCTGTATGCTTCACAAAGGTAGTATATGGTACACAAAGGTAGTAATGCATTGCCTTATACTGACATGTAATTTACTTTTTAGATTATTGCGGTTCATGCACTGAATGGCTTTATATTGTCAAGTGTTTCTTTACCTGTGGAACTTTTCAAAACAACATTATTCATTTACCTTCTCCATGTCATCTCGTGATTGCGCAGCAGTTTCCTCTGTATGTTTTTTGGCCTCCTGTTCATACGTCTGTCGGTTGCTCAGGAACTCCTCAGCCAGAATGCTTTCACAGAAAGAGACACATTTTTAACTCAAATGCTTCATTTACCAAATGAAACTACATGCAACTCAGCTGCAAAAAGACATTACTTTTATTTTGCCCCACTCTGCTGTACCAAGGCACCAAAAGTTTTTAGTCTGTGGGCCCCAGTTTCTATTACATATAATGATCTGAAGTGGGGGTGGGTTGGGATGGGGATGGGTGGCTGGTTGGCACATTGTGTACTTAACCACTTCCTTATTATCCAGTAGTACAGACTGTTACCTACTTAAATTTCATCAACAATGTGTCCTAATGAGTGTCAGCGACTCAACAAAATCTCACCCCCACTCATCCCATATCGCTGCTTGGTCCGTGAACTTCTACATCTACATGACTAGTTGGTATCCTGGGTGCACCTATTGTTGATGTTCTGGGACACCGTGTCAATTTCCATCGTTTACATGCATTGTGTCTTTTCAAAATTCACTTGTTTTCACAGGTAATGTGCAGTTCCTGCAGACTTACTGTAAAGACAGACCACACCCTCTCTGAAGATGTCCGACTAATCCAAACTACTGCTAAGTGTCAAGAAGTGTTGTAGCAACATTTCAAGATCGGTTTGGTGATTGGCTGTTGATTTTGCATGTATCACCTAATTAAAATGCTTTTCATAACAAACCTGTCATGTAAGTCAACCACCCTGAATGTAAAGCCCTGCATCTCTCCTCTTACTACATGCATAAGTTATTAAACAACACATTTTGTCTAATTAGGCTGTGAAGATTACAAACTATAAGCGTGTTACAGAGATACCTGGTGAAGCCCTTCACCTCCACCTGTGGTTGTCTTGCTTGCTTATCTTCATGTAATTTGTGAATTATTGATTACAGTCTTTACCATAGTTACATTAATGTGAAGCATTTGCTTATTTGTGTATTATTTTTTTTTAGCAAGCAAACAAACAAAAAACACATTCAGTAGACAATGTGAGATGGGGGTTGACAGTTTGAATCAGCAACCCCTTACACTGGTTGAATAAACAAACATGGACAGTGAATGTCCCCTCTATCCTATGATAAGGCCTTTAGCTAAAAACATAAGTGTGTGTGTACAGTATGGGTGTGTTGTGAGTGTGCTGGGGGTTAAATCTAACCTGTCCAGTGGATCCTCAGGCTCAGGGATGATGAGCAGTCCATATACAGCATTGAGGATATCTCTCATGGTGATTTGGGCATTGTAGTTCCGGTCAAATATGTTGTGGCAGATGCGCCCCACATTGTTGATATTACAGTGGTACACCTTTGTTCATGTTAAGAAAGTGACACTGCAATTGAAGTGCATATAATATTTACAATTATTTCAATTTAGGCACTTTTATATTTCTTGAAAGCAATAATTTGGAAACACGATCAGAGAATCACTCCATGCCCCGCAGTTACAGATGTGTCATTGTTATGATATCTTAAATCTGCTCATGGCAAATAAATGAGAAGACTAAGAAAACTGTACATCTAATTTTCTAAACATGCACAGAGTTTGATTTTGATGCCATTACTGATGTACTCCATCTGGCAGTGTTACAATGCAGCCAAATGCTTGAAGCTGTGTATTTATTTGGCAGGATACAGGTGTGACAAAGCGAACAAGTGGAGGCTTCACTGGGTAGTCAGCACCAAACTGGCAGAACAACTCAAAGGTTCCTTTCTCATAAGGTGTGTCAGGGGGTCCTTCCATGAGAATCTTCCAGAATGCTGAAACATTTAGAAAAAAGACTGAAAAGTTGACACCAGGTTTGCCCTTTATCCAGTGTTGCTTTAAATGATCTGACTGTTGACATATAACAGAGCTTGTACAAAATAGCTTGAACCCTAACAAAAATGTATTAACGTATTTCTAATGCATTATGTTGGGGTGGTATAGTTTCTGAAGCAACAGTTGGTTGTTCCTCAATCTGTTTACTGGGCTTGCTCATAGACTGTACGGTGAAGATGGACGACATGACAGCTCCCCAAAAGTGAAGCCACAGTGTCTCGATCTCCCCCTGGAGGCTGGCTGCAGTACAGGTCATAAGCCAGTGACCTATGATGTCAGCAGATTGGACATGGGCCAAACTAAAAACACATCCAATAAATTTCTCCCCAGATGTTTCTGTCATTTAAGGTAGTTTTATCACCCCGATGTTTTTATGACCCTGTTAGGTTATAATTAGTTATTTCACTTTAATATCAAAGGGGGTTTGACAAAGGGGGTTTGCTCGCATACAGTGGTGCTTCTCACGACTGGTCAAGTGGCAGGAACTCGATACCACGGAGATTGCTACTGCAAAGACTCTTGCTCCAAGTGATGTCATTAGCACAAGATGGCAGCAGCCATAACCTGAATATTTTGGCTTTATTTGTGTACAGTGGGAGGATGTGGACTGGTGGGCACATTACAGTTTACGCACTGGGCCTCTATGTAAAATAGGTGCGGATGAACCTTTAGCTGAATGGTTTTGGCCATTATTAGACAGTTGACATAGGCTGGAAACATAGGGAGAGAAGGAGAGAGTGGTATACCATGCTGCAAGGGTCCCAAGGCTAGAACCAACCAGCCACTTGTTCTACAGATGGATGTTTTTTTTTTTTTTAAACTGCTGAATACGGGGTGCCCAGTAGCTCAGTGGTTAGCGCAGTGTCACAGTGGCCTTGGGTTCCATTCCAGCCTGTGGCCCTTCACTGCATGTCATCCCCTCTCTCCCCCCCTCACATTCAAGTGTGTCCTGTCAAATAAAGGCAAAAGGCCAAAAACAAAAAACAAAAACAAAGAAACTGCTGAATACATGGATGTTGGAAGAAGGAATCACTTATATCCATCAATGAATTTAAAGGCATCATAAAGATGAAAAATGCGGTGATAGAGTCATGTGCTTGTTTGTCTTGAGAGGCCTCTATGTTTGAATAGCTGTTGTTTTATTGTGGATTTTTGTATTATATGTTGTATTTGTTGCATTTTAAATGTGTTTTGATTGGCTGCTACCTCTGCCTTTTAATCTCAATGGGACTTCGTGGTTAAATAAAGGTTAAATAAAATAAAATAAAAAATTACCCATCATGACAACACTTCACGTTTTGCATGCACGACTTGAATGTTTGTTAAAGGTTAAGCTGTTAAGATTTAAATCCATTCAACTTACTGAAGTCCGACTCTGATGGGAAGATACTGAAGTAGGGATGTGGGTCACAATGCAGGCTCCTCAGCTCCTCCAGGATACGTTTGTCCTTTTCCATCAGTTGACCAACTTTGGCATCTCTGATCTTCTTTTTCAGAGTGCTAGTGTGAAAGATTATTGTCTCAATAAGATTTGTATTCCTAAATAACCTAGGTTTCTGGCTTTGTACTACGCTATTGTTACCCAGAGATTATTCTAAATATCATAAGGAAATAATTACTTTATATCATATTCATTTGGTATTGTGTAATTGAGAAGACTTGTTTTTATTCTTTATAAATGAATCTTGCTACCATACTAAGGGTCACACCCCTTGGCATCTCATAGCGAGGCACAGGGTACGGTTTCGCTTCTCTATGTGACGCACAGATGAAACATTATGTAACACGTGGTTAATGTTGAGAAACAGTTGAATTTAGGTTTCTGTAACAAAACAAGGTGGTTAGGTTTAGGAAAAATATCATGGTTTGGGTTAAGATAAGTATCTGTTTTGTAATGTAATGTGACATGAATACATCAGGTGAATGTGTGACAGGCCTAAGTGAATTACTTAATGTTACATTAAAACAATGTTGACTTTTGGTTCTATACAAAACGTGAGTAAGTAGGCTATAAGTTACGTAATGTTACATTAAAACAACGCTAACTTTTGGTTTCACACAGGACAAGAACTATGGTCTCCTCGGTGAAAGTCTTTTGGTTTGACACATCCATCTCCTTTACCTCCTGCCCTGTACAGACCTTCCCGCTCTTTCTACAATGTCAGGTGCTCTCAGTATCAAGTATGTCTGTGGATGGGTTTACATTGGAGTTAACTGAAAGCCTGGTGCATTTCATAAAGACGGCCAAGGGTGCCTTTGGCATTGCTATCACATGCCAAGGGGCGGTATTTGACGACCATAAGATTGGACTGAATACATACTTTGAGTGTTTCCACCTTCAACGATCAAGGCTCTTCAGAAATAGATCCACAGTCTATAAAACATGCAATAAACTTTGCAAGTGCAATAACTGAAGTTACACTTTAAAACTGGGCATGAAAGCAATGTCACAATATTACATTATTGCTTATTGGTGTTAAATTCAAAACATTAAGTTACATTTTAAATAAACAGTCATATCTTTATTTTCCTAAAAACATGGTAATATATTTTAAGGTGATAAAAGTGTAAATGCTGTTTCAGAGGTTGCCAAAAAGATGAAAATGTCAGAAATTAGTTTTTCACAAAAATAACACATTAATGCACAATATAAAGCAGAAATTGCATCATGCTGGAGCTACACAGTCACCACCAAAAACTAATCTCTCAGCCAATTCTTGTGCTGAATCACAGCCAAATCTTGCTGGGACTTTTTCAGTAAATTCACTTAAAAGTGTTTGACAATGCTGAATAAAAATCATGTGATCTGAAATTCTAAGCAAGAAAATGTATACAAGGAATTCAGTTGCTTACCTCTCTGTCACTGTCACTTTACTGTTTATCTGGGTTGGTAAGATAGCCTCAGGGAATGTATCATACCCATGAGCAGAAGAGGTTGCTATCAAAGAACTCTGAAAAATATGAAGTAGAATTGAACAAGCACGTCATTACAATGTGCAGTTGCCTGGTTGCCTTGGTTTAAACTCTGACGGTGTCTACTCAGAGCACTTCAAACAGAACTGTAGACACTAACTTTAGTGATGGAAGATGGGTCTGCTTTTTTCTTGGGCTTCCTCATCTCCAAAGAGAGAACAGTCTCGATCTCAAAAAGCTTCAGACCATCCTTGCTTGTTTCTGGTTTGAAACAGCAGCCCCCTGAAGCAATGCAGATTATTAAAGAAAAGCATTTTAACCTTTTTGCTCTCAGTAACTTGAAACGGCAAATGTTTAGTCAGCCTATGACCTTGGGAGATCAGCAGCAGTCCTGACTCTGTTCATTCCAATGGGAGAAGTCAACATGAGCATAGACTACAGCAACAGCAAATAATATTTTTCAGATGGACATATGAGAATAAAATGATCTTTCTTTGATACATGTCTGATATCAGACAAAAATGAACAGCAAAATAAGGAACAAACATTAACTTTGTACTGTATATAGTGTTGTAGTGTTCTAAATCTGCTTTCATCCATCCACACAACATTCACCACACTTTAAAACAAGGTGGGGGTATGTGGGGGAGAGATGTCCACACCTGTTTAGGAGACCAGAAGTGTATACTGTACTACTTCATACCACTGGCATAGTTTGTAATGTGACGTCTTGTTATAGAGTGTCTTTGATGTCACCCATTGGCTTATGATAATATAAGGAAACATTTTGAACCCTCTGTATAGGCATGCTTTAGCATGGTTACATGGTGTTTTAGGATTGTTGAACCTGGTTCGAATGGAAAACTCAAATGACCCAAGTCAAGATACTAAAAAAGTTACTTCTACTAGTCTATTGAGATTTTCATACTGTACCTGTTGCATTACTGATTCCACGCAGAATATTGTTCTCCACTTTCCCAAGGAGAATTGAATCCACAATGATGTTGGACTTTATCAGGTTGGCAGTAACAGCATCTGGCTGGTTTGAGGATCTATGCACAAAGAATACATTTTCAAGAGGCATATTTTGCAGTTTTTCATATTTCTTGGGGACACTGATGACAACTGACAACTAATTAAATGAATACACCTTCTTCCTTAATGCTTAAATCCAACCCAAGCTACACCTGAGGCTAATTCTCCGCTTAACCTTAACAAAAAGTATTAACTATCAAATAGTCCTTTAAATTACACTTTGACGAACAAGATAGTAGCGTGCTCGAGGACCGTCTTAATCATGTGATACTCAAGAAAAAAAAACACAGGTGCTCTTGAAGAAGAGTCTTTAAATTAGTTTGGACCTGCAGGATGGCTGATTGGGAACAGAATATTTAGACTGACTAATACATTATAGTCACCTAACTACATCATATTAGCAGTGATGAAATAGGAAAGTAGCAATGAGAGTAATATTACCCGACATCATGTCCATCAGTGAGACAAAGAATGCGAAGTTTACAGTCTGGAAACTTCTTGACTTTTTCTAACTCAAGTAGTCCATGCTGCAGGGCATCATACAGCAGAGTGCGTCCTGCTGCCGTAAGGTTGTGCACATGTTCCTAAAAAGGTAAAAAATAAAAAACAACAACTCTGTCTATTTATGTTTATTAAACTTGTGTTTCATGGCTCAGGGGCTGATGCTATATGACATACAGACAGAAAACTAATTGCCTAATGAAGTTTCAAACCATTTTAATTTCTGAGGCCACTAGATGGCTCTCTCCGATCAACCAAGTGTCGAAAGCACCAAATTGAGCCATTTTAATTTTTTAAACCAAAAGCACCATCTAGTGGGATCAGAAAATAAAGAAAAGGGTTCATGACAACGCATTCTCACTCCCACTCATCTCATATCGACAATCGGTATGTGGCCCTACGCATCATAATATGACGTGCTAGGTAAACCTCTAGTATCAGTTTTGGACACTCAGAGGCAGCATGTCAAGTTATGCTTGTTACATGCATTGCTTTGTGCTTATTCAATGCACACAGTCTCTTTTCAAAGACTTTATGTAAGTGAAATACCTAGTTTTCAGGTTTAATTCCACCAGGCTTAGGCAACTAAAACACATGGCTAGGTTTAAAAAAAAAAAAAAAACATCACGGTTTGACTTAAAATAAATATGTTTGCAATGCAATGTAACGTCATGTGACATCAATCACTGACACAGTGCTACACGTACTGACACTACATTGTTACGAAAATATCTCAATTAAATTTTTGTTTTGTATGAAACACAAACAACAGTCTCTCAGGTGAAAGTCTGGAATTTGTTTGATCCATCTACCACCACTGCTGTCTAGCCTATGCAGACTTTCTCACTCTTTATACTGCAGTAGTTCCCCAGAACGTCATAAAATATTGCCTCATACCACTGCCAAAGGGTGCAACAGTGCGTCAGTGTCTGATGCAGAGGGCCACCAACCAAATGTTGGTATTTTACAAATTGGGAGTGAAACCAGATGTTTAATGTGCTTCAATGGCAATCACTAAAGAACACATCTTAAATTTCAGCATTATATTTCTGACACTAAAATAGTTTTAAGTGGAAACAGACCTTCCTTACTTATGAAGGTAGGTAGGTAGATGGTAGTTAATATAGCAAAGATGCTCCGTAGTCTGAACCAAGGTGGCAAACTCTTTATAGATGTTGTGAAGTTAATGTCGCACTGTGTTAAATGTTTTGGTTAGGGTACCATCTTGTGAGGATCTTACTGTGTAACCTGTGCCCACTACAATGGTCAAGCAATGGTTAATTGGACAAAGTAATCAGGATACACAACATAAATCCATATGACTTGAAAGCCCAAGGCTGGATTACAAACACTGATGCACTCCCTCCACTCAAAAACCCAGACAATATAAAATATCTGGCTTTTGAACTGAGCGCATTCAATCTGGTAATAGAAATAACAGAGTGCGTATTGTATCCAAAATGTCCAACATGGCATAACATACCTTAACATTCTCTACTGGATAGCTACCAGGGAAAACAGAAGGGCTATCGTCTTCCTGTTTTGGTTGTGTGATAGTTGATGCACACAGATGATGTCAATATTCCACTGCCATTACATTGTATAATCAACCTTCACTACAAATCATAAGGTGAGGCAAAAAGTTGTCTGTGTTGACCTTAGGACTCACATTTACAGTACTGAACTGAATAGGGATCTGGACATCTACCTGGACAGACCCACGCTTTTCAGGTATGGTGGTCTTCACCTCAACTGGTCTGGCTCTCGTCTACAACAAGGCACTGACGCTAAAATCATGCAAATCCTTGTGCAACTGACATGGGGTTGGTCCGTTCCATTATATTAATAACTGTGCTCTTAAGTGTGATACTCCTGTGACTGTAAATGCCACATACTGTGTAAATCCTGAAGGTATTCAGAACAGGAATGTTAAATGCTTGCCTGCGGTTCGATCGCCTGACAGTAGCCCATCTTTTGACCCGGTCTCACTGATTCCCGTCATCACAAACTTTAGGCCCAAGAAATGCCTCCCTGCTCACACAACTAGAGCTAACAGTATCAACTTGATCCATATTACCTACAATCATAAACAGTCTGTGCAATCCATCACTCCTAAGTTTGCCCTCTTCAGTGCTAGATCTCTGTCAAACAAAACCTTTATCCTGAATGATCTGATCACATCGCATTATTTGGATTTTCTGATTCTGACAGAAACATGGCTAAAGACTGGGGACTGCTGCCATCCAATTGAACTCTGTCCTCCTGAATATAGTTATTTTAACTCCCCAAGGTCCATTGACCATGGTGGTGGCCTTGCAGTTGCCTACAGCAACCTTTTTAATTGTAAACATATCACTGTTGATAATTTTCAGAGTTTTAAGATGCTCATGTTCAAAATCAACTGTCAAAACCCTATCTGCTGTATCTCAATCTACTGTCCCCCCCAAACCAAACAACTGCTTTTTGGTAGAGTTCTCTGAATTTCTATCATCATCATCGCCCATTTTGATGATACATCCAACCATTTTGCTACTGAATTCCTAAACATTACTGATTCATTCCATCTGGTGCGGCATGTTTCTGGGCCAACACATAACCAAGGCCACACCCTACCTCGTTTTTACTCTTGGCCTTACTATTAACCCCCTCTCATTGATTGATCTAGTCTCTGATCATAAATGTATTCTATTTGACTCCTACACTCAGGCAACTGCTCCAAGTCAGAAGCGAACAGTATGTTCCCGCTTTTTTAATATCCAGTCTGCTTCAAGTTTCTCATCTATTTTTTTCTGATTTATATAATGGCCATATTCAACCCTCTAACATTAATAATTTGGTTAATAATTTCAATAATCTGTGTTCCTTTGCATTGGATGCCATCGCACCTTTTACAACCAGGTCAGTAGCAGGTACCAAATCATCACCATGGATAAATGATGCTATCCGTAGCTGTAAGCAGGAATGCAGGAGGGCTGAGCGCAGATTGAAAAAGACAAAACTCAATGTTCACTTTCAACACATGAAAGAACTTTTAACTTTACTCAATCAAAAAATCAAGGATGCAAGATCAACTTATCACTTTTCACTTGCCTTAGCCAAGCCGTCACATCTTCAGCTTGTACAAAATGCAGCAGCTAGGCTATTAACTGAGACTGGCTGTAGATCTCATATCATTCCTGTTTTAGCCTCACTGCATTGGCTGCCAGTGAAGCTCAGGATTAATTTCAAGATTCTTTTAATTACGTGTAAGGCCTTACATGGTTTAGCTGCTGCCTGTATTTCCAAGCTACTAAGCCCGTATTCTTGAATGTGTCTTCTCCAGTTTTTGTGTCCTCTCCCCAATGTCAATGTAAAGCACTTTGCAACCTGCGTTAAAAAGGTGCTATATAAATAAAGGTGTACTTACTTACTTACCTTGAACTTTTCGAGTGTTTCTGTAAATGTGTGGAGAGTTTTCACTGTAGAGTCAAACTTCACAAGGCCAATGACATGATAAAAATCATAAGCCATGGTCCGTGTTGCGAAGTTGTCGAAAAGCTGTTTAACAGCATGGATTTTCTGTATTTTCACACTTCCGTAGCAATTATCTGCCATGGATGAGCTTGTATCTATCAGCACCTGATGAAGTTGAAGTCAGAAAATGATTGTTATTTATTCAATTTACTTTTGCATCCAAAAAGAAAGCTTCACAGAAGGGATGGGATCTTGAAGGAGCATGTTTTGTAATTTGCTACAGCACATAATACACCAACACAGGCAGAAGCACGTAAGAGGGAAGCAATGTCCTTAAATAGCCATGAATAGTTTTGATACTGGGCTTGTGCTTGATTGAGGGGTTGGCCATAGTATCATAGTTCCTTGACACTGCTCATGCTCAGTTGTTTACATAAAAAAGGTTGCTCATCAGTTTGACTTTGGCAGCATCTGAATATACTGATTTTAAACCTAAATGCTATTAGCCTGCTACTGCCTTTCTCTACATGAAAGTTTCCTTGTAGCAATAACTTCAGTGACTACATTTCCAGACACAGTAATATGCAAGTATATTTCCAAATTCAACAATATTCAGAATTTAATATGGCACATCTAAACAGCATATTCTGTTTGGATATTCAGAATTAGGCCTTTTCCTGAATTTAGCACTTCCATTTAAGACATGAGAGATATGCCAGTATTATTCAGGGGGGTGGAGGAGGGGGGCAAGAAACGGAGAAGGAGAAGGAGAAGCAGAAGCCAATACATTCTCACTCCGACATACTGATTTTTGATCAAGCACTAAGTCAGTACAACACCACAAATTGATGTTTTTTTTTCTTCAACAAAAACACGTGGTTGGGTTTCGGCAACGAAAACACAGGGTCTGGCTTTAGAATCTTACGGGACACGAACACTGCTCTCTAGGGTGAAGGTCCCTGGTTATTGGGCCCATCCACCACCCCTCCTGCCTGCCTCACTTGGACTTTCACCGCCTTAACTTTCACGCTTCGTCCTGCTGCATTTCTCCCTGACGCCACCAGGTGCTGTATCAGCTGTGTATCATGCGAACATTAAAGGATGCTATTTTTCATTGGTTTCTGACACTGCAAGTCACTGCCCAAGTGCTGGATTGCAACGACTTTGGATTGAGACTGCGTTGGAAGAAACATTACTACTTTTGAACATTATGAAAGACTTTGATATCAAGAGGTGTTGGATATGTACAGTACATATATCACAATGCTAACCTTTTTTAAAAAGATGGCTGAAGGAATGAATGACAGAGGCTATGTTTGCACAGTCCAACAAGTCTGCCACTGGCAAGAAACTGAAAAAAATCCAAAGCCAAATGTCACAAGCAACTCCATCCATTCCACTTTGCTATATCTTGAGACAATAAACAACAGGGTAAGGCACATTAATTGGAGTATGCATGGCTGCATGTTAACAGGTATATTTGTGGAATATTCATTTTCATTAGTATGGTGATAGAATTTTCTAGAATAAGGGCAACAACCAGAATATTTTGAGCATGTAAACATAGCCGCTGTTCCTCAGTAATTAAAAACAATCTCTGTCCACTGCCACCGATTAGAAATTAATCTGTTATACATGTTTGACAGTGTCTCACTGCCAGTGACTGTTACGTTAAAGCAATAGTTTGCTTTTTTTTAGTAGGTTTGTATAGGGTACTTATTTATAGTAAGTATATTACATACAGTGGATGTCAGTTGACAAGCTCCCAGTTTGGAGAAGCAGGCTGGAGTCTGACATGGAAGGTGAGCTAATGTACTACTGTGGACAGTGTCAGCAACAAAACCCATTTTAACCACTTAAAAAAACTAATCCTAAAAAACAAAAAACAAAACAAAGCAAAAAACCCCACAACATTATATTGAGCATATGTTCACCACTTTACCTTTCTGTTAACACCTGTTCTGATGGGAAAGGTGTTAACAGCTTAATTTCCCAATCTATGCTCTCGTCAGAACCACCAGAGTCCATTGACAAAAAGCTGTTGATCTACTGCTGCTTCAGTCAGTTAGTTAGTTAGTGTTATAGTGTGACTTTGATGGATCCAAACTAACCCTTAAAAATACCAAAGTCAGACAACAAAACAAATAAAACTAGAGCACTCGGAGAGCACAGTCCTCCGCCAAGCAGCTCGGATTTCCCACCATTTTATTATTTTATCCACTTCGCTTCAACCGATCACCAGCAAAATTTTATCATCTGTTCCTTGTGCCATTATCAACCGTCCCTGAAAATTTTATCAAAATCCGTTCTGAACTGAGTTATTTTGCAGACAAGCAACCAGACAAACGCCGGCGAAAACATAACCTACTTGGCAGGGGTAATAATCATTTGAGGCAGCGGTAGAACAGCAGCTCTTGTGTTTGGCAATGTCAAATCACGGTTTTCTCAATGTCTGACATCAAGGTAAAGTGGTGAAAGCATAAATATAGTAGTAATATAGTAGTAGTAATATAGTGTAATTAATTATTTCCGATAACCATTTTTATCCTTTAATTGGAGATCTGTTACGAGGTCAGGCCCGTATTTAGGCATTTCCTACAAATGGTGCTGCTGTGTGACGCATAGTACTGGTGTCAGCACAATAAATGGTACCCCATGGTGAGTACCTGAGACAACCCCACTTCAAAAACTATGAGCTATCCTTTAATGTTTCTCCCGACTGTTGATGCTTGACGCATGCAGACTAAGTCAAAGATCTCCTGCTAATCTCAGATATAACTCCTGCTTTTTACATTCAGTCCACTGGGTGGAACACTGAGTCAGATTTAATCATTAAAAGAAGCAGCAGGGGACCATCATTACCAGTATAGCCTCTTTTGGAGTCCTGGTTGTGACGAATGAAAAGTCATCCCGGTGGTCACCAGTTCTACATAAAAAGTGAGAATTTCATCAAAAAATGTGTACTGAATATTTTAAGACAACTATGTAAAAGCCTAGCTAACATTAATCTGTGCATTCCACTGACTATGTTACGCTTAATAAATGATTCATACTGCACGGTACATATCAGACTGTTATGACTAATTGAAATGTTTGCTTTGCTTAACTTTGTTGTGCATTTGAAAAACAGAAAGAAACAGAGATGCAGCCACTTTAAATGAACACACACAGCCACAAAGCCACAATATCATAAGAGTACCAAGGTCAACTTTAAAAAATATATATCTTGGTTTGATTTACAGTACAGGCCAAAAGTTTGGACACACCTTCTCATTCAATGCGTTTTCTTTATTTTCATGACTATTTACATTGTAGATTCTCACTGAAGGCATCAAAACTATGAATGAACACATGTGGAGTTATGTACTTAACAAAAAAAGGTGAAATAACTGAAAACATGTTTTATATTCTAGTTTCTTCAAAATAGCCACCCTTTGCTCTGATTACTGCTTTGCACACTCTTGGCATTCTCTCCATGAGCTTCAAGAGGTAGTCACCTGAAATGGTTTCCACTTCACAGGTGTGCCTTATCAGGGTTAATTAGTGGAATTTCTTGCTTTATCAATGGGGTTGGGACCATCAGTTGTGTTGTGCAGAAGTCAGGTTAATACACAGCCGACAGCCCTATTGGACAACTGTTAAAATTCATATTATGGCAAGAACCAATCAGCTAACTAAAGAAAAATGAGTGGCCATCATTACTTTAAGAAATGAAGGTCAGTCAGTTCAGAAAACTGCAAAAACTTTAAATGTGTCCCCAAGTGGAGTCGCAAAAACCATCAAGCGCTACAACAAAACTGGCACACATGAGGACCGACCCAGGAAAGGAAGACCAAGAGTCACCTCTGCTTCTGAGGATAAGTTCATCCGAGTCACCAGCCTCAGAAATGGCAAGTTAACAGCAGCTCAGATCAGAGACCAGATGAATGCCACACAGAGTTCTAGCAGCAGACCCATCTCTAGAACAACTGTTAAGAGGAGACTGCGCCAATCAGGCCTTCATGGTCAAATAGCTGCTAGGAAACCACTGCTAAGGAGAGGCAACAAGCAGAAGAGATTTGTTTGGGCCAAGAAACACAAGGAATGGACATTAGACCAGTGGAAATCTGTGCTTTGGTCTGATGAGTCCAAATTTGAGATCTTTGGTTCCAACCGCCGTGTCTTTGTGAGACGCAGAAAAGGTGAACGGATGGATTCCACATGCCTGGTTCCCACTGTGAAGCATGGAGGAGGAGGTGTGATGGTGTGGGGGTGTTTTGCTGGTGACATTGTTGGGGATTTATTCAAAATTGAAGGCACACTGAACCAGCATGGCTACCACAGCATCCTGCAGCGACATGCCATCCCATCCAGTTTGCGTTTAGTTGGACGATCATTTATTTTTCAACAGGACAATGACCCCAAACACACCTCCAGGCTGTGTAAGGGCTATTTGACCAAGAAGGAGAGTGATGGAGTGCTGCGGCAGATGACCTGGCCTCCACAGTCACCAGACCTGAACCCAATGGAGATGGTTTGGGGTGAGCTGGACCGCAGAGTGAAGGCAAAGGGGCCAAGAAGTGCTAAACACCTCTGGGAACTCCTTCAAGACTGTTGGAAAACCATTTCAGGTGACTACCTCTTGAAGCTCATGGAGAGAATGCCAAGAGTGTGCAAAGCAGTAATCAGAGCAAAGGGTGGCTATTTTGAAGAAACTAGAATATAAAACATGTTCTCAGTTATTTCACCTTTTTTTGTTAAGTACATAACTCCACATGTGTTCATTCATAGTTTTGATGCCTTCAGTGAGAATCTACAATGTAAATAGTCATGAAAATAAAGAAAAGGCATTGAATGAGAAGGTGTGTCCAAACTTTTGGCCTGTACTGTATAATGGGATTTAGAGAACAAAAAAAATGGAAGTACTTACTTAGCTGCCAATATGTTCAAATCCATAGTTCTGATTTTGCCAGCCAGGCAATCATACACTTCGATCATTGCAGGTTGTAACTTATTTTTATTTATATAGACACCAAGGTTGCCTGCCAAAAACAATAGTATTTGTTAGAGGAAAGCAAGAAGTAGCACAAAAGCAACATAAAAATGGGAGACATGAACAATTTTATATCTGAAACATGCCAAACAAATATCAGTAATTCAGTAGTAGTAACCAAAACAGTTCAATTTTTTGAGAAAGTGTGGGGAGAGAGGTTACCATAAAACTTCAATCAGTAGCCTGGGTTATTGTTTTCTTAAATTAACTGAACTCAATAGACTTATACTTGGGACAGGCGTCTATATGGGATGGGCCTTTAATTCCTTTCAAACAAGTGTTGCTCAGCAAAAATGGGACATACAATCAAATTGTTTATTTGAACCAGTACGAATATTACATGTATAAAAATCAGGCCAAAAATAACATATCAATTATGTGTTACTTGTTGATGCTGTGTTGGTTGTTTATGCCGTTCAGTTCAGCCAGGAATGCACAGATTTATACACTAGAGAGACAAAACAACCGCTCCACAAGCGCATGGCACAACACAGGAGAGCCAGCTCCTCGGGTCAAGACTCAGCTGTCCACTTCCACCTACAGGAGAAGGGACACTCCTTTGAAGACAGCAATGTGCACATCTTAGCCAGGGAGGAAAGATGGTTTGAAAGAGGAGTAAAAGAAGCCATCTACATCAAGCTGGAACGACCATCGTTAAACAGAGGAGGTGGCTTACGACACCACTTATCACCCACCTACAATGTAGTCTTGGGATCCCTCCCCAGATGACTTCACACCCATTCACATCTGGTCCAACCTGACCCTGACGACACACATGGTGGCCAGGTGGGTCAGCGACTCACATTTTGACCTTAATGACTCTGAAGCTAAGAGCTCACGTGACCCCCTACGACTCTGCAAGGGTTCCCACCAACACAGGGTTTAAAGCCTGCAAATTTGCACCAGTCATTGAGAACTGAAGAAGCTTCTTTGATGAGAGGTGAAATGTCTTCATGAAACGCAAGCAAGTCCAGTTGCCTACGATACAACACTGACGATGTAATGTTACATAACTTATATATGGTTGTCACGTTGTCACTGACATCACGCCACATTATTTTAACACACAAACATAATATCTTTTCTTAACCTAACCAAGTAGTTTGTTGCCTAAACCTAATCGCCACCGTTTCACAACATTAACCAGATGTTACAATGTGTTTCAGCTGTGCGTCTCATAGAGGTGCCATGCACATTGCTATGAGGAGCCAAGGGGCAAGATGAAGCATCAACATTTGACAATCTGAGAATGAGAACGGGCTGGACAAGACACATCACCTTACATTACCTTTGTAACATACGCCTACAATTTACACTGAGGAAAAATTCAATGCAACACTTTTTTTTTTGCTCATGCTTTTCACAAGTTTACGTTAAAGACTTCTTTATACACTCAATAGATATGTTTCTCTCAAATTCCCTGAGACAATTTCTGGTGGTTTGTGCAGGCATTATATGCTTGTGCAAACCAGTTATTCTATCAACTATCTGGTTGGCTGGTCTTGAACAATTTTGCAGGTAAAGACACTGGATGTGGAGGTCCTGAGCTGGTGCGGTTACACGTGGCCTGCTTTTGATAGGCCGGTTGGGTGTACTGCCAAATTCACCAAAATGACATCAGAGACAACTTTTGGTAGTGAAATTAACATTCAGTCCACAGGCTAGAGCTCTGGTAGACTTTCCTGCTGTCAGCATGCCAGTGGCACATTCCCTCAAAACAATCTGGATTATCTTGGAAAAGGAGAAGTGCTCACTAAAGCCCTGTTCGCACTGCATAAAAATCCCACTTTGTATGTAATGGGAAAGGTTACAACAGCATTCGCACTCAAGTCAAATGATTCTGCAATAGTCACAGTAATTTATCAGATGCGGCTCTGATTTGCAGCTATGGAAATAAGCACCTGAGTGAATCTGCTATTTTTAGCTCCTTGCAAGATGCAATGATGCACCAAAACAAAATACCGTCCATTTCCACTCAAGCAGCACTCAAACATTGATCCACATTAGTCTGCAAGGAGTTTAAAATGGAGACTGAATAAGAAAGAGATAAAATGAAATAACCACAGTAACATGTTCTCAGGCCTCCATGCTGCTTTTTATGGTTTACTCACCTGTTTTCTGGCCTATCTGTGATATCGAACTTGAAACATTAGTTAAAAATAAATAAATAATACTATAGTAATAAATATTAATAATAAATCTGCTGCCAGGTTGTGGACACTGCTCTGCTCTATTGGTAATGGTAAAAGGAGTCTACTGCCTATTTTTCCCATGCTTGAAAACCCACTTATGCATGCAAATTTTGGTGGAAAACGGGTATAACATTGATTTTAACATATTTGCGGCCAAACATTGAGAGCAATTAGGCATTTGTGAAGATAAAAAAAATTATCAGATCATTAACTTAAACTGATGTTAAAGGAGCCTAAACTTTAAAACATAGTTCAAGTGCAACTGAAGATGTTTCACAATGTTATCATGCGTTTTTAAATCTGCAATATATTAATTATTGTGTTGTCCACAGGTAGGTGCACAAATTTAGGACATGCTTCTGTGGGTCACATTTAGAGATAGGAACATACAACCTGTGCAGTCATATTTTTCAAATATATGAAATTTCAGAATATGTATTTTGCAGACATAAAAAAATGAGTGGCTCCCAAGACCCAACTGTTTAATAAATATGCTGTTTTCTATTTTAATATATTTCCATTTTTTGTTTTGTTTTTATTCCTCCTAAGTCTGTGTTTGTGTTTATGTCTGTCGCCTTTTTTCTTTTTGCGCTATATAAATAATGTTACATGGGTACTTGTTATTTGTTATCCAACCAGGTCTTCAAATGTGTACTGTTACTGTGTATAAAATCTAACGTAATTATTGTTACTATGAGTAATGTTAATGATTATTATTAATGTAAATTGAATGTAAATTTAACATTTACAGTTATAACATTACAATATATACACAATATGCCATCTCAGTATGCCTATATGGCACCTTCAACCAGCAACAAAGGATTGTGACCATCTTTGGTGCCTCTACATCATTTGTTTTCACTGCCACAGTGGATGAAAGCAAATATTTCTTTCCTGTTCTGGCTAAATTTAATCACTGATTTTACTAATTCACCAAGCTACTGGAACTATTGTTGTCTTAGTGGCCATTTTAGTAATCTCTGTGTCTTTCTCTGGCTCAGCTACATGGAGGCAGCTATGGTGCTGCTGCCTCTAACAGCCTCTGGACACTGTTTTTTTAAATCAGCCTATATTGCACCTTATGTACCACAACATTCTCCTGTAATGAGTGTACAAGTGTACTGTCTTTGTGACATTAACATGTAAAATTATCATCAGATTATAAAAATTAGGTGTTCAGATTTGTGCAGTACCTTCACTCAGGTAAACAAGGCGTGCATCATCACCGCAGAGAGCCTTCAGAAGCAGTGGTGGAGACACACTGAATTGAGGGAAAGCTTTCAGTTCTTCTGCCATGTCTCCCAGTGTCTTCTCAATATCTATGTGAAAGCTACAATTGCATTATATAGGTTACTATTTGGGTTACTGTGAGTACAGTGTATCAACACACAAAGTGAGGTGGAAAACATTTAAGTAGCTACATTTGTAAGAAGTGTACTCTTTCAACTAAATATCTTCTTTGGACTTGTACCACCCACACTAAAAACCAATGACAAAAAGTGATCACTTTGGGCAACTAACTAGAAAGTTATCATAATATTTAACATTTTATTTGATCTAAGCAGCTATATTTGTAGACAAATGTGTGTCTTGTTGTTAACTGTATTACAGTTCATGAGCGTGACATTTATAATACATACTTCTGACCAATCACACTGTCGTGAGAAATCCAGAGGTCGTACGTTCTGACTGACGGATGAACGCTGAGCAAAATCTTCTCAATGTCAGTGGCTCTTTTTAGTGATGTTTCTCTGAGATCCTCATCGGAACAGTTTGGAATCTTCTCGCCATCTTAACAAAGGAAAAAAGAAAGTCAAAATATAATGCCCATAATTACACATTATCACCCTCTGACCATTAACATAGGCCAGAAGAAAAAATATTCCAATTTAGAGTGAGATGTGACAATCAGATCAAATCTCATCCAAAAACATTTACACTCAGCAATGACACAACTTCCTAATACACCATTTGACAAAAACATGTATGGCATGTTATATACATCTGGAACAGTTTGTTGACAGCCTTCCCTTTTAAAGTCATCACCACTACTTTGAACACCACCTTGGTGTAAGTAACTTACTGGTAATTTACTGTTTGTGCCCAAATTGAGCAATTGTTCCTAACTTGCCAAACATTTTCTCAAACGTTTTTTTTAATTTTTTTAAAAAACTACAAAACGCAACCCAAAACGTAAAATAATGCATGCAATGACCCTCAAAATATCAGTTTCTCAGTATGATGTTTCTCCTTGTCCGGGAGCCAATGCGGCTATGGTTGTCTAGAAACCAGAAATTACCATTCCCTTGGCAACATGTTTGCAGCATGTTTGGAGACAATAATATATTTACAATTTTACCAGTGACAACAGTAAGAGCTGTAATTAGATGGGAACTGTGTACTTTAAGTGACAATGAGAGCTAGCAGGGACACTGCACCCACAGATCAACAAAACCACACAAAATACTTCAATGGAAAAATAAAAATGTGTACATGTTGGAAGATTTGCTCATGTAATTTTTACTGAAAGACATTTTACTTTTACCTTTAATTTTCTGAAGTACAACTGCTCTTTCAAGGACACCTGGTATTCCAGGCACAGTCACTGGATCACAGAAACGGCTGCCATCTTCAGACATGAGAGAAAATGGTGCATAGTTCTCATGATCTGATGTCCCTTTCTGTGAAAATAATACAAGGTGCTGATACAAGGGGCATGAGGCAGTAACACTCAAGTCTATCACTCCACTGTAACAGCTATATATGCAGCAAAAGGTCATCACATTTGTATGAACAAGCACAAATATTTGGATGAAACACAGGGGACAGAAAATTGCAACAAGGAAATTGTGTAATAAGATGGGGGTGCTTGAGGGTTGAGAGTGAAGTCAGCCAACAGCAGAGAGGCCGCGGTGCAGATGAAGGGAGGATAACTTCAAGATTCCTCTAGTTGATAACAAGTACGCTTCTTGCTATAAGTGAGTGCAATAAAAGCTTGAGCAGTAAAAAGCCAGTGCTTTATCAATACACGTGTTCAGCATGTAGAAAGACATAATTCAATCTGCTCTGTCCCTCATTCACCGCCGTTATGGTTTACAATCACATTTTACACAAGTACATCACACTAGTGGGGTCGATAGCAAACAGTTAAAGCAAACTAAAATGAAAGCTGTGTGTATGTAGTCTGTTTAACTTAGTTTGTCACTTATCTTCAAATGTACCTGAGACAGCCTACCTGTGGACAGTGAGTGTCCTCAGTAGAGGTGGGACAGAGAGCAGGATGAATGACTGATACTGATGTCTGTTCTTCATGCTTATATAACGTAACTCAGTGTTGTGATGTCAGGAGTAATATTTATTTTATTGACATGTTAGGTTTGTTTCCAGTAGCAGGCATCAGGTGTATGTTTTACAAACTGCAGATGTGATATATGACTTGGCTGCAGTGTGAAAAACATTTAGGTCAAAAGATTATTCTTTGTTTTAATCCCTAGGCACTTCATTATATGTTTCATGTAACCATGCACTGAGAGCTCTCATTTAATTGTAACTGTGACCAGTGTAATTCCAAAAAAGGAGCAAAAAGCGCTGAAAGACGTAGGTAATGAAAACCACTTCCAGCATACAATTTATACTTAATGACAACTAACTCCTAATTGATGCACTTTAAAGGCAATGTAACAAAACAGGTCCCTGTCCCTGATAGCGAATGATCTGAGCAAGATCTCAGCAACGGTGACTGTTTATCTTTCAGCTTGTTAAAGTGTTTATCAAAGACACCCTTTGTTGACTGCAACAAAATGCCCCCTGGCAATTTTTACTGCACCCCCCAGCCAGACAGGCTACATCCTGTGTTAAGGTAAATAAACAACTTGGATACCTCATCACCTCTGTGAATTTACAGTGTGCCTCCAACATAAAGAGGAAATACCTTTGCTTCTGAAAGGATATGTGCCCAGCAGTATGTTGAGTACTCAAAGACATCAAGGTCCTCAATGATCCTTTCTCCAAAGTTTGTTCCAAGTTGTGGTAAAAGCTCTCTAAAGAGCATGTACAAGCCTTCAACCAATGCAATCTACAGGAGAAGAAAAAAAAAACATTGTTACCTGAAGAGAAAAATAACTTTTTTTTTTCAAAGCAAATTGTAAAACAGAACAAATGATGCTTTAATAAAAAACAATGCAGTGTAAAATGTGACTTCATTCATTGCATATTACCCCAAAACACTTCTAAAAGGACAATACAAAGTGAAATAAAAGTGCTGTTACACCATATTGTGTAGTTTACCTTCTGATTCCTGGATATGATCTCATTCTTCCAGAGAAGCTGGTACAAACTTTGGACCAGTGGGCTACATCCAGTCATTTTTCTTATGTATCCAAACAAATTCTTGTATGGAACTCCCGGAGCCTTGTTTTTCTAGAATAGAAAATACTGGATTAAACCAATGCCATTTTCCTGCCAGGCCAGGACAATTTGGCCAAAAGTGACAGGACATGTCAAACAGTTAAATAATATAGATCGTTTGTAGTTCCTTTATTATGATGCTGAAAAAAAAAGCACAAAAGCATTTTCAGCACACTCATCTGCTGTTATATAACCCTTATTCCCATTATGCTTTTTTCTGACCTTTTTTGTACTGGAAACTTGGAAAAAATGTTTTTGCAGAAAGTCGTCTTTATGTCTTTTTAAAAAATTCTTTTGAGACATTTAAATTAACCTGAAAAAGCCTTCATAGCAAGCATGGTTAGTTCATCCAGTCCTGTATATCTAAACACTTTGTTCTCATTCTCTGTTGCTTCTTTTTCTTTTCTTTACTTTACTTTAAGAAAGGGTAGTCTTCCAAAGTTTTTGATTAGCAATGAAAAAACTGGTTTATCCAGAACTACTAAGATAAACACGTGAGACTCTGCTAACAGGTTAGAATCAATTGGACACTGCAAAGTAAAAAAATATGTTGGGAGCTCAATAATTATGGTAAAAGAAAACACAGACATTGCACGTATGATAGATGATAGATGAAACCTTGCTTACAAGCATATACAGTGATGACAAGAAGACACTGATTCCTTTGGTTGACTGTTGCACTGAGGGCACAATATCATCGATGAAGAATTGTTGGTGATCTCTAATCTCCTCAGGAAATGAGGACAGTGTGAAGTACACTGTTGACCCTTCTGAGATTCCATAACTTTCCAATGTGTCGCCACTGCCATGTTCACCTCTGAGAATAAGCACATCACAATCAGTATCAACAATTAAAGCAATACTCTTCATGCATTGCAATAGTTCTGACTTACTTGCAATGAAGAACATGTCCTGGGATTCCACTTTCATTGGCAAGCTTGTTCTTCAAATTGGCTATTGTGTCACTTGCCAAGTCCACGGTCACCTCAAAGTCTCCCTGTATCAAATATTTTAAAAATGACAGAAAAAATGTTGACAAATAGCCTCTTGTCAGTTTATGGTCAGCTCTGTGCATAATCATTCATAAGTTGTACACAAACAAACTCAGTTTGCAAGGCTGGGGTATGCTCAAAAGAAAAGCCAACATTTCTGATAGCCATTTTAATACTTTTCACCATGAGTTCCCTGCACACACCTTCTTTTAAAAATTAAATAAGACTTGGGTATTGGCAGGTTTCAGACATGTGGAAATACTGCAGTGCCAAACTTTTCAAGGAGGTGGTTAAAAGACCTATTTTGAATTATCACAATAATTATTCAAAATTATTTTTTACAATTAAGTTATTTTAAGGGTGTAGCCCTAGGACACACACCAGGGGGCATTTTAATTTTATGTATTTATGGCTGCACATAAATGGGTAGTGGAATATTGATTTTTTATTAGCCAAGTAAACAATATTTGTGCATGTTAACATCATCAATGACAGAGAAAACTGAACGAGGCCATGTTTCCACAAAAAAGGAAACGTTTCTCCTTTGAGTTATCAGACAACAACATTTTGATTATAACTGCTGTGCACATGGATCTGAAAAAAAAAAGTTAAAAAAAAAAAAAAAGCTACAGTATACATGCCAGGCCAGTGGTTGGTCATGTGACGCTTCCCTCTACAGAGCGGTGAGGTATAAACAAACAAAATGACTGATGCACAGATGTTTGTCTGAACGAATGATGAAGTGGAGTTGCTACTTTAAGTGACCCTAAACTAATAGGCAAGAACATTTTTAAGAAACTCTGCTTTTTTTGACTGTAACAAGGAGGTGAATACACTTTACCAACTGTCAAAACCAGAAAGGTTCATCCAGCATTGCTTTGTCTGTGCTGCACCCACAACAGCCCAGCCAGATAAACTAGTATAACACATTAATGTACTGTTACGATCATTGACTGAAAAGACATCTATTTTACAAATACAAAACCAAGAATATCCTGTTGATTTTTGACCGCTCTTTTTAAAATGAATAACAATTTGTATGAATTTGTAAATTTGAGGGTAGAATTTCAGAACAGTCATGCTCCTCTTCCAGTCCAGCAGAGGATTGTGACACACAGGCAAAACACTACAAGAAAGAAAATGCAAGAAAGAAAACCTTTTTGCATATTTGCTGCAGGAGAAACTTAAAAAAAAATGGGACAGTATCTTGGAGTCTGGTATCCAGTTCTCATATTATACCTAGAGGGGAAATCTACGTATGTGGTCTTTGTTTTGGTCTTCAGATAAGTCGATCAACTTTCCCACATCCAGTATGTGACTATGTTCAGGAGAAAAATGTCGTACAGCACTCTGCTATGTATGCGGTACATAATATCACCTTTAGCATGACGTGGCATCGAACTGTGTCAGTTCCGTAGGTTTCAGTAATCTCTCGCATCTGTATTGGAGGAGCTGCTCTCAGGTTCTCCTTTGGTGTGAATATGGCATAGATTATATCTCCATGTTGAATATGTCTGTCTTTTAAAGACCCTGTAGGTAAACAAAATCAAAACAACAATTTTACAAAATTTGTTGCACTACAACAACAACATCAACAACAAAAAAGTTGTATAGACGTTATGAAGTGGATTTCTATGGGGCATTGAATATAAATATTGGGTTACAATTTTCTAGCTTATATATTTTTAAAAAAGTAGCTGACTTAACTCATATTTAGCTAGTTTTTCACACATTTGACAGGGAAAAAAATCATGTAAACAACATATTACATGTAACTGATAACTGTATGTTAATATGTAAAAAATAAACGTTAAATCTCAATGTTAAACGTTCTATGTCATTACTGAATCTAAATGTAAATGTTAAAATTGATGGTAAAGTTCCATGTAATTGTGAAATCTAAGTCTTAATGTTGAATCTCAATCTGAACTCTAAATATAAATATAAATGTTATATATAATAATGATAATAATACATAATATATGTAATATAAATGGATCTAAATGTTAATGTTACATCTAACTCTAAATGTTCAGTCTAATGGTAAATGTTAAATGCAAATAATTTATAATAATTTATGCGTCCACTCCACTGCGAGCCAAGGTAACGAAATTTAGTTTATGTGCACCGATGGTGTTTGTTGAATGACAATAAAGCAAGTCTAAGTTTTGAATGTTAAATGTTAATTTTAATGTAAATGTTAAATCTGTATCTAAATATTAAATATAAATGTAAATATTAAATCTAAAATGCAAATGTTGCATTTAAACAGGATTCTGAATGTAATGCTTGATGTCTTGAAAATACATCAAAATCCTACCTCTATTGTTTTTCCAACTTCTTGAGATGAAAACTGCTAAATTATATACATATTATTTATATTCAAAATAGAATTCAGCTGGGAGACCCACAATGACAATCTGTGTTCTTGAGTACAGCAAAGACTGTACTTTTTACCAGGCTGTATTAGAGAGTATTATCAGGATGACAGAGGAAGGCCATCTTTGAGCAGTCTGTTCTTGGGCAGGCTCAGAGAGTTTTATCTGACCCACCACACATCCTTTATCCTGAGTATGAACTTTTACCATCTGGAAGACGATACAGAGTCCCCAAATGCAAACTGAATAGGTTTAAAAACTCCTTTGTGCCTATCTCAATTACTATACTAAAGAGTAAATAGTCTGTTAGGGTTGAGCAACAGTGCCATGGTGCCCTCTTAAGGGAATGCTGTATGATGATGTATTGTTGTATGTATTGTGTATTTGTGTGTTATGTGTTTTTATTGTTTGTTGATTTTTTACGGAAGCAGGCAATGTGCACAGCACTTACGTCAAAGATAAATTTCCCGTCTGGGACAACAAAGTATACTGTATCATATCGTATTAACATTAAGACAAAATACTTAGATTTAACATAACATTTTTTTAAAAACATATTACTTACAATTACATATAGCATTAAATCTTTGTCTTATGTGAAAAAATAGCGACACACACACACACACACACACACACACACACACACACACACACACACACACACACACACACACACACACACACACACACACACACACACACACACACACACACACACACACACACACACACACACACACACACACACACACACACACAGTAATGATGTCATTTATTTATCTTAGACTCAAGCACTGAATGAGCTTACATGTGTTGAAGAAGGGATCATCTGTCAGAGGCATTCCATCCACTGTGTAGAGACAGACACCTTCGGATGGACTGACACTTTCAAGGTGACATATTCTCAACATCAGATCTTCAACTGTGTTTTGTGCAGGATCCAT
Source organism: Cromileptes altivelis (assembly GCA_013133815.1). Taxonomy (NCBI): domain Eukaryota; kingdom Metazoa; phylum Chordata; class Actinopteri; order Perciformes; family Serranidae; genus Cromileptes; species Cromileptes altivelis. Next base: position 4,626,929 of record CM023153.1, on the reverse strand, counting down.
ATCTGCAAATTCAAAGAGTAACTAAAGCAGAAATACAGAATCTGGCCTTAAGAGTCCCTGCAGCTATGTGAGCTAGCATCATAATGTTAATATGCTCAAAATGACAACGTATACACTGATGTACAGCGTATGTTTCCCATCATGGTTTAGCTCTTTTCTTTTACTTTTTTTTTGTTTTCTTAGCCTTTGTGGATCTGCTTCGTCAGGCCAAAGAAGAGGCCTTTAGAAGTGGGGAGAGACTGTACTACCAGGCAAGACACAAGCTGACAAGGGAGATCAGAGTAGCAAAGAGGAATTAATCAGATGATTAATGTGACAATAATAAATATGACTTTTGATAATGAGTAAGTGGCAAGTGTAGAGAAGCCATAAGGTCAGCTAGAGTCCTTGCAGTAAAGGGGAAAAAACTGTACTTGTACAATAAAACAAACAGCAATTAAAATTAATGAGGCAATAAAATCACTTCCAAGTGGTACGGCTGCAGAACCAGATGGGTTTGGTGCAGAACTTTTGAGGTCCTTGATCCACTGATTCCATCACCTCCATGCTATTTATAATACATATTGTCATCACTTTAAATATTTCCGCATTCATTCTGTGAGGCCAATATATGTTTATTATTTAAGAAAGTTGGAGATAATTCAGATCCCATGTCTTACAGACCCCTTAGTTTTTTAAATTACAACAAGAAAGTGGTGGCAAAGATGTTGGCCCCTAGACTTGGCAGACATATTTAATCTTAAATACATCCTGATCAAAATGGTTTTGTGTTTATTAGATTTTTTTTTTTTTTAACATCCAGAGATTATTTAACATAAATGCACGCTAAAGATAAAGTTCAAGATAAGCTTATTTTTTCTGGCCACAAACAAACAAACAAGCAAACATGCTTTTGATATAGAGGTATACACATGCCACTCTGAGAAACAAAGGATGTGGGGAATTCTTCTTGTCATCAGATGCTCTATGGCTGCCCTAAATCTGGCATAGCCTTCTTACTAATGGAGACAAGTCCTCATTTTTTAACTTGAAACATGACGATAGACAGGGCTGCTGTGTTAGTCCCCTTTTGTGCAATTTAATTTAATTTTCTCAAGCCACTGGCTATTAGTATAAGGCAGCATAATGCTATGAAGGGAATCAGGATGTGGAACACTGAATGTAAATTATGTCTTTATGCAGATGATTTTTTTATTTTCTTCTTTTTTAACCCACCTACATCCCTTCCCCTCACTCCTCTCTCTAACTTATTGTTTTGGTAGCTTATCTGGGCATCACATTAATTGAAAAAAATGAGTGCACTCATTGCCCTTACACAAAATTTGGATCCTCAGTTTTTTGACTCTTCGTCCAGACACCAGTTCACTTACTTTGGCTTGTCTATTCCTGTAAATCCTAGCCTTCTGTTTCAGAGGAACTTCTGTAATCACTCAGATAAACTTAAGAAAAATATTGACTTTAGGAAGTCTTTGCCACTTTCTCTTATAGGGCATGTAAAGGCAATTAAAATAGTTTCCCTGCCCACATTTATGTATCTGTTTCAAAATACCCCCTGTTAAAAAAACAAACAAACAAAGAAAAATTCTTGATTCTAAAATAATGCCATTTGTATGGGGCTATAAAACCCATCGTATGTCAAAAACTTCCCCAGTTTTCCAACATTATTATTTGGCAGCCAATGCCAGAGCCTTAATTCATTGGCAAAATCAGTTCCCTCAGTCATGTGAACTCTCTGATGCCCCCAAGTGGCTGCAACTATGCTGTGAGATCTCTTTCAACGCTATTGTTATCTATGTGGATTATCCAGCACATCTCTTTGAAGATAGTTTTGTCCTGCATAACTCAATCACAATTTTAAAACAAATCAAAAGTGTGCTTCAAGCTGCTGGATTTTCTTCATATACTCCTATTTGTTAAGTGTGGATAAAGGGCTGACAGCCATTGTAGATCTGTACATAAATAATAATTTTGCATCTTTTATTGAGCTGGAAGAAACTCTCTTCCTCAACCCGTTTTTTAAAATGTTTTATTTACAAATCAGACATTTTGTTAAAAATAATCTTAAAAACTTTGAAAACTGACCAAAGGAACATTCTTTTTATGTTTTGATAAAACAACATCCTGGCTCTAAACTTCTTGACTCAAGGTTTGTGTCATTATTTTCTAATGTGACAGATCTCGGTGTAGAGTTTACTGATGAGGTGTGGAAGGAGGGGATGAAGAGGATCCGTTTAAACTCAATTAATGTTAGACTGCAGCTGATTCAGATGAAGTCCTGCATAGATTACATTATTCCGAAGAAATGATTAATAAAATGTAATGTATCTGATAACTGACAGATAACTTCACAAAAGGTACTCTAGGTCATTGTAAGTGGCTCCTTTGTGGCAGGGCATCTTCTCTTGGTATAGTGACATCTATGATGTTCAGATTAAACCTGGCCCATTAATTGCCCTGCTTGGTTGTTTTGAAGCTTGTCTTGCTCTGCCACATACTGTGCAGAGGTCCATGATGGCTGGCATGTTCGCAGCAAAGATGATTATTCTCAAGAAATGAAAAGCTACCAGTGCTCCTTGTTTCTTGAGATGGTGAGGGAACAAGTCTCTGGTATACATCTTGCTTGATTTCAAAACGATAAACTGGTTTTGCTGGATAAATCTGAGAGCACGAGGGGCCCAATAGTAAGGCACCTTAATTCACCATCTATTAGCTGAAGTCCCTGCTGTGAATCACCATGTTTTGCTATTCTATGCCATTTTTCCTTTTTGTTTCTGTAACAGGTTATATGTTGTATTTATCTCTGTCAAATCTGGCTTGTTTTTATGTGGGTCAAGTAGTTATTTGATCTATTTGTATACGTCACCTTTTTTTGGATGAAAATTAATTATAACACGGGGAAAATAAAACACACAGCCCCTTTAGTAAATGATTTAAAACAGATAGTTAAATATTGGTAGGGCTATTTGAGGCAGTTACCTACTTCTACTTAAAAAGATTTTATTTTATTGTTTTATTTATGTATTAATTTATTCATTGATTCAGCCTTCCACCCATTTCATCGTCCCTCTGTTCTTTTCCCCTGCTGTATTTTTTTCTGCTAGTGCTGTTATTCCCCACTTGGTGTCCAGTGTGTCCTCTTCCTAGTTTTGTCTTCTCAGTTTTTAGCAACAACCAATCCTCCATCCCCAGCTCCCTTTCTTAATGTCAACATGAGTCAGGTGCTCTTCAAGGCACAACAGTACCAACATTTTCCCTCTGCACCAATTAAATTCTGTCATAAAATTAATGGAACACCTGAGCCATTTTCTTTACTCACTGACCCCACTAGATGGCGCAGTTGGTTTAAAGAAAGAGACTCATTGAATGGCAACAGAGACAGAGAACGCCATCTAGTGGGGTCAGACGATAAAGTAAATGGCTTCATGAGGCTTCATTTGGCAATCACTCCTGTGAAGAGTTTATTGGAGATTAAAAACATTCTAGAAATTATTAAAATTTCTTACCTTTGATATATTTTGGTCCAGGACATTTGGGGTATGTGTACTGCAGGCAGAATGACTCCAGTGACTTTTTCACAGTCATTGAAGCTGCTGGAGCTCTGAGTCTGCGAATTTTGTCTTTCATGGCAGAAAAACGAGTTTTTTCCACCTGACTTAGTCCTGTATGGAAACATTTTGACAATATTACATTTTACTATGGCAAACTGCTGTTGACTTGCTGTTTTCTATTTGGATCATTACTTAAAATATCCTTCAATGTTAAAGATAATTTCATTTAAATGATTACAAAATAAATAGGCTACACGTTGCAAAAAAATGAGAAACGTATTAATGGCTTTTATAGTTACTTAAATATATATAGCTTTGCAGTAGAATTAAAATTATTCGTAAATCAAAAGAACATTTATGTATTTTTGTCTTAATACTTGATTTCTCAAGTCTGTATCTTATCTCACCACTTTTCACTATGTAAGTTTAAAGTTGTTCTTTGCATAGGCTACTTGGAGTCTACCTACCAAGGGTGGTGAGTGACAGACTTATGCCCAATCTTGATTTACAAAAGAATGTCTGCCTTTTTCCCTATTTCTTAGGATAGAATAGAATAGAATAATGTTTATTCGGACATGTTTAAAACAAACAAACAAGCTTTGTTTAGAAAAAAAAATTTAAAAAATGAAAAATCTAATAATAAAGAAATAAAAAATGAAAGACATGAATAATCAAGTTGCGTAAAGTAAAGGTCAGCCATTCAACCATTCATAAAGACAAACCAAAGAAAACAAAAACAAACAAACAAACAAAAAAAACCCCACAATCAAACAAAGAAATACAACTCGGAAACATATTTGCATATTTCACGTCCGAAAAGGAGCAGGAAGGAAGTGTGAACTTATCTAGTCCTACTCCTTTTGCCTTTCTATGGATTTTATCTTTATGTTGAATCTAAATTCTTAAGCTTTCCGCTTCGTTTAACATGTACAACTCAAACAAATCAAACAAGAAATCCATAAAAAACACATTGCAATCAGAATGAGACATACTTCAACAACAGGACAACCTACATGTCCTGTTCCATCATATCTCCCTTCAGTAGGTTGTTTTTGAACATTCGTTTGAACTTCTTTAATGATGAACATGCGTTCAGTTCTTTGTTACAATTACTCCACAAGGTGACTCCTTTAACTGTAATACAGTGATATTTTGTGTTTGTTCTCATTGTTCCTATAGCACACGGTGTTTTTGTAGAACATGCTTTTTTTCACATTATTTACGCTCAGTAACCTTACCGAGGCTGTTCAGGTCGTCATCTGTTACACCGTCAAGGAAATCTCTTTCGTCTTTTACACCCAACTGGAGAAATTTCATGTAGAAAGACTCCAGTCTGTGCTGCTCGAGCAAGTTGAATATTGCACCCATCTAACACAAAGAAAAACCATCAGAATATTCCAGATGAAACTCATTACTTAGGAAAATGAACCGACATCGTCAGTGATAACATATTTTATAGCTGGTAGAGTTTACTGCAAGTAGGACAGACAAACGTACCTTGATGCGTCTCAGATGAAGTGCAAACGTTGTGCCACTTAGTTTCTGTTTCCAGCATGTCTTGTAACTGTTAGGTGTGGCTGCTTTGGAGAAAACGAAAGCAAATATTCACGAAATTGCTCACAGCTGTTATGCAATGCCGGGAATTATGTGCACACGAAAGATTTTGGATGAGGTTTTCAAAAAGGTTTTGAAATATTTACGAAATTGCCAGTGAGGGAAGGGACCACAAAATAACCTGGTCAGCTGATAAACATGTAGTAATAATACAAACTGGAATATGCAAATCAAAATGGGGACAACAAGAAGCAGATGCAGTCACTCTGAACTGTACTCCTCCTCCTCTGAAGTGGACTGAGTGCACACAGCCCATTCTAAGCATTAGCTGCAGTTCCGTCTGCCTTAGTCTGTCTCTCAGCTCCCTCATGATCTCCCAGGGCCCAGTATTTCAAAACTTGTAATCTGGACCAGAACAATGCGGATACTGAATTCTCAGTCAGGGATCAAGGTGATCCTGCTGACTTTATCTGGGTATTTCAAAAACATTGGCAGGGTGGATCGCCTTGATCCCAATCTGACTGGATACGGATTTCCAAATCTCACGACTCCGCCCCTGAATCTGAAACATGGCGGACTAGTACTAGTATGAATGATGCGGTTCATTCAGAAGTGTCAGAGGACTGAGTTGTTGTCCATGTGCTAATTATATTAAGCCCTGTGATGTTTCTTGCACTCTATGTAAAGAAAAGAATGTGCTATACAAATAAGTTTGCTTTGCACTGCATGTCCTTGCCTTTGTCTGACCACAAACATATGTTGGATGTTTTGGTACAAACAAGTTACAATGTTAGGTGAAACTAGACGTTGAGAAATAGGTCTGTATTTGTTACTCTTATTTACAGCAGTTTCAGGAAGTATGGCCAAATAATATTTTTCTATTTTTCTAATTTAGATGAAGTGTAATGAACATCTTGAGTGTCAATATCTAGGAGAAGTGGAGCTGAGGTTTTGTCAAATCCACCTCTGAGGTGGGATCCAAGTAATCCTGAAATCTGGTATTAAATTGATCCAGATCTCTGCCTTATCTTTTGAAACACCCAAATGCAGCCATTATCTTGATTTAAGGGAGGATTGGATTAATTTACCAGATCTGAATACTGATGCTCAGGATCAGGATCCTCCTGCTCTGTGTTGAAATACCTAGTTTTCAGATCAGATCAGGATTTAATCCAATCCGGCCAGGATAACCCTATCGGATCACTTTGAAATACTGGGCCCTGCTGTCTTTTATTATGTCATTTGGACGTGAATAATATTATCAGCTCAACCATCACATTTCTGTTGTGATTTTTGAGATCTCTCATTTCTTTATTACACATGTTATCTGGCAACTGAACACAACACAAATTGTAACAATTTTCTTTTTCTGGTGGAATACAGGTACGAAGATGATCCGGAGTACTGTGAAGTATTGGAGACTGTGAAGTCAGGAGAGGGAAGTACTGGACTAAAAAAATACAAGACAGACCCAATTGTTTTTGGACATCAACGTCATAGCACTGAGTCTGCTCTTATTAAAGTTAGAAATGAGCTTCTACTCACAGCTGACGCTGGTGATTTTTCCATCTTAATTCTTTTTGATCCGAGCTCTGCTTTTGACATCACTCGATCCTATTGGATCACCTTGAAAAGTGGGATGGCATGAAGAACACCTAAAATGGTTCAGATTGTATTGATCTAACCAGTCCATTCTGGTCACCATAGGCAATGCCTTCTCTCTGTGGCCCCTCTGACTTGTGGTCCCCTAAGGCAGAGTCCTTCACTGGGTCAGTAACCCACAAAAGCTATGTAACGGGTATGTACATATAAACTACATGCTGGCAGGCAGCAGGTGAACAAAATCCATTTGTGTCAGAGTAAAACACAATATAAAGACACTTTTCCTCTGCTGGATTTTTAATTCAAGAACTGAGAACCCAGATTACTGTGAGTAACTGTAGCCTGTGTGCATTTAATCAAGGGTGCAGGTCAGGTTGTTGGACTTTGATTAACGGGTGCAGGTGCGTGTGGCTTGACTAACAAGCGATGAGCGCAGATTTCCTCTGCTCATATGAAGCCAGGATAAATCACACACAAGACTTAAAATGCTATTTTTGTGGAGGCTTTATTGTCTTCACAATTTCTTGTTTCTTATCTGTAAATTAAAGTAAATCAAATCTTTGTTTCCACTGAGGGAAATGGTGTCAGTTTACAGAGACAGACAGGAGGTCTGCCTCACCGCGACACGTCACAATTCTGGGGAGGTGCACGTCAGGCTACGTCGACAATTCAACGCAGAAGTATAAATTAGCTGTTAGACTTAATGACAGGTAATGGGTCGTTCTGGTGCTGAGCTTTACGAGAAAAGGAAGCTGCGGGTTTCAAAAAAAAGGACCTGTGCAGGACTTTGCCCCAAGCCTCCATAAGATCTATTTTTACTTTTAGAGATACAGAAACTGTTATACCTGCTCTTATCTCTTCACGTCTTGATTATTGGAACAGCCTTATTCAAAAAACCTTGCAGCGTCCTCGGATTGTTCAGAACTCAGACGCAAGGCTTTAAACCAAAACCAAGAAGCACGACCACATCACACCTAGCCACTTCACATCGCCTCCCTTTTTGTTTAAGGATTAATTTTAAAATCTTATTTACTTTTAAGGGTCCTCATGGCCTAGCTCCAGACCACATTTCAGACCTGTTAAGTCCCTTATGAACCTTTACATAGTTTGAGATCCTCTGGTCTTCTGCTTGTCCCAGTGTCCAGACTGAAGACTAAAGGGGACAGAGCTTTTGCCGTCAGGGCAAAAGGCTCTGGAACGACCTGCCCGAGGTTGTCAGGCTGTCTGAGTCACTGGCTTCATTTAAGTCTCTCCTAAAAGCATACCTCTATTGTAAAGCATATCCTGACTTTATCTATCTTGATTTTAACTTCGGCCTTATTTTATCTTTTACCAGTTGACATTTTATGACATGTTGTTTTTTTTTTGTTCTTCTTGTTTTAAATGTGTTTAGTTTTATTGTTCTGCACTTTGTAACTGTTTTGAAAGGTGCTATATAAATAGTTTATTTTTATTATAATTATCCTTGCTGCCTTGCTATTTGGCATATACATATACTACCGCTTAGACATATTATTAAAAAACAGAAAATCCAGAATCAATGCTATGCAGATGACACAAAAATATATGCTCCGTTAAAAACTGATGAAGTTTATTCTATTCTTCTTTTGTCCCGTCTGTCTGCTGTAAAGTGCTGGATGTCCCCAAACTTTCTCCAGTTAAACAACAACAATTTTCAAATAATTCTCTTCGGTCTACCTAAGCCTGTTGCCATTTTACAGACCTTCCATATCACCTGTCTGGACATGTCTAAGCTGCTGGAAAATTTGGTGTGATATTTGACAGTGACATCTCCTTTGAAAGACAAATTACAAGCGTTGTCCAGTTTTGCTTCGATCAAGCAAGGAGTATCTCCAAAGTCAAGCCATTTCTCTCTTGGCTTGATCAAGGTCATCCATCTTTTTATTTCTTCTTATTTCGATCACTATTACTCACTTTGTTCAGGGCTGAGCCAAAAAGCTATTTCACACCTTCAGCAAGTGCAAAATGCAGCTGCTTGACTTTTAACAAACACCAGGAAACATGACTGTATCATGACTGTTTTTCTCCTCACTGACTTGGTCAATCCATGTGAAATTTGGCACAGTGGTAGAGGGTCATGGGAGGATGCCAATGAAGCAATATTACATCAATTGGCCAAAGGGGGGCGCTATAGCAACCCACTGAAATGTCAAACTTTGAATGGGCATATCTCATGCCCCGTATGTCATAGAGACATGAAACTTTGCACAGAGATGCCTCTCCTCATGAGGAACACATTTGCCTCAAGAACTCATAACTTCCACTTATATAGATTTTCTGCCATTTTGAATTTTTTGAAAAACACTTCAAATGGATCTCTTCCTAGGAAGTTTGAGCGATCTGCATGAAACTGGGTGAACATAATCTAGGGAGCAATATCTAAAGTTCCCTCTTGGCAAAAGTTGGAAAACTTACTAAAACTGAGCTTCTATAAGGCAATGAATATTGCGGAGGGCGTGGCTCATCACATAAAGGTGTAGAACATCTCAAGGGTTTCACCCATCACCACGCAACTTTGTAGGCATATGAGCACACATAATCTGAGGGGACCCCTCCATTATTGACCCCATCAAACAAAATGGAGGCGCTAGAGAGCTCATTTCTTATCTAGGCCTAACCACCATATGGATTTTTGCTAAACTTGGTAGATATGTAGAACAGGACGCCTCAAGGTGACTGGAGAAATTTAACTCTAATTGGCAACTGGGTGGCGCGATAACAACAGAAAAATGCTTCAGAATGGCTAAAATGTGACCGATCGCTGTGGCTCCCCCTGTGGACCAATGTTGGTGTTGTTTTCTAATGTTTGGTATGACAAAGTCATGGTATGGTATGCTGTACATAATCACGGAAACTGTCAGTGTGTCATTCTGTCAGTCAGTCATTCTGTCTGTCCCACGTTTTTCTACTCACTGACGTGGTCAATCTATGTGAAACTGCACATAGGCATTGAGGATTGGCATAGGTAGAAGGTGACAAATGGGTATGGACTTGTCACTAGTATTTAGTCTATTAGAAGGTGCATGGCAGGCAGCTTGGCAGGTGTCAAGGCATCATGTTTTGCCTTAAAAACCCTGTTTTGAGGGCACAATTGAGAATCCAGACAGAAATGTCTTGGTAAGAAACATCTGCTTTTCATGCCCCTTTCAAACAGCAATGACTCGTTAGAACACAGCTGGTTTTATAGTTTGAAGGTCTCAAGCAGTTATCTGCAGCTTGGCAGAAATCTTCTCTAGGGATGCAGAAATGAAAAATGCCAACATTTTCTTCTGGAGACTGGGCTGGACATAAAGGTGTCTCAGTGGGGAGTGCAGGCAGCAGGGGAAAGACTCAAAAGCAGACAAAACAAACAGACTGGTGCAGTTCAGTGATATACATAAATGAACTTACAGGCAGGTGTTGGGAGGCAGGCACAAGGTCCTGGCAGGCAGATTCAGGTCCAGGCAAAGAGCAGAGTCAGGTTCAGGTTGCTTGAAAACCAAAGTACAGGGCAGATGGTGACGAAGCTGAAAGGAACAAAGCATCAGCATGGAGGGAGTGACTGATGAGGTGAGTGAGAACAGGTGAGCAGGTGAATGAGGAAGTCGGGTGAAAATGTCTGAGGGCATCTGGTGGACAGGTCAGGAACAGCACTTAATGGTTTTGAGGAAGTGGCTGAAGGGTGATGTCTCAGTAAGAAACAAACATTTCTCCTGCCATTATCCCCGCTCGAAAAATCAGCAATGAGTTACGATGAAACAGCAACATTTAGGGGCTCAAGGGCAGCAGGAAACACAGTGACAGGTTTCTAAATACACACACACATTCTAGGGCTGATTAGCTGTGAGAAAAAACAGCCACAGGTCCAAAAAACATCACACTCACCCCAAGTTTGGGGATTAAAAGCAGCAGGAAACACAGTCCCTAAAAAAGACAATGAAACACCGAAAGTAAAAACTATAAATACAAGATTATAAGAAAATAAGAAGAAGGATGGAAAGTATCTTGTAAAATCAAAAGCAACTAAGTATCCGAAAAACACTACATACCATATACAGATACACAGTGTCATCATGTTGATAACTTGACATAACTACGACTTGAATTCCCCCCCCCCAGAAATCCAGGATGCTGCGTTCAGCGATGCCGTCCAACAGTGGACTGTCTGTCAGTGAAATCATCGCTTCAGTTTTCCATGAAGCTGTAATCTGTGTTCTCCTGCTGCAGTCATTTGCAGGTAACTTACACATGAAACACCTTCAGCTACTGAATAATCCCTCCATACATCCCTGTGGCAGCCATGCTTTGGTCAGAGGAGAGACTGAAGACAGTGTCCAGGACTGTTGACACACATTGTCTGGTGCCAGTCAGTGTTACTAAAACACATTTAACATCTGAACACGTCTCCTGAATCTTTAAAGTGAGGTTTTTATTTGATTATGATTGAAGTAACGCAGAGCTGCTGGTTTATTATGTGCATCTGTATGAAGCAGCCCAGTGAGACCAGTTAGTGGAGACGTTACACCTGTTGTGTTAAACTATTTACGACTACAAATTCCTGGCTCTGTGGTAGTTTAATCTTACTGGAAAACATCCAAACAAAACCTGTTAATCTTCACTGAAAACACAAATTACATTACGTCTCAGAGACATTAGGAAGACTTATGAGACAAAAATCTGAACACAAACTGAAGCTACAGGTCTCTTCCCAAAAACAAGGAAGAGACTCACACTCTATGAAATAATGTTGTAATTTCGCCACGTAGGACCTTTATTTATCTGAATTTACTGTCCGAGCAAAAGGCTGGAACACCTGCCAGCTTGAACAGGATGTGCCAACTCGTGCAAAATGGCTTTGGTTGCAACCAAAAAGAGAACAGTCAAGTATAGAACGTCAAATTACGTTATTAGAAAGATCAAAATCTAAATCTAAATTTGGGTGCACATTCCTGGGACGTGTACTTGCTTGAAGTAACAGTATGGCATCAGTCAGTGTGGGTATTGTGTGAGGCCAAGGACTTCACACAGTATCACAAGCAAACCAAATGGAGTAGGGAGCCCTCTAGTGTACGTGAGGTGCACGTGGTTTATTATTTGTGAGACTTGGGCAGAAATGAAAACAGAAACACATCCAAGTAAAGGGACTGAACGTCTTTATGAGCGTTACCTTTTCTGTGAGTCAACAGTCCAGCCGTCAGAGGAAAATTGTTTCTGCGAATCACAAATTTGTTGCATTAATGTGTCAGACATTTCACATTAACGTCTCATGTTGCTCGCACTCAGATACCATGTTGCTCGCACAGATTTCCTGCTCCAGCTTCAGCTTTTCTCCTCATGCTCAATCTGCTTCTATGCCCTCGTGGAATTTCTGCTCTCAGATTTCTGCCTTGCTCTTCGATCGTTTTTTGTAACAACCCCATCATTAACAATAAACCTGGCGTTCTCTCGGTTGGGGGATTTTGACAGGGTTGTTACACAAAAAAAATCCAAGAGCAGAAACTCCACCAGCACACAGAAGCAGATTGAGCGCGAGGAGAAGAGCTGAAGCTGGAGCAGGAAATCTGCGCAAGCAACATGGTGTCTGAGTGCGAGCACACAGTCTGAGCAGAAACAGAGCGACCCATTTCTGTTCTTCCAGCAGCTTTTTAAACATCAATCTTTTTTTCCAAGTGGCTTTTAAGGCATCAAACGTAGGTGTTTTGTAACAAATCTTTGCCATTTTTCCAGCAGCTTTTTCAGCGCCCATCACTGAATTTGAGCAGCTTTTAAGGCACAAACGTGGGCGTTTTGTAGCAACCAGTCACTGTTTTACCAGTGGCTTTCTGGGCATCAGCTAGTGTAGCAGTTTGGTATTATCACATGCATTGTGTAGTTTGACAGATGACAGGGACAGTCAGTGCCAGACTCTGATGCTGCTTTATTGGCATATACAGTATCTGGTCATGAACACAGGAAAATATCTCTCAATCAGGTCTCACAGCCACAGCAAGGATCAAACATAAACACGAGTCCTTCCGAAAGCAGAATGTTGCTATATAAGGCAGGTGTCTTAACAGGCAGGTAAATAATAATAAATTAAATGTAGCGCACCTTCAGTGATGACAGAAATACAACCAGTGATGGCAAGTGGAATCAGTAACACATTAACTCTGTTACACTAGGGTGTTTCGTGATGACCCCTTGCTGAGTTTTGAGCGTTTTTTTTTTAGCACTTGTCGCTGAATTTCCAACAGCTTTTTAGGCACAAATGTGGGTGTTTTTTTTCCAGGAGCTTTTTAGACAAGACTGAAAAGATACGATAGAACTTGATTCAACTCAAAGGAAATTGCTGTGCAGCAGCTGCAATATAAAGTCAGAGGAGGAGGAGTTAGGAGTGACCCATCACTATTTTTCAAGCAGCTTTTTAGGCATCAAAAGTTGGTGTTTCGTAGCGACCCGTGTTTTTCCAGTTGATAATTTGAGCAGCTTTTAAGGCATTTTGTAGTGACCCATTGATGTTTTCAGTAGCTTTAAGGCACCAAACATGGGGGGGCTTTGTGGCAACCCATTGCTGTGTTTACAGTGAGATTGTTTGTTACCAGCAGGCCACCATAATTTTTCCTGAGGAAAAACACCAAAGCTCTGGAGCATTTATCAGTCTGGTGTTGTAGGTTTTATATCTCTTGAGCAAAAGCAAATACCACAGCCCTTTTTATCTCTGTTTTCTCTGGTCATACAGAATCAAATTGTGTCTTTCTTCTGCAGCCCAGTTCAATAAAAACACCATCGTTCCAACAGTGACATACTCCTCTCTCATCATCAGGTGCTGACTTCACGCCCATTATAGACATCAGATCATATTACAACGGAAGTGTGGTGTTACAGTGTGAGTCTGCAGGCTGGTATCCAGAGCCTGAGGTGTTGTGGCTGGACGGTGAGGGAAAGCTCCTCTCTGCTGGACCTACAGAGACAGTCAGAGGTCCTGATGACCTCTATACTGTCAGCAGCAGAGTGACTGTGGAGAAGAGACACAGCAACAGCTTCACCTGTAGAGTCCAACAGAGGAACATCAACCAGACCTCAGAGACACACATCCAGGTTCCATGTTACAAAGAGTTCTTACTGAATAAAATATATAGTCGCTGGTTTACACAGTTTGGGTCTGGTTTGATTAAAACGTGTCATTACTTCATGGATCTGCTCTCTTCTAGCTGGATTTGGAGCAACACACTTGCTATTATTGCTGTCGTACTGTCAGTTATTTTCATACTATTATGTCAGTGGAGATAGAACTATAATATGTTAATATTATCTGATCTATAAATACCTATGTAACATTGTATTATCTAGCAGACTCTTTCATATAGTTTCTGTTTGAGTATTAAAGCAAACGACGTATTGCTAACATGAACAAACTGATAAAACAGAGATGGACTCCGTGTGGTCGTGTAGGATGAAATACGTCACTGGTGGAGCCTTATTGGTGTCTTTCTCTGGTTTCCCACTTCCCAGTTGATATAATGAAGTTTACATTAACTTAATAAGAGAACTTAATGAGCTTCCTGGAGGGCACTAACAAACTGATCAATGTGGTGTTCAACATCTTTCACACCATTAACTTGGTCACTAAAGAGCTACAGCCACACACAGTACCCATACTGCCATACTATTTAGTATGCCAGAAAAAGATTTGGTTTGTCCCAAAATATAGCATGTCAAATGCAGTATGCCAGAAATACCAGCATGTTCTACAAACTGATGTCCAGTCATATCGTAATAACACCAATATTAATTGTAAACAGCACTGGCAGGGAAATGCAAATTGAATTTTACTGTTGTGAACATAATGTCAGAATCTACAATGTATGCAGTTATGAGTTAAACTTCATACGTCACAGAGTTACAACAGCAGAGCTCCCCAGGTTGTTCAAGGTAATGGATATATGAGCAAGAAGGTCAAAGTTCAGGGTGTAATGTTATGAGACAGTAGTATGGCCTGACTGTATGCATCCTGCATGCAACAGGACATACAGCACCTACGAAGGGTAAAAACAACAGGTATGCAAGTTTGAACGCTCCCAAAGAGTTCATGACAGGGACAGGACTTACTGGACATTGCATGATCCGCTCTCACCACAGTCTTGAACACACAGTACATCGAATCCTGAATTGGAAGAGCTTAAAGATTTCTACACTCATATTTCTTAACACAAATATAACATGACACTGGAACATGAATACTGAAGCGTTAACTGCAGTTCAATTAAAAGCTATTCTCGGTGCACACATAGTGCCTCTCCTCCGAGCAGCTTGCAGTTCACCACAAACCCCACACAGGGAAACATACAACAGAAAACATCATGGTCAGTGGCATCGCGAGTTAAAGTGGAAAATATCCTTACTTTACAGAGGGAGTCACATTTCCTGCTTGGAGCGGGCAGATCATGGGCCTCATGCAGAAACATTTATGTCTTAAAGTGTGTGTCTCAACTGAACGAAGGCCACCTGTTCAGGAGTAGGTACACGTTCATGATAGACTATCACTGGCAGAGTCAAAGCCCCTGAATTACTGTATAACATCTACCTCTGTTTATAGATAAGTTTCTTTCACAAAAATGTCGCCCAATAGTAAAAAAGAATTTCACGCCAGATAAATCTGCAGAATCAAATGTAGCAGAGTCAGTGGTCCTAAAAGTTAATGAAAAACAACGTAACTGTCATTGTCGTGTTACTGTGACTGAAATGCTCCATAAAGCTAAACTGCAGAGTCAGGTAAGTATTTCCTGTGGGCTCGTCACCATGACCCAACCTCTTTCATCTAAAATTAAACATTTAATCCATTGTTAATTAAAGAATAGCTAACAGCTTTAAACTACCAATTTATTGAAAGTAAATCAAGTGTTTTTACTGTTTTGAATCTGTACATGACTCGTATTACAGATTTAGACTGCTGGTGGAATTTGTTTGTTCTCACAAGGAAAATTAAAATAAAAAACTGATTGTTCATCAGATGTACTTTTGAATTAATTATTCCATTTTTTCCTTTACCATTAAAGTTTGACTCCAGACAGTCCTCATGCCCACAGATATGAAGGAATGTTTTAAGGTGGTCAAAGAATTTAGTTGGAAAAAAATAAGTTTTTTGACCATAATAAATGTCATCTCTGCAGTGGTGTGCCGCTGGTTGGTGAGGTGGGTGGACTACTGAGTAGATGGGTAGGTTAACAAGGAGGAAGTGGATATATTCCAATGTGTTTTTGGCTGATAGGTGGTATTGTGTAAACGGCCTGACAATAAAAATGTATACCTGTGTTTCTTCTCCATGACACCACTGCATCTCTGGTCACAACGGGACACTTTTGCTTCTTGGATAAAAGGTTGTGTGAGACAGATGTAAACCCAGCTCACTGACGTGTGCACGTGAAACAGTGTCGGGTTTGAGGAATGCATAAGTGTTGGGTCTATTGCTCACTGAGTTTAAAAAGTCGGAGCATTTTTCTAACCTCAGTGTCTAAACCCTCTGCACCCAAACACTCATTTTTACTTGCATATGCAGTGAACTGCTGCAGTGTATGCTGTCGTATAGGAGAGTCTTGTTGCAGCAAAAGCAGGTTGAGGAGGACAAAACTGCAGATTTCAGTAAGGAAAGAATTTAGCTGTTTTCTTTTCGTTGACAGAAAACCATTAAAATATGTTTGGATCAGCCCGGAGGATCGAGACATCTCTGATAAAGACAGGAGACAAAACACAGACCAGTTTGTTTGGATGCTTGAGCCTTTAATTTTGCATAAGACAAGAAAAAAGAGTTTACTTTGCAGAATATATGTAGATTTGTGCTAAAAGCATTCTTTTCATAACACATTCAGTCTGCTGTCATTAAAGGCACAAGGCCTCAGAGACAGTCCAGCTCCTGTTTATCTCACTTGTCGCTTTATTCCTTCAGTAGCGTTACAGCGATAGCAAAGACAAACTCCGCTCACATGTGAGACTGAGGGTGTAAAGAAAGATGAATATGAAAGCATGCACACAACACAAGTGTTTGTGCTTTTCATGGGTTCTTCATGTTTCTGTGTCAGACTTGGAATAATCTTATCTTCCTGGCACAGACAGATGGTAACTTGTTGAGGCATCCGTTGTCATTCCAGCACCTCCCACCTGCAAGCAAAAAAGAAAAGAAAAGAGTTGGTTGAGTCAGTGAATGTGACACAAACAAAGACCTCAGACTGTTGATGTGATCAGTGACTCCTAACTGATACATTTAGGTGACACAACACTATGGTCACTGATAAGATACAAATCATTGTCAAAACATAAATGGTGTAATACTGTGAACTGCTAACCACCAACTGATCTGATAAAACCAAAGAATATCTGACTCAGAAAGACATTCTTTGCTCAAGACATTTATGTCTGAAATCCGTAATGAATAATTTTAACAATAAAAACTGAACTTTATTAATTGGAGAGGGCTGCTGTCAGTCAAAGAAAATCTTGGTCAACTAAACTCATCTTATTCTTCAGCCAGCTGATTGGTCACTGGGAAGAAAATCTTCATGTTATCTCTAGATGAACTAAATCTACCTGGCAGTGTTGTGTGTCATTTTGAAGCTGCGACCAGCAGCTCTATCTCGCTCTGTCGGTTTCACAAAATGTCTAGACTGTTTGGTGGTCACAGTTTTTGTCCTAGGAGGCTGAAATTCGGTGTGGAGGTCGCAGCTATCGTGAATTCATGCTTGTTGTTTCTGAGGCCAGCGCTATAATGAGACTCAGGAGTGCTGTGTGTTTACACTCTGCTACAAACCTCAGTGTCTTTATGAGGCCCTGAGCATCTTCACTTTTCTTCACTAAGCCATGCATGTTGCTGTTTTCTCTCTGGTCACAGAGATTTGAAAAATGTTTAACTTTGGGTAAAACCCTTTACCATGGACTGTAGAAGAAATGGACGTGGCTACAGTGACGTCATCCATTTGTTTGTGGTTTTGAAGCCTCATGTTTGACACATCAGACGTCACCATCTTGGTTTTTTGGAGCCAGAGGTGAACATAGTTGGGCAAGAGGCTGGCGCTGTGTGAGTGAGGGGTACGTGGATCTGACTGAGAGGCCGAGGACACTATCAGCAGACAGTCTGTCACTCAGTGTGGTCGGCTCTTAATTATGTGTCTATTGCTGGCACAGAGCCATAAAAATGCTTTGGTCGACACACAGTCTTATGACAGTAACACCAGTGACTGTCCGACCAATGAGAATTTGGAAGGGCAAGAGCACATCAACCAACTGACCCGAAGATGTCAGCACAAATATATTTCTGAGTTAACTCACTGTGTTCCTTCCTATTTTATCATTAGCATCACGGCTACAATTAGCACTATGTTGTTTTACCTGAGTAATTCATCTGCAGACAATACTGCTCTGCACCATCACCGTGATTAGGCTCTCCATGACACCATGTCTGGTAGTTGAAAGATGTGCCATCACTCCAGAACCAGTAATGCTCCTGGAAGAAAGAGTAAAACAAAATTTTACGTAAAATTAAAGGAGGAAATGTGGAAAAAAGTTGTTGTTTTTTAAAAGATCATGAAAAAAAGATTCTATACACCCTGTGCCCACAGTACCCTGTACACACTGTCTCAAGTGAAGTGACATAGTGGTGTGATTAGTCACTGCAAAGTCACTGTAATGTAAGAGTGATGTAACACCATCTTTTATAACAGCTTGCCCATAATAATAATAATAAATAATAACAAGTAATGATAGTGTTTGCTCACATTAAACTGAAATATAATAGATATATAATGTAGTATAAAATGTAATTAAACAGTATAAAATATTTACACAATGTACTACAGTATGTTAATATGTTAAACTAGTCCAAACCCACTGAGTGCACAGCTGCCCACGTACAGATTCACATGGTGTGTGTTTGGGATACAGGTCATAGGAAACTGCAGATTAAATAGTCAACTGAACCCATTAAGAAGAGCAATGTATTCAGACAGAGCTTTACTGAATTTGATTGTACGATTGCAGCCACAGCTCTCAGTCACATTTTAGCCATTCTGAAGCATTTTTCTGTTGTTATAGCGCCACCCAGTTGCCAATTACAGTTAAATTTCTCCAGTCACCTTGAGGCGTCCTGTTCTACATATCTACCAAGTTTAGTAAAAATCCATATGGCGGTTAGGCCTAGATAAGAAATGAGCTCTCTAGCGCCCCCATTTTGTTTGATGGGGTCAATAACAGAGGGGTCCCCTCAGATTATGTGTGCTCATATGCCTACAAAGTTGCGTGGTGATGGGTGAAACCCTTGAGATGTTCTACACCTTTATGTGATGAGCCACGCCCTCCGCAATATTCATTGCCTTATAGAAGCTCAGTTTTAGTAAGTTTTCCAACTTTTGCCAAGAGGGAACTTTAGATATTGGTCCCTAGATTATGTTCACCCAGTTTCATGCAGATCGCTCAAACTTCCTAGGAAGAGATCCATTTGAAGTGTTTTTCAAAAAATTCAAAATGGCGGAAAATCTATATACGCGGAAGTTATGGGTTCTTGGGGCAAATGTGTTCCTCATGAGGAGAGGCATCTCTGTGCAAAGTTTCATGTCTCTACGACATACGGGGCATGAGATATGCCCATTCAAAATTTGCAATTTCAATGGGTTGCTATAGCGCCCCCCTTTGGCCAACTGATGTAATATTGCTTCATTGGCATCCTCCCATGACCCTCTACCACTGTGCCAAATTTCACATGGATTGACCAAGTCAGTGAGGAGAAAAACGTGGAAACACACACACACACACACACACACTGACAGAGTTTTCATCATTATATTATTATTATATATATTATATATTGGTGTGCAATATTTCCAAGTTGTGCAATGATGAATAAAATACCTCTTCTGCATCAGAGCCTCCAATCCATGTCAGTGTATTCGAACGAGTGGCACTGTAAATCACATCCTGAATGGCATGGTACTCCTCGATGTTGTGAACAGACGCAAGGTTTCCACCCAGTCGCTGACAGTTTCTCTACAGTGGAGACAAACAGAGAGACAGACGGACAGAGAGGAGTTGTCAAGGAAAGTAAGAATTAAGACCCCAGGTCACCAAATGTCCATGTGTATGCAAACAAAATGAGCTTGTTGTAAAAGCCTCCCGAGCAGTGATGGGAATAACAGCGTTATAAATAACGGCGTTACTAACGGTGCTACTTTTTTCAGTAAGGACTAATCAAAAAAGTTACTGTCGCCCCCGTTATAACGCTGTCATGATTACTCACAATAAAATGTGCTGTTAGTCGGCTTTACTTGAGTTCACTGAAGCTGCTTTCACTCAGACCAGCTCCTTGTCAGTGGAGCTTGAAAGTGTTTCTTCTTTGGTGAGGGCAGGTGAGGTGGAAGCATACGTGATGATGATTGGTTTAGGGAGAGTAAAATTTCATCATAAACCAGGCAGAGTAGGGCGGGTATTCACAAGCAGGTTTGTCAGGTCCGCGACTTTGGGCTTGTGTTTTTGTAAAGTCGCTTAGAAATACTGGTAGTCACGGGTTGCGTTTTTTTTGGGCTTGTTTCCAAAGTAGGCTTGCTCTCTAAACGTCGTCTTTCTCTCTATATATCCGTCTAATAAGTTATTCAAACGCATGACAGTATCTCGGACAGCAGGACGTTTCCACAGCCGCGCTCCCTCTCTGCATACACACAGCTGACGGCCAGTCAATGTGATTTTTCACATTTAAATTGCGTGATTAATGGCTGTTCTTACACACACACACACACACACACACACACGCACACATGCACAACAATGCAGTGTAGTGTAGACAAGTGTACAATGTTTTATAATAATGATTCTATTAAGTGTCAATGTCATTCATTTCACATTGTGTGGAGTTTTATTACATACAGTTCCATTAAAGGGGGCTGTCCAAGCAATTTGACAAGCATTTTATAAAAAAGTAACACTATAGTTACTTTTCCAGGTAATTAATTACTTTTACAGTGCAGTAACTCAGTTACTAACTCAGTTACTTTTTGGGGAAAGTAACTAGTAACTATAACTAATTACTTTTTGAAAGTAATGTTCCCAACACTGCTCCTGGGTCAAAGTCACCAACATTACCTCAGCTCTAGCCCAGGTCATACGTGTTGGAACGTAGCAGTAACCATGACCTCTGCACTCAGACCAGCCCGAGGGACAAGCTGTCCACCTCTTGACCAGGCGACTCTCTGTGGAGAACCATTAGAGTTTGGTTAATGTGGGGTCTCCAGGGAAAGTCTCCATACTATATTAACTAGATTCATTTTGATGGCACGAAGAAGCTACAACATGACATAATATTACATGACACAACATAAATATAATAAACGTGACTTAACATAACACAATATTACGTAACAAGACAAAATAACAATACATCATCAATTAATATATATGTAATATAATATACAACATCAACATAAAAAATTGCAACAGAATACAAACAATGGAATACATAACATAGCCCTATATGAGTAATACAAAGCAATATAACATAATAGGATATAAAATAAGATAAAGTTACATTAGCATCTGACACAAAGCTTTTATCAGGAGAAACTGCTCATTGACATTAAACACAGGTGAAGTCATCACAGCAGAGCATCACAACAACCACATTCTGCTGAAGTGAAAATCTTAAAGCCACTCACCTGCTTCATCTTGGGGAGTTTCCTCTGGAGGAGCTGGAAAGTTTGACACTGCAGTTACTGACTTGGACTGTTTGTGTTTATTAACATCTGTACCGTATGTATTACACTCACCAGCAGCTCTGGTCTGACATAAATTTTTTTACATAACTGCTCATTGACATTAACCCTATGGGCCCGAACGCATAGTGCGTCCAAATTCACACCCCTTCTTCTCTGTTGATTTTCTCCGCGACCGTGTGTCATAGCAATAAGCCACACAAATCACGTGAAACACCGGAATTGTAGCTTTCCGACAAGGCCAACTTGTCGGTAGTCCAATGTTTCCACAGCGAAAAAAAAAGATAAAGTTACACTAAAATGATGTATAACAGAGCTTTCATACAGCTTTGCACACACATTACTCTTGGATGGATTATTCGCGAACGCAGGCTCGCACAGAAATGCCACGCATATTACATGAAAGCGCAGGAGGAGAGCTTTCCAGTGATACCACACACATCACTGTGCTTTCATCCCATTTCGCTCTAAATACAGATCAATTGTCCACAAAACAAAAACCTGACGAATTTCTTTACAACCCATTATACAGATCTTGTTATCAGTCACTTCATATAGTGAGGAATATCGTATCTTACCATGTCTTAGCCTTGCGTGTGTTTCTCCCTGTCTATCCACATTTGTAGTCCGGCTTTCAAGATGCAAATATCTCCATATTGTCCAGCTGACACTCCATCAAACTTTGTTTGACAAGACCAGCCACTTCACCTTTGCGCACCCAGACAACTGCAGCCTAATTATGCATGCATGACAGGGCCGTAGTCACCATATACATTGAGGGGGACACATGTGCCCCCCCATTGCCCAAAATGCCCTACCATATATAACTGAAACTGAAAAACAACAACAAACTTTGTTTACTGTAAACAAAGTGGCAAATATTATCTCGGAGGACATCATTGCACTTGGTTGACTATTTTTCTATTATCTTAGATGTAAATATTGCATGTTTCTTTCAGATAAAACACATTTTTGACTTGTGAATGAGTCAATGGAATTTCATGCAATAATGAAAAAATACTGGCAATCATTTTCCGCCTGGCACAAACCACATGTTTTGGACAGCTGTGAAGTGACAGAATGTCCCACCATCATGGTTCTTATATTGCCAGATTCCAGAGAGTCTCCCCTCTTCAGATATGGCAGAATATGTCATTTTCCAACTTGCTATGGTGAGATACATGTAAAAATGTAAGAATTTTGTCACACAGATTTGTTTTTTTCATTGATATAAAAATTAATATAAAATACAGGCACATAGAAGGACATGGAATGATGGCAAATCTGATTAGCCCAGATTGTCCTGAAAAAAAACAAGATATAGCATGTGTATGTAGCCTTTATAATGACTGTGATATGAGCTTAGAAGTGAAGGCAGTAAAAATACCCCAAAAACGCCTAGGGCCCATAGGGTTAAACACAGGTGAAGTCATCACAGCAGAGCATCATAACAACCACATTCTGTTGAAGTGAAAATCTTAAAGCCACTCACCTGTTTCATCTTGGGGAGTTTCCTCTGGAGGAGCTGGAAAGTTTGACACTGCAGTTATTGACTTGGACTGTTTGTGTTTATTAACATGTGTACCGTATGTATTATACTCACCAGCTGCTCTGGTAAGAACCATCATGGCACAAACAAGTGCAGACACAGTCAGCACCTTCATGGTGATGGTGACTACGAGAGACAGACGTGTTACTGAGACTTGTTTAGGGAACAGCCGTACTGACTGTCAGTCCTGTGAATAAAAGTCAGAAGATGATAAAGTTTGGTGCAAACCTGCTGCAGGACTTTCTTCTCTTCTTCTCTTCTCTTCGGAGTGTCTGTAGCTTCAGCGGACCCTGTGAGGATGTGCGGATGAAGATGATGACCAGTTCTTATATACTGTGCAGACAAAGATTAAAGTATTTACCAAAGATGTTGTCTTAATAAATGTAATTCCTTCCTTGGAAATTCTCTCAATGCTTCAGTGCAAAGCCAGAAGCATAACCAAAACATTCAAACAAGTCAGCCACATCAAGACACGCCATGATACCACAAAGTGTCAGGGCCATATCCAAGGCTTATTACTGGTTTAGTGGAACAGCTGTAAAATAACTCACAGGAAACAATGACAGTATCATCATATGTCAAATTTACATTCAAATGAAGAACAAATTTTAACTGAACGTCCAAAAAACAGCAACAGAAAATACAAATTAATGTCCGTTTCCATCCATTAGTGTTGTGTGAACATAAGAAGTTGGTTAGTTTGACTCACAGGATGTAGACTGTGGTTATAAGCCTGCCATTAGCTGCTTATGTCAGACAGAACTCACCTCACATTCTGTTTGTGTTACCGTTTTCAAAATCCCCATCACTACATGAAACAACAACAACCTCCAAGCTAAAAACCCACACACTAGTGACGGCCAAATGAAGTCTCAAGAACCATTTTCTTTATTTTCTGATCCCACTAGATGGTGCCCTCTGCAACCAAGGGTTGAAAGCACACTGACCTGCAGTCTGAAGTCATCAACTTCCTCAGAAACCAAAAGCTACATGGAGGTATGATATTCTGCCCGATGGCCAGATGGCACCTACTGTATCATGACAGTATGATATGCGGCCAGACAATACCAGTTCATAACGTGGCTGGACACCACATAGGTATCATACACCATTGCACCGTTGCTTGGCGGAATACACCACAGCCCCTGTAGACCAGACCAGTAAACCCTGCCTACTAATGGAGTGACACCTGTTTTCAGTTTTCTCATTTTTTACCTTCTCTCTTTCGTGTACAGTGGCTGTTCAAGAGTGATTCCATGCGTGAATATCTACCCCGTTGACCACTGGTAACACTACTCATTCCATTATCGGTAAAGAGACATGAACCTTTTCCTCTCAACATAGGTGCTTTAAGTCTCCACCATGTTCTCTCAGTGATATCTAGAGGGTTACTCAGCCAGCCAAAGTAATATCCAGGAAGTACCCGTCCCTCCATAACAATGTACTTTAAACATGTTTTATGATTGATGGATAGATCCTTTTCTGTAGATAAGAGCTGGTCTTTGGTTTTTGAACATCTACGCACAGGCTGACACTGAGAAGGAAGAAGAGAAGATAATCCACCAGCAGGTTTGCTTCCCTTTATCTCTCTCTCTTTACCTCTTTTTATGTCTCTGCACTGGCAGTAGCCCTGGACAGAGGCATTATGTTTTTGGGTTGTCCATGTGTCCATCCGTAAGTTTGTCTGTCCGTTCTTGTGAACACAATATCTCAAGAACACCTCAAGAGAATTTCTTCAAATTTGAAACAAACGTACACTTGGACTCAAGGATGAACTGATTGATTTTTGTGGTTAAAGGTCAAAGGTCTTACTCTTGTGAACACAACATCTCAAGAACACCTTAAAGGAATTACCTCAAATTTGGGTCTGCTGATAGTGCCCTCGGCTCATCAGTCAGCTCCACCCCTTGCTGCTCAGCAGAACCGGCCTCTCAGCCAAACATGGTCATTAATTATCTTTACAGTTAATGGTAAAAAGTGACAGTGAAGGGTGCAGTGTTTTACACAAAGTTCAACATTTATCAACTCTCTGCAACCAGAAACAAAACCGAGACGTGCATCACTGAGTCAGGAATGATGAAGTTGCTCAGGGCCTCATCATGCTGCTGCTGTCTGTAGTGGAGTGTAAATACACCGCACTCCTGAGTCTCATTGCAGTGCTGGCTTCAGGAAAAAAAAAATGCTTTGAATGACACACAACACTGCCAAGTAGTCAGAGGCGGTCCTGGCTACTTTTACACCCTGGGCGAACCATCCCTCGTCATTTATAAAAAGATAAATCACTTTTCTATAATACATCAATGATATTTCAGTGGAATAAATTACTTATTGACTGATTCATACTTCAAACGGCATCAATAAGTGATTAACATAGGGGGATCAAAATAAAGTAAAAAAATTAAAGAAAAATCAACCAGCCACCCTCCTCCCCTGACAAGTAAAGAACAGTCCCTAAAGTGTGGTGAGGTTTGTGGGCCATTACCTGACACAAAGAGAGAAATGCAAACAGCTTGTTTCTCCTCTGATGCCACATACCTGTGTGCCGCCACGGCTCGGTTGTCCAGGTACTACTGGGCAGTCATGACACCAGTGAAAGAAGAAATTACTGGACCTGGGCGTTCGCCCACATTGCCCACAGCAAAAACCGTCCCTGCAAGTAGTTCATCCAGAGATAACATGAAGATTTTTTTTCTCATCGACCAGTCAGCTGGTTGAAGAAAAAGAAGAATTTCATTTGTCCAGAATTTTCTTTAATTGACTGCAGCCCAGAAATATACTGATGATTCTTTTTACACTTTCCAAGTAATAAATAAATTTTTTTATAATAAAAATTATTTATAAAGAATTTCAGACAACAGCTCAGACATAACTATCTTCAGCAATGGATGTCTTTCTTTCAGAAACTACATTCAGTTAATCAGTGCAGTTTGGTTGCTGATTTGGCTGCTTATCAACACCATCAACAGTTGAAGCAACAGCAGATACTTGAAGGCAATAAATTCCTGAATGCCTGAGTGCTGCAATGTGCATCAGAATCCATATTTTGCCTGAGAATAATCATGTTTTTACATTTTTTTAGTATCAAAGTAGTCATAGTTGTAATTCAACATACGTAATGGTGCCAAGTTGCCAAACTTTAAACAAATATAGTCTAAACTCAAGTTATATTCCACAGCTATCTCATCACCACTCCATGCAACAGAAGACTTCCTGTTTACATCCACCAAACCATCACGTGCACTGTAGTTCCACAACTTGGATCATGGTTATATTCACTAAATAGTATTACGCCATAGAGTAATGTTACAAGTGACAAAATCCGTTCATATAAACTTTCATCATGTTGTATCATCTATATATTTTTTTAACAGTAGGAAAGTTTAGAGTTTTCCATCAACATTGTTCTTTTATTCCTGGAACGCTGACATGGTTCCAAATGGCTCACCAGTCATGTTTCCATCAACCTATTTTTACTTGCATTTTGAAGTATCACATGAGAACGTATGGAAATAGCGAAATTTGCTAAAACTTCTTAAGTTGCACAAAAAAGATTTTACCCTCGTGGGACGTGGTTTTTGTCCTACTTGAAAAAGAGTTCATGTGAAGTGACCCTTTGGGGATGAATAAAGTTATTCTTATTCTTCTGTGGAAGTGTTCAGAGGCTTCCTGGTGCAGATGTGCGTAGACTCACAAGTCAGTCTTTAGACTCTTTGCTTAACTAAAGACTGATGTCTTTCGCCCTGATTTTGTGTTTCGATGGGCGGATACAATTTCAGAGTTTAAAAAAACTCCCTACGTTGCAGAATCAATAGTAAATCCGCAGGGCGGTCCTTCGGTGCCTCACTGAACACTTCTGCTCGTAAACATAGTCCGACTGTGTTCAAAGTTTTAAACAAAGTCGCTGTAAGTCCTTCATTTCCACAATCTTGTGGACTGAGCACACGTTTGACAAAACAGAGTTAAATCTTTCGGCATCCATTTTCAAGTTCTCTGTGTGTTTTTTTCCTTGTGGACGAGAAAAGGGGGAGCGCAAATTTCTGGGAGGGCGTGTCCTTTTCAAAAATGCAAGAGGTGTTGCTTTGTTGCTGGCCGTTTTCTCCAGTGTGTTAAACACACTTTAGAAAGGAGTGTCCCCAGACTATCTGAAGGCGGAGATCTCTGATTGTCTGGTGGCGAGACTAAGATGTGCGTAACTGTGTTGATGTGCAGGGTCTGGCTGGTAAAGGGTTTTTATGCTATTCACTCTGTGCAAATATTTATTAAGGATGTTGTCTTAATAAGTCTCCTCTCTTCTCTGGAAATTCTCTCAAAGGTTCCGAGCAAAGCCGGGGAACAGATCCAAAACAATCGAACACGTGAGCCACGTGTCACGAGATTACCATCATCATACCACAAAGTGTAGTGTCAGGGCCATATCCAAGGCTTATTAGTGGTTTAGTGGAACAGTTGTAAAACAACACACAGGAAACAATCACATTATCATCATTAGTCAAGTTACATGTAAACACAGAGCAAATTTTAACTGAATGTTCAAAAAACAGCAAAAGAAAATACGAATTAATGTCTGTTTCCATCCATTAGTGTTGTGTGAATATAAGAGGTTGGTTAGTTTGACTCACAGGATGTAGACTGTGGTTATAAGCCTGCCATTAGCTGCCTATTTCAGACAGAATTCTAGTCAATGTCTCTTTGTGTGTTCAGAATCAACCTCCGAGCTAACAACCTACTTGCTAGTGATGGTCAAATGAAGCCTCGTGAAGCATTGGCTGTATTTTCTGAGTCCAATAGATGGCGCCCTCTTCAGCAAAGGGTCGAATTCACACTAAATTGCCATTCCTTTAAAAAGGCAACAGATCGCATTGTTTTTTTTTTTTAGCTTGGTACCACCTGGTGTCAGCGGTGTTGCTCGCACTGTGGATCAGAGATAATCAATAAAATGTAGGCTGTAAAGCCACCGGTATACCTCTATGTATATGTAGAATGAGAAAGTGTGTGGACACTCGACAAAATAAATGAGTAAAGAGACCGAGCAACAGTTATCAGATTTATCTGAAGAAAAAACAAATAGTAATGCAAATAATTATAGCAGAATGCACAGTACCAGTAATTTACTACACTTCTCCCTGTCGGAGATGCTGGATGCCCAGTAGCTGCGAAGGTTGCCCTCACATTTATGGCCAATGACCGACATGATCTCCCTGCTCTCCAGGACAGCTTGGGGCAGCTGTGTATAATAAAGTTAACTGATTTTGACACTACTCAGTCTCAGGCCGTTGCAGTGAAAAGTCCAGTGTTCACTTAGCTGAGCGTAACTTAGCTGGGCGATGTCCATCGATAGCTGCCTCTGTGAGGAAAGCAGAAGGAAGGGAGGGGGGTATCACTGCCCGAGGCCTGCTGTAGAATAGCAACCAGGATGTCAGCCGACCAACACTCACTACCTGCTCCCTGGTTGCGACGATTTGCGCTGCTGGCCAGCTAGGAATGAACTAGCAGCCAGTACAGTCCAGTCCTCTCTGGTCTAGCTAACATTTAGCCGTGTTACTTACTGATCCATTTGAAAGAAAGCGAGCTGGACATGGGTGTTGAAGCCTCTTTGGTCACGGAGCTCCCTCCATCTCTTGAACGTCTGACTGAGGTTTACTCTTGTTTTTCCTCTTCTTTTATCACTCTCTTTTTTGTGCATCCTCGCCTCCTCACACAGAGGAGCTCCTTTTCTTTTGCTAGGCCGTTTTTCACTTATCTCCAAACTTTGTCCGTCTGCCATTGTGCTCATGACTCAACTATCACATGCCCAACTCCTCATAAGGATTCGCTCCAGTTCCTGATTGGCTGACCAACCAGTTTTGCAATACATGACAAGTTTCCTGCCGCAAAGCAGATTTTTTTTTGGCACAACCTTATTACAAAGATCGGAAAGCCACTAAGTAACTTATGTAAATGCTGATAGTCTGATTTTACTGTGGCCACTACCCTGTGCAACCCACATTATTTTCATAATGATATATTTAGGAAAACATGCTGTCTGTTGCCTATTTAACCTTTTTCTTTAAACCAAGAGCGCCATCTAGTGGGCACCATCACTGCATCCTTGGCTTTGTGCCACCCAAGACAACTGTAGTAGGTTTGAAGAAATGGAAACAAGCCAGATCATTTGTTTGCCTGAAGCAGAATGTTAATTTGTGATTCCAGAGCTTTCCCTTGCGCTGACACGCACAGTGCTGTGGAGATAGGTCGAAACTCGGCACAACCAAACCACTTTTCACACACACACACTAATTTCTACTTGCATATGCAGCGAACTGCTGCAGTGTATGCTCTTGTGAAGGAGAGCTGTGATGCAACAGAAGCAGGCTGAGGAGGACAAAACTGCAGATTTCAGTAAGGTTCATTTGTTTAGCTGACAGAAAACCATGAAACAATGTTTGGATCAGCCCGGAGGAACCGGACATCTTTGATTTAAACAGGAGACTAAAAACACAGACCAGTTTGTTTTGATGCTTGGGCCTTTAATTTTGCATAAGTCAAGAAAGAAGAGTTAACTTTGCAGAATATATGTAGATTTGTGCGAAAAGCATTCTTTTCATAACACATTCAGTCTGCTCTCATTAAAGGCACAAGGCCTCAGAGACAGTCCAGCTCCTGTTTATGTCACTTGTCGCTTCATTCCTTCAGTAGCGTTACAGCAATAGCAAAGAAAAATAAGAAATGTGATGCAGAGCCTTCAGGTTACATGAGACTGATGGCATAAAGACAGATGAGTCTGCAAACACACTCAAACACTCTTCCTCCAGTTTGTGCTGTTTACAGGGACGTCATGCCTCGTGTGTCAGACCAGGAATCGTTAGATTTTCTTGGCGCAGACAGAAGGTAGGTGATAGTGACACTTTATATCATCCCAGCATTTGTTATCTGCATGTGTTAGAAACACAGGACATGAGTGTGATGGTTTGGCACTTTATATATTTTGAAGCAGACTACAACTTCCTAAATATTTTGTATTATCTAATAGAATAAGAAATGGAGAGGGATGTTCAGCCTTTGCAGAGGTATGTGCTCTCTCTGTCCTTTAATGATTCAACAAAACTCACAAGAACTGATGGATGCATTTTTTATATTCATCTCATTTTTGACATGTATATATCTGTTATCATCCACACCACGAGTACTTTATCATGTGAATGAGTTACCTCCATAACTCATCTGTATACAGTGCTGCCACCCATCATTGTTCGGCTCCCCACTGCACCAGTATGAAAAGCTGAAACGTGTACCATCATTCCAGAGCCAAACACCCTCCTGGAAAACAGAACAGATTAGAATATGATGAATTTTAAAAGACACCATGTAAACTAAATTAAATTCTTTTTACCATTTGGCAAAATGCATTTCTCACTACTGGCTTCATTTATTTCAAATATCTTCATACAGTTGAGACAACAGATGACACTTGACAAAACTGTGGTTCACTGTTCACTGCTTTCAGTGACCACATCTTTCTCTATTATGACCACCTTGGGAAGTGGTCTGAGTTTGGTTCACTTCAAGTCCGTGGTTCAGTTTGCTTGAGAGGGGTCTGAGTTCCCTATATGCGCAAAAAATGCAGATTTACCACTCTGAGTCTGTTTCGAGGGCTGAGAAGAACCAAGTGTGAAATCACCCGAGGTGGACTGGGTTTGGTTCACTTCAAGTTTGCGGTGTGGTTCACTTAACCTGTGCCTTGTGAACACAAAGCACTCCAGGTTCTCTTTGCTCTTTGCCATTGTAGTTAGCCATCTAGATCACAAGCTGTTGCACTGGGACGCCTGGAAAAACAGACAAAACCACGTCGACCTGTAACATTTGCAAGAATGCAGGACAAGGAGTGGTTTGGTCCACAGAAGATACTGCATGTCTCCAGATGTGGGATGTAGAATACATCAAACGGCAACAGTCTACAGTGCACAGAAACATGACGGGTTTCCTTCAATTTTAAGTTCATCTGAAAGCGAGGGGTGTCATAACAGCACTGAAGTGAAAACGAAAGCATGTAAATATATACTGTATTCAGGCTATAGAGTGAATAGAAAGAGGACTGAGGAACCATGAGAGCTGAAGCTGACCAGAAAGAGAACTGAGTCCTCTTTCAAATGAACTGACAATGTGAACACAAAGAGAACAGAGTCCTCTTTCAAATAGGGTGACCATATTTTGTTTTCCAAAAAAGAGGACACTCGGCCGGCCACGACATAGCCTACTTAAATGATACTCGCAGTTTACTCAAAGATGCCTTATAATTTTAATATATTTAAAATTTATATGTATGGATAGAAAATTCAGTTGTAGTACAAAATAATATCTCTCAAAGACAGAAATTCAGATAGACCCCAATAGGGCACACATACACACACTAGAGTGTGGCGATCTGAGCCCGACGGTACCCGATGGGTCGGGCCGGGTTTGGTCAAAAATGTATAAATTGTATTCGGGCTCGGGTCTGATTCGGTCAGATTTCAGTGAAAATGTAGTGTAAAAATAAATAAAATCCTATTGTCTGTCCTGTTTATTGCTTGGGCTCTGTTATTTACGTGACAACACCTGAACATAACACACACACACACACACATTGGCTGTTTGTTTTGATCTCTCCCCTCACTGGAAGTCTCGGACATCCAGCCGCCCGCCTCTGCCTTGATTAAACGCTGAAAATAAAATGAAAGAGGGAGACAGGTTTTTCTATTATATCTTATTTCGTTATATTTCTCCCTCTCCTCTACCCAGAAGCATCGGACCTCCCGCCTCCCGCTCCCGTCTCAAACACAGAGGTCTCCCTCTGCGCAGCTGAGCACCCACGGTACACGCCTGGCCTGTTAAATAGCCCGTAACCACTGTGTGACACAAACTCAGTGCTCAGTGTCATTAAATAATGTCGGGCTTGGTTCGAGTTCGGACAGAAATATGCTGCCCGTGCCGCACTCTAACACACACACACACACAAACACACGGAAAACCAGACATTATCATCAGTTTATAAAAGACCTCTGGACGTCCCGGATGGGACGTGAAAAGTGGACATGTCCGGGCAAAAGAGGACGTTTGGTAAGCCTAATGGGTGTGTTCCGAAGCACCTAGTTTTTCTTTTAGCTTTTAGGTTCTGCAGCTGCTTTTACACAATATGTTCTGTTGGGACATACTACTTCTTCATAACACTGTGCCTTGAACTTTGACCTTCCTGTTCATATATCTGTTACTGTGGAGATAAAACAAAACCATTCTCCAAGCTTGCCAGAGACGGAGGTCAACCCAGAGAACTCTGCTGCATACAGTCTAGATTCTAACATATTATATTCAACCACATATAGTAGAACATCCTGGTATCTGTGGCATACTGCATTTGACACACTGTAGTGCATGTGTAGGTCTCTTGCAATCATTAAATTCCATTAAAACACCACATCAAACCATGAATTGACTAAAATAAGTATTGTGTGTGTGTGTGTGTGTGTGTGTGTGTGTGTGTATCAGAGTCTGATATATCTCCTTTTTTATTCTGTCTGTTGGAGCAACAAAGAACAATTTTAGGACCATTTGCATAAGTGTAGCAGGCCAAACAGGACGTGCCTACCTCAGTAAGTGCTGATCCAACAGTACACAAGGCAGTACACCGTGACCATCCTCCTCTCATCAGCAGTGATGGTTCGCCCACTGTCCAACTTTCCCTACAGATGGAGTCACAGCTTCAGGGGCCTCATCGGTGCCTCAGTGCAGACCATGTAGACAGCAGTATTCACACACCACCAGCCTGCAAGTTTCTGTCATCACTTTAACCTTATATACTGCAGTGACGGCCAAATGAGGCCTCATCAACCAGTCGCTGTTTAATAAGTCCACCAGATGGTGATCTCTGCTCAACAAGGGGTTGAAAGCACACTGCATTCCGATGGGTCGGGCCGGGTTTGGTCAAAAATGTATAAATTGTATTCGGGCTCGGGTCTGATTCGGTCAGATTTCAGTGAAAATGTAGTGTAAAAATAAATAAAATCCTATTGTCTGTCCTGTTTATTGCTTGGGCTCTGTTATTTACGTGACAACACCTGAACATAACACACACACACACACACATTGGCTGTTTGTTTTGATCTCTCCCCTCACTGGAAGTCTCGGACATCCAGCCGCCCGCCTCTGCCTTGATTAAACGCTGAAAATAAAATGAAAGAGGGAGACAGGTTTTTCTATTATATCTTATTTCGTTATATTTCTCCCTCTCCTCTACCCAGAAGCATCGGACCTCCCGCCTCCCGCTCCCGTCTCAAACACAGAGGTCTCCCTCTCCGCAGCTGAGCACCCACGGTGCACGCCTGGCCTGTTAAATAGCCCGTAACCACTGTGTGACACAAACTCAGTGCTCAGTGTCATTAAATAATGTCGGGCTTGGTTCGAGTTCGGACAGAAATATGCTGCCCGTGCCGCACTCTAACACACACACACACACAAACACACGGAAAACCAGACATTATCATCAGTTTATAAAAGACCTCTGGACGTCCCGGATGGGACGTGAAAAGTGGACATGTCCGGGCAAAAGAGGACGTTTGGTAAGCCTAATGGGTGTGTTCCGAAGCACCTAGTTTTTCTTTTAGCTTTTAGGTTCTGCAGCTGCTTTTACACAATATGTTCTGTTGGGACATACTACTTCTTCATAACACTGTGCCTTGAACTTTGACCTTCCTGTTCATATATCTGTTACTGTGGAGATAAAACAAAACCATTCTCCAAGCTTGCCAGAGACGGAGGTCAACCCAGAGAACTCTGCTGCATACAGTCTAGATTCTAACATATTATATTCAACCACATATAGTAGAACATCCTGGTATCTGTGGCATACTGCATTTGACACACTGTAGTGCATGTGTAGGTCTCTTGCAATCATTAAATTCCATTAAAACACCACATCAAACCATGAATTGACTAAAATAAGTATTGTGTGTGTGTGTGTGTGTGTGTGTGTGTATCAGAGTCTGATATATCTCCTTTTTTATTCTGTCTGTTGGAGCAACAAAGAACAATTTTAGGACCATTTGCATAAGTGTAGCAGGCCAAACAGGACGTGCCTACCTCAGTAAGTGCTGATCCAACAGTACACAAGGCAGTACACCGTGACCATCCTCCTCTCATCAGCAGTGATGGTTCGCCCACTGTCCAACTTTCCCTACAGATGGAGTCACAGCTTCAGGGGCCTCATCGGTGCCTCAGTGCAGACCATGTAGACAGCAGTATTCACACACCACCAGCCTGCAAGTTTCTGTCATCACTTTAACCTTATATACTGCAGTGACGGCCAAATGAGGCCTCATCAACCAGTCGCTGTTTAATAAGTCCACCAGATGGTGATCTCTGCTCAACAAGGGGTTGAAAGCACACTGCATTCCTTGAGCCTTTTCCTTAAAGCAAGAGCACCATCTTGTGGTGATGTAGCAGAAATGGGGAAGGAAAGAAAACAGAACAGCCCTTCTTAAACTCTGACAGGTAGGGACTGAGAAATGAGACACACCTGTGCGCTGGGGGAAGGGAAACCAACGAACGAACGAAAGCAGCATGGAGGAGAACAGAGTGAGAGTGTAAAGTCTCCTTTACAGGTCCAGCGTGGAAATTTTAGGGGGATTTGGTGGCATCTAGTTGCGAGGATTAAAAATTGAAACCATCTGAAACTTTTCCTTGTTAGAATTCTTTAAGTGTTCATTGTTCAGGAAGTTTTCAAGGCGAATTAGCTCCCTATGTAGATATGAATGGCTCATGCTAAGGAAACAAAATCACAATGATTCTTATTTTCAGGTGAATTCACACTGAAAAAACATTGTTGGGATTTAAATTAGGGCATCACACGGAGGCACCAATTATGTTGGGGTCAATTGGCTATCGGAAATAATTAAAAATTAATAATAATAATTAATAATTATGTTAAATAATGTGACTTAATTAACATTAAATCACCTCGTAGGGCACCATTCCCGTAAAAGGAAAAATGACAGCCAGTTAAAGATATCAGTCTCATAAAATACGCTAAACTATTACTTTTTAGTTTTGATTAATAATTAAATTAATGACAACAACCAAAATTAACAGCAATGCCTGAAGGATGTCGGAGTTCTTGAAGCAACAGAGGTTGACTATTCATTCACTCTTGTGCAACATTAAACAGACAGCAGGTATGATTTATGCTTTACTACTTTGTGAATAAATATAATTATTTGTTCAAGTAGCAAAGCAAACCAAAACACACAAATTCTAACTAACTATATACAAGCTTGTGGTGTATGTGTGTGTGTGTGTGTGTATGTGTGAGAGAGGGAGAGAGAGAGAGACAGAGAGAGAGAAAGACAAAGGCGGGTGTGGTGATCAAAGAGCTGTATGGCCTACAAAACAAAATGGCTGACAACAGAGAACTACAAGATGGCTGAATCAAAGCTGGCTTCAAATCGGCATGCCGACCGTCACAACAACAATGCTGAGCTCTGTTTGTGTTGCTCACCCTGTTGATTTTAAGTGTAGCTCTGTTACTGTAGCAACTCCACCTCGTCGTCCATCCAGACAAAGTTATCTGTGCACGCTTTCACCATTGTGACTTCTTTGTTTTGGTTTGTAATCACGGCGTTGGAGAGGAAGGCGCTTCAGTGCAGGCGCATGGCGTCACATGGTGTCTTTGCCGTGGTGTTGCTTCGCAAATTTATACTGCCACCCATTGACCTGGCGTGCATACTACAGCGTTTCCAGTAGATTTTGCGGCTCCGTGTGAACGGGGATCGTTTCAATAACGTCGTCATATAAACGCAGAAGTTTTTTAAAACACAAAGGACAGACTTTTCCATTTTTACTGAAATCGTTGTCATATAAACGGCCCCTGAGATGCCTGTTTGGGTATAGCTCTGTTGAAAGCCTGTTTGTTAATGAGTTTATGTCAATGTGACGTGTGCTGCAAACGGTCTGGATTAGTGCAGAGATTGTTTAGTTGTGTGCAAGAATCTGTTGTGAACAGTATTAACAAACTAAACTCTTAGCTTTGGCGAAGCCAACTAATCAATGACTGTAACTGTCGTGATTTTGAGTTCATAATTTTTACATGATTGTTTATCAATAACTTACCTTTTGCATACATGATTATGATAATATTGCTATGTACAGTATATAATATGCTGAGAAACGTATTTACATTTATCTTGTTTAATTGCACCGCCTGCTGTTAAGTATTGCAATGAGTGTGGCGCTTAGAGGTCATGTGATCAAAAGCGTCAAGGTAGATGGAGAGGAAGGAGACGAGAGCAGGAGTGCCACAAAATGTCCAAAGGGTTTAAATGAGTCAAGACGGATTCACGCTCTCCTAACTACTTCCAAATTCCAGTTCAGAAGGGGAAACGGTATGTGTGACAATGTATATTTTATTTTGTATTTGAGTTATTGATCTGTAATATATATTTCATATTTGAGACTGACGTTCAGAGCTAGCAAGTCTGGGTTAGCTAATGTGATAGAGACCATGGTAGGTTAATGGCGGCTTTGTGTTGCATGTAATTATTGTAAATGTGATTGTGATTGTGTATATTTGTGTTACAGTTTTTCACCGCAAAGTGGTGTTCACATTGTGGATTGGAGGAGAATAAAGTTGTGGAACACTGGCTGGTTGACTTGTCAAGTCTGTCTGAACTAGAACAAAACATTTGGAGGCAGTGACAATGACCTAACTGCAAACAATCACAACAATAAATGAATGACAGCATTAAATCACATAAACAAGTTAAACAGTCTTGCTTAGCCTGGAAAGCTGTGATAAGCTATGCCCAGTTGTTACGTTACCGATCCTTGAGTGGAGCAGAGCATCATAACAATTACATTCTGTTGAAGTGATAATCTTAACGCCACTCATCTTTTTGGCCACTTTGGGGTGTTTCCTCTGGAGGAGCTGGAAAGTTTGACACTGCAGTTGTTACCAGCCTCAAACCTAGGGGGTACCTGTGCCAGTAGCTATTTTCGCCACACAGTCCTGGGAGGTCTGTGAAGCAGTAAGGAACAGAGACAAATTATTCATCTGCGATCAGCTCGAGCGCCATGTTTATTCTGCCTTGACACAACCAAAAATCCATTACAAAAATATTCTTCAAATTTAAGAACAAGTCTTTGAACCAAAACATATTTCTGTATCAAAAATAAACATTTTACCTCATAATGTATTCTGTGCCTTCATTCACTGCTTGCAACAACAGTTATATTCCAGTCACATAATGTACATATCAACAAACATTCAAACTGGCAACAAAATACTCAGCAATATACTTTACTGTCCATCTATGTGAAAGTAAACTGTCCAAGTGCCAGTAATGTAGCATCAGAAATGCTTGTATGTACTGTATGTTGAATACCACTGCATATTTGCAATTCAAATACATAAGGATAATGACACAATAAAAACATTAACAAAAAAAAACACATATACATATATTTCCCTCTACTCTTGAAATTCTTCTGTTTACATTGAGGCAAAACCACGTGGTGTCTCTACAACCTCTAATGGCCCACAAACTGCCACAACTTCCACAAAAAAACTGCCACAACTTGTATTTTTCACCTTTGAGGTATGTAGTTTTCTTTTCAGATTTTTAGGAGCTAGCATGAACAATACACTTTACATAAAACAGTAGACCAACACGGCCTTTAAGTGTTTTCTTATATCAGCCATCACTCATGTGTTAAATCATTACAATGGCTTTTCTTTCCAACCTTTTTTTTTAGACAGTTATTGACTTGGACTGTTTGTGTTTATTAACATCTGTACCGTATGTATCATACTCACCAGCCGCTCTGGTCAGAACCATCATGGCACAAACAAGTGCAGACACAATCAGCATCTTCATGGTGATGGTGACTACAAGAGACAGACGTGTTACTGAGACTTGTTTAGGGAACAGCCGTACTGACTGTCAGTCCTGTGAATAAAAGTCAGAAGATGAAATGCCATTAGCTGCCTATTTCAGACAGAGCTCACCTCACATTCTCTTTGCGTGTTACTGTTTTCAAAATCCCCATCACTGTGTAAAACAATGATAATCTCAGAGCTAACAACCTACACACTAGTGACGGCCAAATGAAGCCTCATGAACCATTTTCTGTAGTTTCAGAGCCCACTAGATGGCACCATTTTGTCAGTGATTTCGGCGTCAGCAACCAAAAGCTACCTTTCACAGCAATATGACATGCTGCAGGGTGGCATCAGTTTGTAATGCAGCCAGATGGAGCCTTATGTGGTGTTATGATATGCTACCGGTCAGCCGGACGGCACCTGTCATGGCAGTATGGTATGCGGATGGCCGATGTCAGTTCATAACGCAGCTGGACAGCACCGGTCAGGATAGTTTGGTATGATGCTGGATGGCGTCAGTTGGATTAGCTGGTAACAAGTTGATATAAGGAGCTGGAAAGCCCCAACAGGGTGGGTGGGAGTGGAGTGGATGGTTCCAACAAACTCTGGGCTTTCACCCAGGAGGCTGGTGTTTGCTTCCTGTCCTTGATGTTTTCTTCTAAACCTAACCACATGCTTTTGCTGACTTTTGCTCACATAGAGATGCTAAGGACAAAAGTATCATGACATGGACGAAAGTCCAGAGTAATGGCTAAAAAAGAGTAGCCTATATATTTTTGTGAGGCCACAATCACACAGAAAGCATTTCAGCAGCTGGAGGCAGCTTTTCGTAATAGCTTTCAATGACAATTAAGATTTTTGCTCGCTGTTTCTGCGTTCTAAGCACCTGATGTTTTTGCCGCAGCACTGTGAACTCCTACGGGTTGACTAAACTTAAACTCAGAGCAGAAAACGCCCCACATCAACTACTTTTTCATCATCTTTTTTCTCATTGTCCAGGTGGATGATTTGAGAGGCGGGCCTTCTGTGGTGGTCACAACAACAAGTTTACAGTTGGTAAACAATGGAGGAGAAACTGGTGGTAGCTGTTGCTGGATACCCAGAGCCATACGGCCCAACGATAGAGAGCAGATTGTCAAACTGCCCCTGAGTCATCCTAAAATATGCCTTGAAAAGTCCATCATGGAGGAGAAGCTCCTGGACCAACTGGTGGTACTCCTGGTAATCCAGCCTCTTTTTTAGAGTCTCATGTACCCACACAGATCTCTGTTTATCTGCTGACAGCCCTCAACCAGAGTGTAGGGGAAATACCTCTTTGAGAATATTTGCATTCATAATAAATTTTGGGGCACCACCCTCCTAATGAGGGAAGCGGCTAATCAAATTAATAACTCCGAAAGTCACTTATTAATTCGACAGCACACTTATCAATAATGAATCAATCTCAATATCTGGGTTATGAATTCTCTATACAGTGATCTCAGCTCCTGTCCAAATACAGAGACAATGACTCGGCTGAATAAATGAATAGCAACTGATAATTATATGACACAACACAAAATTAACAGAATATACATGGAATGAAATGAGAAGTAAGACTCATGTGAGTTGTTTAGTTTGGCGATAGTGGGACAGGGTATGTTAAGATATATTATAAATTGTGGATGCAGGGATGCACAAAACCATTCACGTAATGAAACCTAAATTAAATCAGGATAATTAACTAAGCCTCCTGCTCGACCTCAGTCTTCACCGCACAGGGGCTCATTCAAGTTATGGAAGTTCTTTGCCTACTTCTGAGCAGCGGCGATCAAAGGCAAAGCTCCTCTTGGGGCCCCGGACTGTCGCTCCGTAGCTCCCGGATTTTCCAGCAGAATGAAACAGGCTGTCTCACAGCAGTGTGGGAGCGGTTGAATCTGCAATGTCTCTTGGGTACCCCAGGCTGGTTGCTTTACGCTGCAGAAAGCCTTTGGGATTGGCACGAGGACCACTGTGGCAAATGGCTGGCAGCCGTTGGTTCCGATGAATCTGGGGCGAAGAGGTTGGTCGGCAGGTGCTGGTCTACTTTGTTCTGATTACCCGCTAATGTTGAAACAACATCATTGGCCACTCGATATTGTTATCAAAGTTAGTATTAATGTGCAAAAATGTTGAAAACACTGGAGATAAAAAAAAAAAAAAACGGATAAGCAAAATTCAAAAGTTCAAAATAACTTTGATTGTGAGCACAAAAGAGTTATGCATGACTTAAATAAAGTAAAAACGAAAGAGCGTATGCAAACATAAAACAAAAAAATGAAGAAGAGTGCAACACAAAAGAGACCAGAGAGTAACAAAAACACGCACAACAAAACACAAAAACAATAAGCACAACAGGGCAAGCCGTGACGTGCGCACTCGTATTTATCCGGCCAAAGTGGACGGATTTGATAATGGAGGCTTCTCTCTAGATAAAAAATAGTCTCATGATGTTATTTTGGAGGAAACTAAATGCTTTTCTTTAACGAGTTGGTATACTTTGATGTGTCATGCGGGATGGACACATACTCTTCCCATCATGGTCAAAATTGATTCTTAACATCCAATTAAAATACAGATTAACATTAAATCAAAATACAGTTATTATGCCGTGGTATCAACTAGGCTACTTCAAATACACACACTCTAGACTAACCTATAGTTGCAATATATAATGGAAAACAAAATGAAGAAGCACATTTTCATGCAAACACTGTGATTAATAATCCCCAGACATGTCTTAATTTAAACTATAAAGATGACTTCCTTACGAGAACTCTTCTTAACTTCACCACAAGATGGCAGTATGGCTCCATGTTAGACGAGGGGTCAACACTTGAAATTGAAATTGGATTTTGCAACTTATCAATCTTTTGTTTTACAGGGTTAAAACAAAGTATTATTCAGATAAACATGATTATGTACGTGTACAAGTTTAGAACATAGGAAAGCAACCAACAACGAGGAATAAAATGAATAATCTCACTTCCAATGGACGTGTCAATTTTGTCACACAGAAACATTTGGTAAGAGAGAGGATGGCGTGGCCTCCCCTTGGGTCACAGGAAGGGACAGGATGTTGTGAAAAAGGGAGACATTGTCTTATCCTAGCAGGGCTGTTAATCAAGGCGTTGCCTCAGGGCGGAGGAGGGGACCCTTTTATGAATGAACTCTCTGCCCCCCTTTTGATGCCAGGATGTCTGGAGGACGCATCCCTCCTGACCGGAGTAAGCTCGGGGGCAGGGTAATAAACATTTGACCCTGCTGGTGGATTCCTCATTGTCTTATTTACTGGTAGTCCAGAATCTTGAATCAGAGTTGAGGAAGGGTATGCTCCTACAAGAGGTACACACAGTATCCTCTGCCTCAACATTTCAAAACTAGCTACTAATTACTGTGATGATGTGTAATTAAAACTACACCAAAAAACAGTAGATTGATGACATGGGAAGGTTCGTGTAAGGAGGTGATGGGGTGGTTGCCTGGCAACAATAAAAAGGCGCATCAAGTGTTTTGTTTAACTAGTGGCATCAGTTTAAAAAACAAAAAAGGCAATGCAGTGTGCCTCAAGTTTTGCAACTCATTGTTCCAGGGCTATAGATATTCAGCAGATATTCAGAGTAGTTTCGTCATCATCCAACTGAACGGCAAAAAATACTCAGTCTATACTTACTTTATGTGTAGTGATACCTACATGTATTTTAAGTCTTGGCCTCCATTGAATATTCAGAATTATTTTCAGTGCTTCTGCGTCTTCTGTTACAAGATAATTGGCTATTGTTTACATTTCATACCAATGATTTTCATTGTCTGCAGGGGCGCCACCAGGGATTTTGGGCCTCTAACAGATATCACATTGGGCCCCACCACCACAGGCCACAGGAACCCTGCACAACTTCTATAACAACACCATAACCCAATCAACCTCTCCAATGCTTTAAATGACTACATTTGCAATATTATAGTTTTAATTCACTACATTTATTTGGCACTGAAAGTTACTTGTGATTATTTTAAAATATACATATAGCCTACATATAAAGATCCAGCTCACTGATGCATCCACATGTATCTCTTCGGTGTCATGTTTGAGGAATGCATGAGTGTTGGGTCTATTGCTCACTGAATTAAAAAAGTCTGTTCATTTTTCTAACCTCAGTGTCTGAAGTCACTGCACCCAAACACACTCATTTTTACTTGCATATGCAGTGAACTGCTGCAGTGTATGCTGTCGTATAGGAGATTTGTGTTGCAGCAAAAGCAGGCTGAGGAGGACAAAACTGCAGATTTCAGCAAGGAAAGGATTTTCATTGATTTTTTGTTTTTTTTTTGTTCTTCTAGTTGAAAGAAAGCCATTAAACTATGTTTGGATCAGCCTGGAGGATCGAGACATCTCTGATAAAAACAAGAGACAAAACACAGACCAGTTTGTTTGGATGCTTGAGCCTTTAATTTTGCATATGACAAGAAAGAAGAGTTTACTCTGCAGAATATATGTAGATTTGTGCTAAAAGCATTCTTTTCATAACACATTCAGTCTGCTCTCATTAAAGGCACAAGGCCTCAGAGACAATCCAGCTCCTGTTTATGTCACTTGTCGCTTTATTCCTTCAGTAGCGTTACAACGATAGCAAAGACAAACTCAGCTCACATGTGAGACTGAGGGTGTAAAGAAAGATGAATATGAAAGCATGCATGCAACACAAGTGTTTGTGCTTTTAATGGGTTCTTCATGTCTCTGTGTCAGACCTGGAATCATCTTCTCTTTCT
Source organism: Cromileptes altivelis (assembly GCA_013133815.1). Lineage (NCBI taxonomy): Eukaryota > Metazoa > Chordata > Actinopteri > Perciformes > Serranidae > Cromileptes > Cromileptes altivelis. The sequence goes on along the minus strand of CM023153.1, from coordinate 4,584,281 downwards.
GACACAGACAGACGGTAAATTGTTGGAGCATTGGAGGTCATCCCAGCACTTCTTAACTGCAAGCAAAAAAAAAAAAAAAAGTTTGTTGAGTCAGTGAATGTGACACAAACAAAGACCTCAGACTGTTGATGTGATCAGTGACTCCTAACTGATACATTCAGGTGACACAAGACTATGGTCACTGATAAGATACAAATCATTGTCAAAACATAAATGGTGTAATACTGTGAACTGCTAACCACCAACTGATCTGATAAAACCAAAGAATATCTGACTCAGAAAGACGTTCTTTGCTCAAGACATTTATGTCTGAGCTGTTTGTCTGAAATTCATCATGAATAATTTGAACAATCAAAACTGAATTTTATTAATTGGAGAGGGCTGCTGTCAGTCTAGGAAAATCTGTCTTCACTTTTCTTCACTAAGCCATGCATGTTGCTGTTTTCTTTTATTATCAACTGTAGAAAGAATGGACGTGGCAACATTGACGTCACCCATGTGTTTGTGGTTTTGAAGCCTCAGGTTCGGCATATCAGCCGTCACCATCTTGGTTTTTGGAGCCAGAGGTGAACATAGTTGGGCAAGAGGCTGGCGTTGTGTGAGTGAGGGGTACGTGGATCTGACTGAGAGGCTGAGGATTCGATCAGCATACGGTCTGTCACTCAAAGCAGCCTGCCTCTAATAATGTGTAACTTTAAGCCTTAATTAAATGCAAACAGGTGAGTAATCCCCCCACATACAGCTGTCATAAAGTGGAAACAAAGCTATAGAAACCAAACCCCTTGTTTGAACCAGGAGGTAAACATGTGTATCTCTGCTGTAAAGTTGAGCATTTTAACATGGGGGTCTATGGGGATTGACTGGCTTCTGGAGCCAGCCTCAAGTGGCTGTTCAAAGAACTGCAGTTACTGGCACTTCTGTGCTGGCTTCATTTTTCAGCCCTGGAGGTTGCTGCTTGCCTTTTACTCAGCTGTCGAACCATAGTAGATGGTGGAGCAGGGACATTACTACAAAGACCAACCATCATATCCTACCAGTACAACTGCTGAACAGCAACAACAGTGAAGGAGAGATAATTTCTGCTGCCCACAGAGACCGGCAGGTCTGTCCTCTCTCTCTATTTGCTTTAGTCCTGACTCTGTCCAGAACAGAACAGATACTCAATATCATAGCAACCAAAGTGTACAACTGAAACAACGCTATGCCTCTGAAGTGTCTGGCACTTCCAACTCTGTGTTGTCAGAAAAGCACCTTCAATTGGGAAACTAGATTTATTGCCTCGTAGTTGTATGCCTGTGCTATTCATTCAAGTTATATTCATAGTTTACATCCATGCCTGTGGGAACATGGATGCTTCACACATGTCTCGGAAGATCTATACAATCAGCACAGTTTCAGGATGGGCACCCAGAATTTGTGTCACCAATTCAGTATCTGACCAAACGTCTCCCCATCGAGGATATGACGTTCAAAAATGGCCAGAAAAGTGACACAATGACCTTTATCTTTGACCACCAAAATGTAATTGCTTCATCGTTCAGTCTAAGTGGTCGTTTGTGACAATTTTGTTGTTCTTGAGATATTGCATTCAGAAAAATGGGACAGATGGCCACACAGACGAACAACACGGCTTTGGTCGACACACAGTCTAATGAGAGTAACAGTGACCATCCGCCCAATGGGAATTTGATGGGACAAGAGCACATCAACCAACTGACCAGAAGATATCAGCACGATATATTTCTGAGTTCACTCACTGTATTACTTCCTATTTTATCATTAGCATCACTGCTACAATCAGCACTATGTTGTTTTACCTGTATGATTCAACTGTATACAACTCTGCCTGCCACCATAGTTATTAGGCTCTTTATGACACCAGTTTTGGTAGTTGAAAGATGTGCCATCACTCCATAACCACTGACCATCCTGGAAGAAAGTGTATCACAGAACATTACATCAAATTAAAGGAGAAACTGTGAAAAAAGTTGTTTTTTTTTTTTTTAGAAAAACAATAGAGTTAAAAATGATTATATGAATATAAATAAAAACATAAATACATATGTATCTATATATGTGTGTATGTATGTGTGTGTGTGTGTGTGTGTGTGTAATATGATGTAATGAAACTACATAGTACAATATAGTATACATTATAGTATACATTATAACAATAGCCTATGTAGTATAGCACAGCAATATCACATAAAATATAGTGAGAGTCTAGTATCATATAGTGTGTAATGAAAAAATTAATTGTATAATTCATCATTAAATAATTATCATATGTATTTGATGTGCAATATTTCCAAGTTGTGCAATGATGAATAAAATACCTCTTCTGCATCAGAGCCTCCAATCCATGCCGGTCTTTTCGAACGAGTGGCTCTGAAAATCACATCCTGAATGGCACGGTACTCCCGGATGTTGTGAACAGACACAAGGTTTCCACCCAGTCGCTGACAGTTTTTCTACAGTGGAGACAAACAGAGAGACAGATGGACAGAGAGGAGCTGTCAAGGAAAGTTAGACTGAAGACACCAAGTCAGTCCATGTCCATGTGTATGGAAACAAAATGAGCTTGTTGTAAAAGCCTCCTGAGTCAGTCACCAACATTACCTCAGCACTAGTCCAGGTCATAGGTGTTGCAATGTAGCGATAACAATGACCTCTGCACTTAGACCAGCCCGAGGGACAAACCACGGACAGCCTTGGTAGCACGGGACACGGTCTTGGCTTAATGCATGGTCTTGGCTTGAAGCACGGTCTTGGCTTGCACCAAGGTTTTGGCTTCCACCACAGTTTTAGCTTGTGCCGCAGTTTTGGCAGGAGCCACCTCTTGACCAGGTGTCTCTCTGTGGAGAACCATTAGAGTTTGGTTAATGTGGGGTCTCCAGGGAAAGTCTCCATACTATATTAAATAGATTCATTTTGATGGCACGAAGAAGCTACAACATGACATAATATTACATGACACAACAGAAATATAATATACGTGACTTAACATAACAAAGTATTATGTAACAAGACAAAATAACAATACATCATCAATTAATATATACGTAATATCATATACAACATAAACATAAAAAAATTGCAACAGAATACAAACAATGGAATACATAACATAGCCCTATATGAGTAATAAAAAGCAATATAAGGTAATAGGATATAAAATAAGATAAAGTTACATTAGCATCTGACACAAATCATCATCACAGCAGAGCATCATAACCACATTCTGCTGAAGTGAAAATCTTAAAGCCACTCACCTGCTTCATCTTGGGGAGTTTCCTCTGGAGGAGCTGGAAAGTTTGACACTGCAGTTATTGACTTGGACTGTTTGTGTTTATTAACATCTGTACCGTATGTATGATACTCACGAGCCGCTCTGGTCAGACATAAAAAATTAACATAAACATAAAAAAAAATTGCAACAGAATACAAACATTGGAATACATAACATATCCCTATATGAGTAATAAAAAGCAATATAACATAATAGGATATAAAATAAGATAAAGTTACATTAGCATCTGACACAAAGCTTTTATCAGGAGAAACTGCTCATTGACATTAAACACAGGTGAAGTCATCACAGCAGAGCATCATAACAACCACATTCTGTTGAAGTGAAAATCTTAAAGCCACTCACCTGGTTCATCTTGGGGAGTTTCCTCTGGAGGAGCTGGAAAGTTTGACACTGCAGTTATTGACTTGGACTGTTTGTATTTATTAACATCTGTACCGTATGTATTATACTCACCAGCCGCTCTGGTCAGACATAAAACATTAATATAAACATAAAAAAATTGCAACAGAATACAAACATTGGAATACATAACATATCCCTATATGAGTAATAAAAAGCAATATAACATAATAGGATATAAAATAAGATAAAGTTACATTAGCATCTGACACAAAGCTTTTATCAGGAGAAACTGCTCATTGACATTAAACACAGGTGAAGTCATCACAGCAGAGCATCATAACAACCACATTCTGTTGAAGTGAAAATCTTAAAGCCACTCACCTGCTTCATCTTGGGGAGTTTCCTCTGGAGGAGCTGGAAAGTTTGACACTGCAGTTATTGACTTGGACTGTTTGTGTTTATTAACATGTGTACCGTATGTATTATACTCACCAGCCGCTCTGGTCAGACATAAAACATTAATATAAACATAAAAAAAAATTGCAACAGAATACAAACATTGGAATACATAACATAGCCCTATATGAGTAATAAAAAACAATATAAGGTAATAGGATATAAAATAAGATAAAGTTACATTAGCATCTGACACAAAGCTTTTATCAGGAGAAACTGCTCATTGACATTAAACACAGGTGAAGTCATCACAGCAGAGCATCATAACAACCACATTCTGCTGAAGTGAAAATCTTAAAGCCACTCACCTGCTTCATCTTGGGGAGTTTCCTCTGGAGGAGCTGGAAAGTTTGACACTGCAGTTATTGACTTGGACTGTTTGTGTTTATTAACATCTGTATCGTATGTATGATACTCACGAGCCGCTCTGGTCAGACATAAAAAATTAATATAAACATAAAAAAAAATTGCAACAGAATACAAACATTGGAATACATAACATATCCCTATATGAGTAATAAAAAGCAATATAACATAATAGGATATAAAATAAGATAAAGTTACATTAGCATCTGACACAAAGCTTTTATCAGGAGAAACTGCTCATTGACATTAAACACAGGTGAAGTCATCACAGCAGAGCATCATAACAACCACATTCTGCTGAAGTGAAAATCTTAAAGCCACTCACCTGCTTCATCTTGGGGAGTTTCCTCTGGAGGAGCTGGAAAGTTTGACACTGCAGTTATTGACTTGGACTGTTTGTGTTTATTAACATGTGTACCGTATGTATTATACTCACCAGCTGCTCTGGTCAGAACCATCATGGCACAAACAAGTGCAGACACAATCAGCATCTTCATGGTGACGGTGACTACGAGAGACAGACGTGTTACTGAGACTTGTTTAGGGAACAGCCGTACTGACTGTCAGTCCTGTCAATAAAAGTCTGAAGATGATAAAGTTTGATGCAAACCTGCTGCAGGACTTTCTTCTTCTCTTCTCTTCTCTTCTCTTCTCTTCTCTTCTCTTCTCTTCTCTTCTCTTCTCTTCTCTTCTCTTCTCTTCTCTTCTCTTCTCTTCTCTTCTCTTCTCTTCTCTTCTCTTCGGAGTGTCTGTAGCTTCAGCGGACCCTGTGAGGATGTGCGGATGAAGATGATGACCAGTTCTTATATACTGTGCAGACAGATGGTTAAAATATTTACCAAAGATGTTGTCTTAATAAATGTCATTCCTTCCTTGGAAATTCTCTCAATGCTTCAGTGCAAAGCCAGGTAACAGATACAAAACAATCAAACAAGTCAGCCACATCAAGACACGCCATGATACCACAAAGTGTCAGGGCCATATCCAAGGCTTATTACTGGTTTAGTGGAACAGCTGTAAAATAACTCACAGGACACAATGACAGTATCATCATATGTCAAATTTACATCCAAACATAGTGCAAATTTTAACTGAATGTTCAAAAACAGCAACAGAAAATACAAATTAATGTCCGTTTCCATCCATTAGTGTTGTGTGAATATAAGAAGTTAGTTAGTTTGACTCACAGGATGTAGACTGTGGTTATAAGCCTGCCATTAGCTGCCTATGTCAGACAGAATTCACCTCACATTCTCTTTGTGTGTTCAAAATCAACCTCTGAGCTAACAACCTACTTGCTAGTGATGGTCAAATGAAGCCTCGTGAAGCATTGTCTTTATATTCTGAGTCCAATGGACAGCGCCCTCTTCACAAAGGGTTGAAAGCACACTGAACTGTAGTGTGAAGTCATCAAATACCGCTGCTTTGCCTGCAATTTAGACGTCAGAAACCAAAAGCTACCTTTCACGGAGGTAGGACATTCTGCCCGGTGGCCGGATGGCACCTATTATGACAGTATGATATGCAGCCAGACAATATCGGTTCATAATGCGGCTGGACACCACATGGGTATCATACACCATTTGGGAAAGTCTCTATAGGGTGGGTCAAACAAACCCCGGACTTTGACCCACAAGGCCGGTGTTTGCTTCCTACAGAGCCATGCTTCCTACTGTTTTTTCCTAAACCTTTTCCCCACTCTGATACATCAAAAGCGCCAACGGATACGTAGCGCTTAATATGTAGATGTTAAAGTCCACTGACAAACATCATATGTGACAATTTGGGATGAGGACATTTTGGACTTGCCATCCCTTGAACTTTTTCTTTAAACCAAGAGCGCCTCTCGTGAGTACCAAGACAATTGTGATTGGTTTAAAGACATGGAAACAAGCCAGAGCATTTTCTTTCCCTATAGCAGAATGATAATCTGTGATTCCAGATCTTTCTCTAGTGCTGACACTTACAGCACTGTGGAGATAGGTGTAGCTACGTGAGACTGCTGCACGGGAGACAGGTCTGTTTTCTGATGGAGCTGGTAAAGTTGATGGTTTTGGTTTGTGAGGTAGACTGGGTTGTCAGCATCTACAAGTCACAGAGTAAAGGGATCAATCCTCACCTCCTTCTTTGCAGATGTTTAAGTGTCCTGAACAAGACACTGAACCCCTGCTGAGGAAGAAAAGATAGCGAGAATAAGTGACTGTGGATACATGTACATAATATTCCTTTATTTGCCCTTATTCCACGAAGATACAATATTCCTACGAAGCTGTTTACTTGACTGATAAAAATGATCATCCTGCTAATATTCCTGTTTACATGCAGCCATGCTCACTCTGATTAACATGTCCTCATCACGTGCCTTTATCAGAGAGGTGATGCCAGTTGATGCACTGACCAGGTATAAATCTAATAACTCATCACAGATGGTTAGTCCACCATCAACTGGAGTGGAGTGAATTGATTTATGTGCAAAAGTCAAGAGGATAAAAAGGAGGCTGTCACTGTTGCTTGGCGGAATACACCACAGCCCCTGTAGACCAGACCAGTAAACCCTGCCTACTAATGGTGTGGAAATTGTTTTCAGTTTTCTCATTTTTTACCTTCTCTCTTTCGTGTACAGTGGCTGTTCAAGAGTGATGCCATGCGTGAATATCTACCCCGTTGACCACTGGTAACACTACTCATTCCATTATCGGTAAATAGACATGAACCTTTTCCTCTCAACATAGGTGCTTTAAGTCTCCACCATGTTCTCTAAGTGATATCTAGAGGGTTACTCAGCCAGCCAAAGTAATATCCAGGAAGTACCCGTCCCTCCATAACAATGTACTTTAAACATGTTTTATGATTGATGGATAGATCATTTTCTGTAGATAAGAGCTGGTCTTTGGTTTTTGAACATCTACGCACAGGCTGACACTGAGAAGGAAGAAGAGAAGATAATCCACCAGCAGGTTTGCTTCCCTTTATCTCTCTCTCTTTACCTCTTTTTATGCCTCTGCACTGGCAGTAGCCCTGGACAGAGGCATTATGTTTTTGGGTTGTCCATGTGTCCATCCGTAAGTTTGTCTGTCCATTCTTGTGAACACAATATCTCAAGAACGCCTCAAGGGAATTTCTTTAAATTTGAAACAAACGTACATTTGGACTCAAGGGTGAACTGACAGGATTTTGGTGGTTAAAGGTCAAAGGACAAGGTCACTGTGACCTTGTTCATTTTACTCTTGTGAACACAATATCTCAAGAACACCTTGAAATAATTACCTCAAATTTGGGTCTGCTGATAGTGCCCTCGGCTCATCAGTCAGCTCCACCCCTTGCTCCTCAACAGAACCGGCTTCTTGGCCAAACGTGGTCATTAATTATCTTTACAGTTAATGGTAAAAAGTGACAGTGAAGAGTGCAGGGTTTTACACAAAGTTCAACATTTTTCAACTCTCTGCAACCAGAAATAAAACCGAGACGTGCATCACTGAGTCAGGAATGATGAAGTTGCTCAGGGCCTCATCATGCTGCTGCTGTCTGTAGTGGAGTGTAAATACACCGCACTCCTGAGTCTCATTGCAGCGCTGGGCTCAGAAAAAAAAAAAAAAAAAAATGCTTTGAATGACACACAACACTGCCAAGTAGTTCATCCAGAGATAACATGAAGATTTTTTTTCTCATCGATCAATCAGATGGTTGAAATAAAAGCAGAATTTTGTCCAGAATTTTCTTTAATTGACTGCAGCCCACAAATATTCTGATACCTTTTTTTACACTTTCCAAGTAATAAATATAATTTTTATAAGGTTGTTTCTTTAGAGGTAATGTCAGGTAGAGCACAGGAGAGGAACACTGAGGACCGGATGGCAGTGTGAGACTGCGAGACCACTGTGAGATTTTGAGATTCAACATGGCGGCGCCTTGCTGCTAGATTAGATATCAACAAACTAGCCAAACAAATATAATTACCTAACGGGTGACAACTCCAGCCTGCACCATCAGCCAGAGTGGAGGACCTAGAAGAGTTTATCGATCACTACTACTACGGGTGCATCATGGAGGGTCCTGCCGACAACCCCAATAAGAGGAAGAAGACCGACTCAGCCACCGATACACAAGACTTATTATCCTCCGAATTTAGCGTCTTGGAATCCATCAACAAGAAGCTAGAAGTGCTCGGTATGCTTCACCAGGAGATAAAAGACCTGAAGGTAAGCCTGGAGTTCACTTACCAGCAGATTACCAACCTGCAGCAACACAACGCTGAACTCAGACAATTTAATCATTTCTGGCATCCTGGAGAGCACACCAGACAACCCAGAAGTCCAGGTAAAAAAGTTCATGGTGACGGCCCTCAAGATCCCGACGGAGACTGTCAACAACATCACCTTTCACCGCGTCCACAGGCTCGGACCCCGAGGAGGTCAGCGTCCTCGTCCCATCATCGCCAAATTCGAACATTACCAGCAGAAAATGCTTGTTAAGAGTAAAGGACGAGAGCTAAAAGGCACCTCGTACGGTATGAACGATCACTTCCCCAGGGAAATCAACGAGAGGCGGAAAGTGTTATATCCCATTTTAAAAGAGCACAGGCAGAAGGGAAATAGGACCTCTCTTTGTGGTCGACAAATTGTACATAGATGGGCAGCTGTTCCGCCACTCTACCACCACCCCATGGCTCTTCTAAGTGACATAAATGCACCTAAAACCACAAAACAAAGTAGAACCATAGCTTAGACCAAAGACCAAAAGATGTGTGTATGCATGTATATATATACATATATATATGTATTGGGGCTGCACTATCCTTGAAATAAATAAATATATGTATGTATATTTCATTCAAAATGGTACTCTGACACATTCCTCCTGCAACAGATAATTAAGCATTCCTGCGATTGCAATGCAATTAATCGTGCGGCCCTGGTATATATGTATGTATATTTGCAGATGTATAAGTATGTACATGTTGATATATGGATATATATGTATATATAATGAACACTACACTGACTTAGTGAAAAGGAAAAAAAAAACACACTTCACATACTCCACCCAGCATTCTCCCTTTCCTTCTCTATTTTTTTCCCTCCTTCATGCCCCCCCCCCCCCCCCCCCCCCCCCCCCCCCCCTTCCTCCCCCTATCCCTCTCACTCAATCCCCCTCACTCACCTCACACACAAATACACCCCATGTAACCCCTTTGTTTTTCAGGTTTGTGAATACCTCAAGACGCAGGTGCTTCTGGTTGTTGAACATGGTTGTATATATTCTAATGCTCTGCTCCACAACTCTGCGATGCTTCACCATGACACATCGGTTGACTGTAATACATACACTTAACAATTACATATACTCATGCAAAATCCACGCAGATAGAAACTCACACAGAAACACACACAGATCATTCTCCATACCAACACACAGTATGATAAAACCCCCACTATGTCAATGTCACACCTAAATTTGGTTTCCAGGAATGTACATGGCATCCGCTAACAGGCGAAAAAAATTAAAGTGATGGACTTTGTCACAAAACTGAAAACAGATATTTTTCTCCTACAAGAAACCCACTTGCTAAAGTCAGAAGAAAAATCTCTTAAAGATCCAAATTTTAATCAAATTTTTTCATCCTGCTATAAAAACAGACAAAGAGGTGTCTCTATCATGGTTCACAAGAGACTACCATTTACTTTAAACAGCGCGGTAACAGACCCAGAAGGCCACTACATCATTATTCAGGCAACAATCTTTAACAAATTATCTACAATCGTTAATCTGTATGCCCCTAATAATGATGACCCAGCCTTCTTCCACACAATCTTCTCTCTACTATCTAACCTGTCAGACAGCTCGACAGCTATAATTGGAGGAGACTTTAACACAGTCCTAAATGTCTCATTAGATCGATCTAGTAACTCAGCACACACAAAGCAATCACAATCGGCCAAGGTAATACAGGAATATATGGATGATTTTGGGCTTGGCGATGGCTGGAGACTCAAATACCCATCGAAGAGGGAATATACTTTCTTCTCCCCTGTGCATCGCTCATTTTCAAGAATTGACTTTTTTCTCTTAAATAACTCCATCTCACAAAAAATTACCACAAAAATACACCCGATCATTATCAGCGACCATGCACCAATATCACTTAATCTGCAAATAGAAACCACCCATAAACAGCCCCGAACATGGTGCTTTAATATCTCTTTACTTAAAGACCCAGACTTTGACAAAATGGTGAGACGAGAGTGGGCAAACTTTCTTGAAGACAATGACTCTCCAACGTTATCTCCATCTTTAATATGGGAAACTGGGAAGGCAGTAATCAGAGGAAAAATTATATCATACTCCTCCTACAAGAAGAAACAGGAATTGCAAGCAGAAAAAAACATTGAGGAAAAAATTAAACAACTAACACAGGAATATGCAAACAATCCAAGTGATCAAGTATGGACCCATCTACAGTGTACAAAATTGCAACTGGACAATATTCTATCAAAGAAAACTGAATTTATCATACAGCAACTAAGATATAATAATTTTGAACACAGTAACAAATCAGGAAAATTTTTGGCTAATCAGCTCCAACGCAATAAAGAAAAATCTCTGATACCAACAATCCAGGGGCCGTCCGGAAATTACACACAATCTCCTCAGGAGATCAATCAGATTTTCTATTCTTTCTACCATAACTTATATTCAACAGTAAACAATCCAAACCCAGAAGATATTCAGGCTTTTCTCGACAACCTAAATTTACCTCAGTTATCCACGGAACACAGAAATACGTTAGACGCCCCCCTGACTATTAATGACCTGCAGAGCGCATTAAACAAAATGCCAACAGGTAAGGCTCCAGGTCCAGACGGCTTTCCTGCCAAATTTATAAAACATTTCTGGACAATATTAGCACCACTTTTCATTAGGACAGTGACAGAGATCAAACAGAACGGAGGTATAAAGGAGGCCTAGAACAGGCGGACTGCAACAATATAAAACTCTCTGACCTCCCGTTTATCACCACTACACTCAGACGTCATAACTGTTTTAAGAACCCAATGATTGCTTCCACCTTATCAGCCTGGTGGAAAACACTAGAAATCACAAACTCTCCGATAGAACCTTGCTTGCTCTCTCCAATTTGGCACAACCCGGATTTTGAAATTAACAAAAGACCTCTCCATTTTAGCTCATGGGAGATGAAGGGAGTAACTCATCTCCACCACCTTTTCCAAGATAATATACTTATGACATACACAAACTTATTTCAAACTTTTGAAATAAGAAATGGAAATTTTCTACAATATTTACAATTGACAAAAACAATCAAGAGGAGAATTCCAGCGCCTCAGGACACTTTGCAGCCACCAGAATTTGCCAAACATATTACAAAGCTTTCTCCGAGTAATAAGAAGAACCTTTCTAAGATTTATAAATTACTGTCAAAGACCAGTTCTATACATTTACCAATTTTAAAATGGGAAAAAGAGCTGGGTGTATCACCGGACCCTGACTTCTGGACTCAGATATGCAAAAATACATATAAGATGACAAGACACACTAATATACAACTTATCCAATTTAAAGTACTCCACAGAACACACATCACCCAAAAAAAGATGAACAGAATGGGCTTTAGTCAATCTGACACATGCACTCAGTGTACTCAGAACACTGCAGACACCTACTTTCATGCACTCTGGTTATGTTCACCTGTCCAGCACTTCTGGTCAACAGTCACTCAAAAACTCTCCTCCATTTTGGACTGCAGGATCCCATTATCTCCCAACCTGTGCTTAATTGGTGACCTGATGACAATTGACCTCCCAAACAGCCACTGCAACTCTCTGCTTGTAGCTCTCGCCATCGCCAAGAAAACAATCCTAGTCAATTGGAAAGATAAACAGACCCTCAACATCAACCATTGGCTGAATGTCCTTGTAGAACATATTTCGCTGGAAAAAATATCTGCTGGCCACAGAAACCAATTAACATACTTTACAGAAAAATGGTCACCATTTATTCACTCATTAAACATGTCTGTATAGTGCCACTCAGCCTGTGAGCATATGCCACCTGTGCATATAAATATTACAACTCAAGAAAGACTGTTGTGTAATATGTAATGTGTTTCTGTTAATGATGTAATCCCTAATCCCTCTATCTCTCTCACCACAATATACCACAGCGGTTCATCAGAACTCAAGGTCTTAAGCATGTATTAGGTGCACCTTCTCCCCCTTGAATCCGGGCCTGCTCCCTGGCTCTGTGGGGGATCGCGGGGCCGGGCGGTTTCCCCTGGGGGCGGGTGCGTCTGGACTGCTCGCCCTGTGTGCCTGGGGAGGGGCGGGGTCTCCTCGTGCTCCCTCGGCCCAGGGCGGGGTGGCCGGTCCCCCCTGGGGGGCTGTTTCCGCCCCTGATGGTGCAGGGTGGGTGGGTGCCCCCCCCCTTCTCTCTGCTCCTGCCCTTCCCTCTCCCTCCTCCCGCCCCCCTCTCCCCGTCCCTCCCTGCTCCTTTCTCCCGGCCTCGGGTGGGCCCGGGGTCCTCCCCCGGGCTGAGGGGCCTGGTGTGGGGACTGGGGGCTGCCCACGGGGGTCCAAAGCCGGACCCAGGGGCTGTGGGTCCGGCTGCGGGCGGTGTGGCCTAGGTCGGGACCATTGCAGGGGCCTGAAGCTGCAGTTGCTTGGGGGGCGGGTTTAGGTGGGGGCCTGTAGGGTTTCCTTGGGGCCCGCCTGGCCCGCTGTCCATGGGCGCTGGGGGCCTCGCGGCGCCGGGGTCTGGTTGGCACCACCATCTAGCCCCTCCCATCCATCCCTCCAGCCCCCGGGCCGGGCCCACACTGGCCTGGCCTCCTAAACCACATTTTGCTCACTCACCACACATTCCACAGTTTTAATGCACCACATACACTCACTCTTTGAGGTGCAGACCACTGATGGATCGGGGGGCTTCATGATGGGGCAGGCTATGGGACAGTGGTGTCCGGTAGCCCTCCATGCTGCCCCCCGGCCCATCCTTGTCTGTTCTCCAATTTTAAAGCAGCACATATACCTACATCTTGTGGGACAGATGGGAACAGGTTCCAGGTGCCTATGGCCGCACGGGCTGCAGGACAGCAGTGTGCTGTAGCCATCAGCCTTGCCCCCGCATGTCTCCTATGTCCCTCAATTTTAATGCACCACATCACACTTGTGGGCTCTCACACTCAAATTCACGGTGTAGGGTTAATGTTTCTCCGTTAGGGATCGGAAAATCATAGTAAGGGGGGGGGGGGGGTTCTACATACACTGTAGATACGCATGGCATGGCTCGTGGGGCCTGGCCCTCCTGGGCTGAGGGTTGGAGCCAGGGAGCCCATTTACATCATGGTGGTGTTGCTGGGATCCTGGTTTTTGGGGGGTCCCATGGCCCTGTGGCGGGTGGGCCGGGTGGCGCCCTGGGGGCTCTGTGGGTTCCTGCCGGAGTTCTGCCTCGTGACGGCTGTGGTTTTCGGGCCCTCTGCTAGTTGGTCCCAATGGGGGATTAACTGCTCGTGGCGGGCCGCTCTCTCCTGTGTGTTGGTGGGGGGTTCGGGCAGGTGGCCCTCCGCGGTCCCCGGGTGGTGGGGGGTGGTTGGTGGTTGGGGGGGGGGGGGGGGGGGGGGGGGGCGGTCCACGTCGGGCGGTGGGTGCGTGGGCCCTCCTGCCCCGCCTGTCTGGGGTGTGTCTCTGGCTCTCTGGGGGTGCTGGCCATTGCCGCCCCGGGTCCTTGGGCCTGCGTGGTGTCCTGCGGCCTCTGCAGCTCGCTGGTCTTGGGGTCTGGGCGCTCCTGCGGCCTTGGGGTGCCATACCACCCCCCTTCCCCCGCAGGGCTTGCCCTGGACCCTGGTGATGGTTTTCATAAACACATTGGGAGGGTTCAAATACACACCTGCATGTTCGATACTTCAGCTCCGTGACGCATCGCAAAGAACCGATGGGATCACTCCAAAGGGGCCCACTTGCTTCTCAAACCTGTGGTTTAACCCGTGGTTGGAGAAGCAAACCACCACATCGCGCTGGCTACTCTTCAAATTTTTTTTAACCTTTGGGGGGGAAAAAAAAAATTCTTTTTAAAAAAACCCCACCCCTTTTTTTTTGGGGGGTTTTTTGGGGGGGGGGGTTTTTTTTCCCCCAAAAGGGGGTTTGGGTATTTTTCCCAACCCCGGGGGGTTTAAAGAAAAAAAAAATTATTTTCCCCGGCCGGGTTTTTTCTTTAACCAAAAAAATTTAAAAAAAATTTTTAAAAAAAAATTTTAAAAAAATTTTTTAAAAAAAAAATTTTTTAAAATTTTTTCCTTCATTTGCCAAAAATTATTTCCAAAAATTAAAAACAAACACCCAAAAAAAAAAATTTTTCTTCCATTTTGGAAAAAACCCGGGAAAAAAAAATGTTGTAATTTGTTTTTTTTTTAAAAAATAAAAAAAAAAAAAAAAAAAAAAAAAAAAAATAATTTTTCCCTCTTTTTTTTTTTTTTAAACAAAAGTTTCCCCCTTTTTCCCCCCAAAACCCCAATTTTAAAAAAACCCCACAAACCAAAACCTTTTTTAAAAAATTAATATTTTTTTTTTTTTTTGGGGGAAACAAAAATTTTTTTTAAAAAAATTCCTTTGGGGGGAAAAAAGGGAACAAAAATTTTAAAAAAAAACCCCCCTTTTTTTTTTTTAAAATAAATTAAATTTTTTTAACTCCTTTTTTTTTTTTTCCCAAAAAAAAAGGAAAAAGGACAAAAAATTTTAAAAAACCAAATTTTTTTCCCCCAAACCCCGGTTTTTCCCCCCTGGCCTTTACACACCCCCCAAAAAAACAAAATTTATTAAAGAAAGGGGCCCTTTGGGGAAAAAAAAAAAAAATTTTAATTCCAAAAAAAAAAAAAAAGGGGGGGGGGGGGGGGGGGGGGGGGTTTTTCTTTTAATTCTTTTTTTTTTTTAAAAAGTTTTGACTTTGTTTTTTTATTAAACCCTTTTTTCAACCCCCCGGGGCCCAAAAACCCCAAAACCAACAACAAATCCATTTATGGTGAAAAAGAAAATGACTTTGGGGGGAAAATTATTTTTAATAAAAAGGAAAAAATCCCTTTCCCAAGGGTTCCTTTTTTTGTTTTTTTCAAAATCCCCTTTTAAAAAAATTAAAAAAAAACCCCCGGAAAAAACCCCCTTTTTTAGCCCCCCCCTTTTTTGGGTTTCGGCCCAAACCAAAATCCCAAAAAAAGGGGGGGGTTTTTTAAAAGGGAAATTTTTTTTTTGGTTAAACCCGGGTTTTGGGGGATGGGGGCCTTTTTGGGAACCGGGTTTTTTTGGGGGGGATTGGGGGAAAAAATTTAAAGGGAAACCCCAACAGGGTGGGTGGGAGTGGAGTGGATGGTTCCAACAAACTCTGGGCTTTCACCCAGGAGGCTGGTGTTTGCTTCCTGTCCTTGATGTTTTCTTCTAAACCTAACCACATGCTTTTGCTGACTTTTGCTCACATAGAGATGCTAAGGACAAAAGTATCATGACATGGACGAAAGTCCAGAGTAATGGCTAAAAAAGAGTAGCCTATATATTTTTGTGAGGCCACAATCACACAGAAAGCATTTCAGCAGCTGGAGGCAGCTTTTCGTAATAGCTTTCAATGACAATTAGGATTTTTGCTCGCTGTTTCTGCGTTCTAAGCACCTGATGTTTTTGCCGCAGCACTGTGAACTCCTACGGGTTGACTAAACTTAAACTCAGAGCAGAAAACGCCCCACATCAACTACTTTTTCATCATCTTTTTTCTCATTGTCCAGGTGGATGATTTGAGAGGCGGGCCTTCTGTGGTGGTCACAACAACAAGTTTACAGTTGGTAAACAATGGAGGAGAAACTGGTGGTAGCTGTTGCTGGATACCCAGAGCCATACGGCCCAACGATAGAGAGCAGATTGTCAAACTGCCCCTGAGTCATCCTAAAATATGCCTTGAAAAGTCCATCATGGAGGAGAAGCTCCTGGACCAACTGGTGGTACTCCTGGTAATCCAGCCTCTTTTTTAGAGTCTCATGTACCCACACAGATCTCTGTTTATCTGCTGACAGCCCTCAACCAGAGTGTAGGGGAAATACCTCTTTGAGAATATTTGCATTCATAATAAATTTTGGGGCACCACCCTCCTAATGAGGGAAGCGGCTAATCAAATTAATAACTCCGAAAGTCACTTATTAATTCGACAGCACACTTATCAATAATGAATCAATCTCAATATCTGGGTTATGAATTCTCTATACAGTGATCTCAGCTCCTGTCCAAATACAGAGACAATGACTTGGCTGAATAAATGAATAGCAACTGATAATTATATGACACAACACAAAATTAACAGAATATACATGGAATGAAATGAGAAGTAAGACTCGTGTGAGTTGTTTAGTTTGGCGATAGTGGGACAGGGTATGTTAAGATATATTATAAATTGGGGATGCAGGGATGCAAAAACCATTCACGTAATGAAACCTAAATTAAATCAGGATAATTAACTAAGCCTCCTGCTCGACCTCACTCTTCACCGCACAGGGGCTCACTCAAGTTATGGTAGTTCTTTGCCTACTTCTGAGCAGCGGGGATCAAAGGCAAAGCTCCTCTTGGGGCCCCGGACTGTCGCTCCGTAGCTCCCGGATTTTCCAGCAGAATGAAACAGGCTGTCTCACAGCAGTGTGGGAGCGGTTGAATCTGCAATGTCTCTTGGGTCCCCCAGGCTGGTTGCTTTACGCTGCAGAAAGCCTTTGGAATTGGCACGAGGACCACTGTGGCAAATGGCTGGCAGCTGCTGGTTCCGATGAATCTGGGGCGAAGAGGTTGGTCGGCAGGTGCTGGTCTACTTTGTTCTGATTACCCGCTAATGTTAAAACAACATCTTAAAATGGGGGGGCCCCCCCCCCCCCCAAGGGGGGCCCCCAAAAACCCCCCCTTTTTGGAAACCCCCACCCCCCCCTTTTTTTTTCCCCCCTCGGAAAAAAAACCCCCCAAAAATGGGTGGTTTGGGGGGTTTTTAAAAAGGGAAAAAAGGCGGGGGGGGGGTCCCCCCCCCCCGGCCCAACCAAAACCCCCCCCTTCCCCAAAAGGTTTGTTTTTTTGGGAAAACAAAGGGGGGGGGGCAGGAGGGCCCCCCCCCCCCGGCCCCCAAACCCCCCCCATCTTTGGGCCCCCGGGGTGTTGTTTTAAAAAAAGGTTGGGGTGAGAAATTTTTGGGGGGCCGGGGGGGCCCGGGGGGGGGAGGGATGGGGGGGGTGGGGGGCCAACCAGATCCCGGCGCCGCGAGGCCCCAAGCGCCCACGGGCAGCGGGCCAGGCGGGCCCCAAGGAAATCCCACGGGCCCCAACCCACACCCGCCCCCCAAGCAACTGCAGTGTCAGGCCCCCGCAATGGTCCCGACCTAGGCCACACCGCTCGCAGCAAATCGTCCCCCTGCAGAAGGACGAGGCGCGCCCCAGGGTGCACGGACGACGGGCCCCACCCAGCCCCCCCGAAAGCCGACACGCCGGACCACAGGCCAGCCCGCAACCCCGCCAGTGCCCCCCCAGACCGCTACAGACCCAAGGCCCCCCACACCCCCCCGACCAGCCCCCCACCGCCGGCCACATACCAACAGGCAGGCCCACACTGCGCAGCACCAGAGCATCCCCCGCGGGCAGCCCCCAGCCCCCACACCAGGCCCCCACCCGGGGGGGCCCCGGCCCCCCGGGCCGGGGAAAAGGGGGGGGGGGGGGGGGGGGGGGAGGAGGGAGGGGGAAGGGCGGGAGCGGAGCAAGGGGGGGGGGGAGCCCACCCACCCCGCACCACCGGGGGCGGAAACAGCCCCCCAGGGGAGACCGGCCACCCCGCCCCGGGCCCAGGGAGCACGAGGAGACCCCGCCCCCCCAGGCACACAGGGCGAGCAGTCCAGACGCACCCGCCCCCAGGGGAAACCGCCCGGCCCCGCGGTCCCCCACAGAGCCAGGGAGCAGGCCCGGATTCAAGGGGGAGAAGGTGCACCTAATACATGCTTAAGACCTTGAGTTCTGATGAACCGCTGTGGATTCCACAGTTTTAATGCACCACATACACTCACTCTTTGAGGTGCAGACCACTGATGGATCGGGGGGCTTCATGATGGGGCAGGCTATGGGACAGTGGTGTCCGGTAGCCCTCCATGCTGCCCCCCGGCCCATCCTTGTCTGTTCTCCAATTTTAAAGCAG
Organism: Cromileptes altivelis; assembly: GCA_013133815.1. Taxonomy (NCBI): domain Eukaryota; kingdom Metazoa; phylum Chordata; class Actinopteri; order Perciformes; family Serranidae; genus Cromileptes; species Cromileptes altivelis. The sequence continues at coordinate 4,565,600 of CM023153.1, read as the reverse complement.
CACATATACCTACATCTTGTGGGACAGATGGGAACAGGTTCCAGGTGCCTATGGCCGCACGGGCTGCAGGACAGCAGTGTGCTGTAGCCATCAGCCTTGCCCCCGCATGTCTCCTATGTCCCTCAATTTTAATGCACCACATCACACTTGTGGGCTCTCACACTCAAATTCACGGTGTAGGGTTAATGTTTCTCCGTTAGGGATCGGAAAATCATAGTAAGGGGGGGGGGGGGGGGGGTTCTACATACACTGTAGATACGCATGGCATGGCTCGTGGGGCCTGGCCCTCCTGGGCTGAGGGTTGGAGCCAGGGAGCCCATTTACATCATGGTGGTGTTGCTGGGATCCTGGTTTTTGGGGGGTCCCATGGCCCTGTGGCGGGTGGGCCGGGTGGCGCCCTGGGGGCTCTGTGGGTTCCTGCCGGAGTTCTGCCTCGTGACGGCTGTGGTTTTCGGGCCCTCTGCTAGTTGGTCCCAATGGGGGATTAACTGCTCGTGGCGGGCCGCTCTCTCCTGTGTGTTGGTGGGGGGTTCGGGCAGGTGGCCCTCCGCGGTCCCCGGGTGGTGGGGGGTGGTTGGTGGTTGGGGGGGGGGGGGGCGGTCCACGTCGGGCGGTGGGTGCGTGGGCCCTCCTGCCCCGCCTGTCTGGGGTGTGTCTCTGGCTCTCTGGGGGTGCTGGCCATTGCCGCCCCGGGTCCTTGGGCCTGCGTGGTGTCCTGCGGCCTCTGCAGCTCGCTGGTCTTGGGGTCTGGGCGCTCCTGCGGCCTTGGGGTGCCATACCACCCCCCTTCCCCCGCAGGGCTTGCCCTGGACCCTGGTGATGGTTTTCATAAACACATTGGGAGGGTTCAAATACACACCTGCATGTTCGATACTTCAGCTCCGTGACGCATCGCAAAGAACCGATGGGATCACTCCAAAGGGGCCCACTTGCTTCTCAAACCTGTGGTTTAACCCGTGGTTGGAGAAGCAAACCACCACATCGCGCTGGCTACTCTTCTCTACAATCGGGCTTTCCCCCTCCACCGAGACTCTCACATTTTTGGTGTTCAGTATAGACTCTTATGTCTTTGTTTTTCAGTACAGTATAGTAGACATGTATATGTTTATTTTTGATAATCTGCATGGAGCAAAACCACGTCAAGGCCACAATACATCAGCTACACTGCCTGTTTCTCCCGTTTTGTTTGTTTGTTTGTTTATTTGTTTGTTTTTCCTCCTTCTTCTCCGCATGCACTGGCACTATATAACTTAGGACTTAAGCACCTGCCCCCTCCACCTTGCTTGTTTCCTTACTTTCCCCTTGACACACTTTGGTGTATCACGGCCCTCTCTGGCTCATATTAGGAAGTTTTTCCAATAAAGGCTGCTAGGCTAGTCTCCAGGGAGGGTGGGTGACGATCACAACCACGCATTATGGGTATAAAATACTTGACTGCAAGACTAACAGTGCATCAATCTTCACAAGAAGCTTACACCCTTTTGTGGCGCGAAGCTATGAAGACCAATGCAGACAAGTAGGAAAAAAATAAATAAATAAAAAAATAAATATAATTTTTATAATAAAAATTATTTATGAAGAATTTCAGACAACAGCTCAGACATAACTGTCTTGAGCAAAGGATGTCTTTCTTTCCAGAAACTACACTCAGTTAATCAGTGCAGTTTGGTTGCTGATTCGGCTGCTCATCAACACCATCAACAGTTGAAGCAACAGCAGATACTTGAAGGCAATAAATCCCTGAATGCCTGAGTGCTGCAATGTGCATCAGAATCCATATTTTGCCTGAGAATAATCATGTTTTTAAGTTTTTTTTAAGTATCAAAATAGTCATAGTTGCCGACATCTATGCGTACACTGCAAACAGGAGCTGCTCAAAGCTAATTCAACATACGTAATGGTGCCAACTTGCCAAAATTTAAACAAATATAGTCTAAACTCAAGTTATATTCCACAGCTATCTCATCACCACTCCATGCAACAGAAGACTTCCTGTTTACATCCACCAAACCATCATGTGCACTGTAGTTCCACAACTTGGATCATGGTTATATTCACTAAATAGTATTAGGCCATAGAGTAAAGTGACAAAATCCGTTCATATAAACTTTCATCATGTTGTATCATCTATATATTTTTTAACAGTAGGAAAGTTTAGAGTTTTCCATCAACATTGTTCTTTTATTCCTGGAACGCTGACATGGTTCCAAATGGCTCACCAGTCATGTTTCCATAAACCTACTTTTACTTGCATTTTGAAGTATCGCATTACAATGTATGGAAATAGCGAAATTTGCTAAAACTTCTTAAGTTGCACAAAAAAGATTTTACCCTCGTGGGACGTGGTTTTTGTCCTACTTGAAAAAGAGTTCATGTGAAGTGACCCTTTGGGGATGAATAAAGTTATTCTTATTCTTCTGTGGAAGTGTTCAGAGGCTTCCAAGTGCAGATGTGCGTAGACTCACAAGTCAGTCTTTAGACTCTTTGCCTGACTAAAGACTGATGTCTCTCTCCCTGATTTTGTGTTTGGATGGGTGGATACAATTTCAGAGTTTAAAAAAACTCCCTATGTTGCAGAACCAATAGTAAATCCGCAGGGCGGTCCCTCGGTTGCTCGCTGAACTCTTGTGCTCGTAAACATAGTCCAACTGCGTTAAAAGTTTTAAACAAAGTCGTTGTAAGTCCTTCATTTCCACAATGTAGTGGACTGAGCACACGTTTGATACAACAGAGTTAAATCTGTCGGCATCTATTTTAAAGCTCTCTGTGTGTTTGTTTCCTTGTGGACAAGAAAAGGGGGAGCGCACATTTCTGGGAGGGCGTGTCCTTTTCAAAAATGCAAGAGGCGTTGCTTTGTTGCTGGCCGTTTTCTCCAGTGTGTTAAACACACTTCAGAAAGGAGTGTCCCCAGACTATCAGAAGGCAGAGATCTCTGATTGTCTGGTGGCGAGACTAAGATGTGCGTAACTGTGTTGATGTGCAGGGTGTGGCTGGTGAAGGGTTTTTATGCTATTCACTCTGTGCAAATATTTATTAAGGATGTTGTCTTAACAAGTCTCCTCTCTTCTCTGGAAATTCTCTCAAAGCTTCCGAGCAAAGCCGGGGAACAGATCCAAAACAATCGAACAAGTGAGCCACGTGTCAGGAGATTACCATCATCATACCACAAAGTGTAGTGTCAGGGCCATTTCCAAGGCTCATTAGTGGTTTAGTGGAACAGTTGTAAAACAACACACAGGAAACAATCACATTATCATCATTAGTCAAGTTACATTCAAACACAGAGCAAATTTTAACTGAATGTCCAAAAAAACAGCAAAAGAAAATACGAATTAATGTCTGTTTCCATCTATTAGTGTTGTGTGAATATAAGAAGCTAGTTAGTTTGACTCACAGGATGTAGACTGTGGTTATAAGCCTGCCATTAGCTGCCTATTTCAGACACAATTCACCTCAATTTCTATTTGTGTGTTCAGAATCAACCTCCGAGCTAATAACCTACTTGCTAGTGATGGTCAAATGAAGCCTCGTGAAGCATTGTCTTTATATTCTGAGTCCAATAGATGGTGCCCTCTTCAACAAAGGGTTGAATTCACACTAAATTGCCATTCCTTTAACCTTTTTCTTTAAACCAAGAGCGCCATCTAGTGGGCACCATCACTGCATCCTCGGCTTAGTGCCACACAAGACAATTGTAATCGGTTTAAAGAAATGGAAACAAGCCAGATCATTTGTTTCCCTGAAGCAGAATGCTAATTTGTGATTGCAGAGCTTTCCCTTGCGCTGACACGTACAGCGCTGTGGAGATAGGTCGCAACTCAGCACAACCAAACCACTTTTCACACTCACACACACACTAATTTCTGCTTGCATATGCAGCGAACTGCTGCAGTGTATGCTGTTGTGAAGGAGAGCCGTGATGCAACAGAAGCAGGCTGAGGAGGACAAAACTGCAGATTTCAGTGAGGTTCATTTGTTTAGCTGACAGAAAACCATGAAACAATGTTTGGATCAGCCCGGAGGAACCGGACATCTTTGATTTAAACAGGAGACTAAAAACACAGACCAGTTTGTTTGGATGCTTGAGCCTTTAATTTTGCATAAGACAAGAAAGAAGAGTTTACTTTGCAGAATATATGTAGATTTGTGCGAAAAGCATTCTTTTCATAACACATTCAGTCTGCTCTCATTAAAGGCACAAGGCCTCAGAGACAGTCCAGCTCCTGTTTATGTCACTTGTGGCTTCATTCCCTCAGTAGCGTTACAGCGATAGCAAAGAAAAATAAGAAATGTGATGCAGAGCCTTCAGGTTACATGAGACTGATGGCATAAAGACAGATGAGTCTGCAAACACACTCAAACACTCTTCCTCCAGTTTGTGCTGTTTACAGGGACGTCATGCCTCGTGTGTCAGACCAGGAATCGTTAGATTTTCTTGGCGCAGACAGAAGGTAGGTGATAGTGACACTTTGTATCATCCCAGCATTTGTTATCTGCATGTGTTAGAAACACAGGACACGAGTGTGATTGTTTAGCACTGTATATATTTTGAAGCAGACTACAACTTCCTAAACATTTTGTATTATCTAATAGAATAACAAATGGAGAGGGATGTTCAGCCTTTGCAGAGTTATGTGCTCTCTCTGTCCTTTAATGATTTAACAAAACTCACAAGAACTGATGGATGCATTTTTTATATTCATCTCATTTTTGACATGTATATATCTGTTATCATCCACACCACGAGTACTTTATCATGTGAATGAGTTACCTCCATAACTCATCTGTATACAGTGCTGCCACCCATCATTGTTCGGCTCCCCACTGCACCAGTATGAAAAGCTGAAACGTGTACCATCATTCCAGAGCCAAACACCCTCCTGGAAAACAGAACAGATTAGAATATGATGAATTTTAAAAGACACCATGTAAACTAAATTAAATTCTTTTTACCATTTGGCAAAATGCATTTCTCACTACTGGCTTCATTTATTTCAAATATCTTCATACAGTTGAGACAACAGATGACACTTGACAAAACTGTGGTTCACTGTTCACTGCTTTCAGTGACCACATCTTTCTCTATTATGACCACCTTGGGAAGTGGTCTGAGTTTGGTTCACTTCAAGTCCGTCCACTTCAGTTTGCTTGAGAGGGGTCTGAGTTCCCTATATGCGCAAAAAATGCAGAGTCACCACTCTGAGTCTGTTTCGAGGGCTGAGAAGAACCAAGTGTGAAATCACCCGAGGTGGACTGGGTTTGGTTCGCTTCAAGTTTGCGGTGTGGTTCACTTAACCTGTGCCTTGTGAACACAAAGCACTCCAGGTTCTCTTTGCTCTTTGCCATTGTAGTTAGCCATCTAGATCACAAGCTGTTGCACTGGGACGCCTGAAAAAAACAACACCACATTGACCTGTAACGCTTGCAAGGACGCAGGACAAGGAGTGGTTTGGTCCACAGAAGATACTGCACGTCTCCAGATGTGGGATGTAGAATACATCAAACGGCAACAGTCTACAGTGCACAGAAACATGACGGGTTTCCTTCAATTTTAAGTTCATCTGAAAGCGAGGGGTGTCATAACAGCACTGCAGTGAAAACGAAAGCATGTAAATATATACTGTATTCAGGCTATAGAGTGAATAGAAAGAGGACTGAGGAACCATGAGAGCTGAAGCTGACCAGAAAGAGAACTGAGTCCTCTTTCAAATGAACTGACAATGTGAACACAAAGAGAACAGAGTCCTCTTTCAAATAGGGTGACCATATTTTGTTTTCCAAAAAAGAGGACACTCGGCCGGCCACGACATAGCCTACTTAAATGATACTCGCAGTTTACTCAAAGATGCCTTATAATTTTAATATATTTAAAATTTATATGTATGGATAGAAAATTCAGTTGTAGTACAAAATAATATCTCTCAAAGACAGAAATTCAGATAGACCCCAATAGGGCACACATACACACACTAGAGTGTGGCGATCTGAGCCCGACGGTACCCGACGGGTCGGGCCGGGTTTGGTCAAAAATGTATAAATTGTATTCGGGCTCGGGTCTGATTCGGTCAGATTTCAGTGAAAATGTAGTGTAAAAATAAATAAAATCCTATTGTCTGTCCTGTTTATTGCTTGGGCTCTGTTATTTACGTGACAACACCTGAACATAACACACACACACACACACATTGGCTGTTTGTTTTGATCTCTCCCCTCACTGGAAGTCTCGGACATCCAGCCGCCCGCCTCTGCCTTGATTAAACGCTGAAAATAAAATGAAAGAGGGAGACAGGTTTTTCTATTATATCTTATTTCGTTATATTTCTCCCTCTCCTCTACCCAGAAGCATCGGACCTCCCGCCTCCCGCTCCCGTCTCAAACACAGAGGTCTCCCTCTCCGCAGCTGAGCACCCACGGTGCACGCCTGGCCTGTTAAATAGCCCGTAACCACTGTGTGACACAAACTCAGTGCTCAGTGTCATTAAATAATGTCGGGCTTGGTTCGAGTTCGGACAGAAATATGCTGCCCGTGCCGCACTCTAACACACACACACACACAAACACACGGAAAACCAGACATTATCATCAGTTTATAAAAGACCTCTGGACGTCCCGGATGGGACGTGAAAAGTGGACATGTCCGGGCAAAAGAGGACGTTTGGTAAGCCTAATGGGTGTGTTCCGAAGCACCTAGTTTTTCTTTTAGCTTTTAGGTTCTGCAGCTGCTTTTACACAATATGTTCTGTTGGGACATACTACTTCTTCATAACACTGTGCCTTGAACTTTGACCTTCCTGTTCATATATCTGTTACTGTGGAGATAAAACAAAACCATTCTCCAAGCTTGCCAGAGACGGAGGTCAACCCAGAGAACTCTGCTGCATACAGTCTAGATTCTAACATATTATATTCAACCACATATAGTAGAACATCCTGGTATCTGTGGCATACTGCATTTGACACACTGTAGTGCATGTGTAGGTCTCTTGCAATCATTAAATTCCATTAAAACACCACATCAAACCATGAATTGACTAAAATAAGTATTGTGTGTGTGTGTGTGTGTGTGTGTGTGTGTGTGTGTGTGTGTATCAGAGTCTGATATATCTCCTTTTTTATTCTGTCTGTTGGAGCAACAAAGAACAATTTTAGGACCATTTGCATAAGCGTAGCAGGCCAAACAGGACGTGCCTACCTCAGTAAGTGCTGATCCAACAGTACACAAGGCAGTACACCGTGACCATCCTCCTCTCATCAGCAGTGATGGTTCGCCCACTGTCCAACTTTCCCTACAGATGGAGTCACAGCTTCAGGGGCCTCATCGGTGCCTCAGTGCAGACCATGTAGACAGCAGTATTCACACACCACCAGCCTGCAAGTTTCTGTCATCACTTTAACCTTATATACTGCAGTGACGGCCAAATGAGGCCTCATCAACCAGTCGCTGTTTAATAAGTCCACCAGATGGTGATCTCTGCTCAACAAGGGGTTGAAAGCACACTGCATTCCTTGAGCCTTTTCCTTAAAGCAAGAGCACCATCTTGTGGTGATGTAGCAGAAATGGGGAAGGAAAGAAAACAGAACAGCCCTTCTTAAACTCTGACAGGTAGGGACTGAGAAATGAGACACACCTGTGCGCTGGGGGAAGGGAAACCAACGAACGAACGAAAGCAGCATGGAGGAGAACAGAGTGAGAGTGTAAAGTCTCCTTTACAGGTCCAGCGTGGAAATTTTAGGGGGATTTGGTGGCATCTAGTTGCGAGGATTAAAAATTGAAACCATCTGAAACTTTTCCTTGTTAGAATTCTTTAAGTGTTCATTGTTCAGGAAGTTTTCAAGGCGAATTAGCTCCCTATGTAGATATGAATGGCTCATGCTAAGGAAACAAAATCACAATGATTCTTATTTTCAGGTGAATTCACACTGAAAAAACATTGTTGGGATTTAAATTAGGGCATCACACGGAGGCACCAATTATGTTGGGGTCAATTGGCTATCGGAAATAATTAAAAATTAATAATAATAATTAATAATTATGTTAAATAATGTGACTTAATTAACATTAAATCACCTCGTAGGGCACCATTCCCGTAAAAGGAAAAATGACAGCCAGTTAAAGATATCAGTCTCATAAAATACGCTAAACTATTACTTTTTAGTTTTGATTAATAATTAAATTAATGACAACAACCAAAATTAACAGCAATGCCTGAAGGATGTCGGAGTTCTTGAAGCAACAGAGGTTGACTATTCATTCACTCTTGTGCAACATTAAACAGACAGCAGGTATGATTTATGCTTTACTACTTTGTGAATAAATATAATTATTTGTTCAAGTAGCAAAGCAAACCAAAACACACAAATTCTAACTAACTATATACAAGCTTGTGGTGTATGTGTGTGTGTGTGTGTGTATGTGTGAGAGAGGGAGAGAGAGAGAGACAGAGAGAGAGAAAGACAAAGGCGGGTGTGGTGATCAAAGAGCTGTATGGCCTACAAAACAAAATGGCTGACAACAGAGAACTACAAGATGGCTGAATCAAAGCTGGCTTCAAATCGGCATGCCGACCGTCACAACAACAATGCTGAGCTCTGTTTGTGTTGCTCACCCTGTTGATTTTAAGTGTAGCTCTGTTACTGTAGCAACTCCACCTCGTCGTCCATCCAGACAAAGTTATCTGTGCACGCTTTCACCATTGTGACTTCTTTGTTTTGGTTTGTAATCACGGCGTTGGAGAGGAAGGCGCTTCAGTGCAGGCGCATGGCGTCACATGGTGTCTTTGCCGTGGTGTTGCTTCGCAAATTTATACTGCCACCCATTGACCTGGCGTGCATACTACAGCGTTTCCAGTAGATTTTGCGGCTCCGTGTGAACGGGGATCGTTTCAATAACGTCGTCATATAAACGCAGAAGTTTTTTAAAACACAAAGGACAGACTTTTCCATTTTTACTGAAATCGTTGTCATATAAACGGCCCCTGAGATGCCTGTTTGGGTATAGCTCTGTTGAAAGCCTGTTTGTTAATGAGTTTATGTCAATGTGACGTGTGCTGCAAACGGTCTGGATTAGTGCAGAGATTGTTTAGTTGTGTGCAAGAATCTGTTGTGAACAGTATTAACAAACTAAACTCTTAGCTTTGGCGAAGCCAACTAATCAATGACTGTAACTGTCGTGATTTTGAGTTCATAATTTTTACATGATTGTTTATCAATAACTTACCTTTTGCATACATGATTATGATAATATTGCTATGTACAGTATATAATATGCTGAGAAACGTATTTACATTTATCTTGTTTAATTGCACCGCCTGCTGTTAAGTATTGCAATGAGTGTGGCGCTTAGAGGTCATGTGATCAAAAGCGTCAAGGTAGATGGAGAGGAAGGAGACGAGAGCAGGAGTGCCACAAAATGTCCAAAGGGTTTAAATGAGTCAAGACGGATTCACGCTCTCCTAACTACTTCCAAATTCCAGTTCAGAAGGGGAAACGGTATGTGTGACAATGTATATTTTATTTTGTATTTGAGTTATTGATCTGTAATATATATTTCATATTTGAGACTGACGTTCAGAGCTAGCAAGTCTGGGTTAGCTAATGTGATAGAGACCATGGTAGGTTAATGGCGGCTTTGTGTTGCATGTAATTATTGTAAATGTGATTGTGATTGTGTATATTTGTGTTACAGTTTTTCACCGCAAAGTGGTGTTCACATTGTGGATTGGAGGAGAATAAAGTTGTGGAACACTGGCTGGTTGACTTGTCAAGTCTGTCTGAACTAGAACAAAACATTTGGAGGCAGTGACAATGACCTAACTGCAAACAATCACAACAATAAATGAATGACAGCATTAAATCACATAAACAAGTTAAACAGTCTTGCTTAGCCTGGAAAGCTGTGATAAGCTATGCCCAGTTGTTACGTTACCGATCCTTGAGTGGAGCAGAGCATCATAACAATTACATTCTGTTGAAGTGATAATCTTAACGCCACTCACCTTTTTGGCCACTTTGGGGTGTTTCCTCTGGAGGAGCTGGAAAGTTTGACACTGCAGTTGTTACCAGCCTCAAACCTAGGGGGTACCTGTGCCAGTAGCTATTTTCGCCACACAGTCCTGGGAGGTCTGTGAAGCAGTAAGGAACAGAGACAAATTATTCATCTGCGATCAGCTCGAGCGCCATGTTTATTCTGCCTTGACACAACCAAAAATCCATTACAAAAATATTCTTCAAATTTAAGAACAACTCTTTGAACCAAAACATATTTCTGTATCAAAAATAAACATTTTACCTCATAATGTATTCTGTGCCTTCATTCACTGCTTGCAACAACAGTTATATTCCAGTCACATAATGTACATATCAACAAACATTCAAACTGGCAACAAAATACTCAGCAATATACTTTACTGTCCATCTATGTGAAAGTAAACTGTCCAAGTGCCAGTAATGTAGCATCAGAAATGCTTGTATGTACTGTATGTTGAATACCACTGCATATTTGCAATTCAAATACATAAGGATAATGACACAATAAAAACATTAACAAAAAAAACACATATACATATATTTCCCTCTACTCTTGAAATTCTTCTGTTTACATTGAGGCAAAACCACGTGGTGTCTCTACAACCTCTAATGGCCCACAAACTGCCACAACTTCACTGTAGTTTCAAAAAACCCCCACATGAACTCAAAACCAAATACTTTTTACCAAAATGTAATACTCATAGTGTCTTGTATTTTTGCACCTTTGAGGTATGTGCCAAGCAAACCCCAAGTTTTCTTTTCACACTGATAAAATGTAGCCATTTGCGCTAGATAGTGGACAATAGGAGCTAGCATGAACAAAACACTTTACATAAAACAGTAGACCAACACGGCCTTTAAGTGTTTTCTTATATCAGCCATAAGACTGTCAGAATATTTATTTAACATCTACTTCATGTGTTAAATCATTTCAGGTTGCCTAAACCACATTTAACACACCTGTGAAGCAGTAAGGCACAGAGACAAATTATTAATCTCCAATCAACTCAAGCGCCATGTTTATTCTGCCAATCCCATGACCACACAGGCTTGAGTTGTCTGTCCCCTACTGTGCCTGGTCGTACAGCGACACCTACTGTCGCAAGAAAATAGCAGCAACATTTATCCTAAATGTTAAGAGGGACTGACTCATGTCTGTGATGAACTAACTAATAAAGAAATCATTTATATGTCCAAATACATGAAAAAAAAATAATAGAGGGGGGGGGGGCAGTTTTTCTTTCACTCATTACAATGGCTTTTTTTCCAACCTTTTAGACAGTTATTGACTTGGACTGTTTGTGTTTATTAACATCTGTACCGTATGTATCATACTCACCAGCCGCTCTGGTCAGAACCATCATGGCACAAACAAGTGCAGACACAATCAGCATCTTCATGGTGATGGTGACTACAAGAGACAGACGTGTTACTGAGACTTGTTTAGGGAACAGCCGTACTGACTGTCAGTCCTGTGAATAAAAGTCAGAAGATGAAATGCCATTAGCTGCCTATTTCAGACAGAGCTCACCTCACATTCTCTTTGCGTGTTACTGTTTTCAAAATCCCCATCACTGTGTAAAACAATGATAATCTCAGAGCTAACAACCTACACACTAGTGACGGCCAAATGAAGCCTCATGAACCATTTTCTGTAGTTTCAGAGCCCACTAGATGGCACCATTTTGTCAGTGATTTCGGCGTCAGCAACCAAAAGCTACCTTTCACAGCAATATGACATGCTGCAGGGTGGCATCAGTTTGTAATGCAGCCAGATGGAGCCTTATGTGGTGTTATGATATGCTACCGGTCAGCCGGACGGCACCTGTCATGGCAGTATGGTATGCGGATGGCCGATGTCAGTTCATAACGCAGCTGGACAGCACCGGTCAGGATAGTTTGGTATGATGCTGGATGGCGTCAGTTGGATTAGCTGGTAACAAGTTGATATAAGGAGCTGGAAAGCCCCAACAGGGTGGGTGGGAGTGGAGTGGATGGTTCCAACAAACTCTGGGCTTTCACCCAGGAGGCTGGTGTTTGCTTCCTGTCCTTGATGTTTTCTTCTAAACCTAACCACATGCTTTTGCTGACTTTTGCTCACATAGAGATGCTAAGGACAAAAGTATCATGACATGGACGAAAGTCCAGAGTAATGGCTAAAAAAGAGTAGCCTATATATTTTTGTGAGGCCACAATCACACAGAAAGCATTTCAGCAGCTGGAGGCAGCTTTTCGTAATAGCTTTCAATGACAATTAAGATTTTTGCTCGCTGTTTCTGCGTTCTAAGCACCTGATGTTTTTGCCGCAGCACTGTGAACTCCTACGGGTTGACTAAACTTAAACTCAGAGCAGAAAACGCCCCACATCAACTACTTTTTCATCATCTTTTTTCTCATTGTCCAGGTGGATGATTTGAGAGGCGGGCCTTCTGTGGTGGTCACAACAACAAGTTTACAGTTGGTAAACAATGGAGGAGAAACTGGTGGTAGCTGTTGCTGGATACCCAGAGCCATACGGCCCAACGATAGAGAGCAGATTGTCAAACTGCCCCTGAGTCATCCTAAAATATGCCTTGAAAGGTCCATTATGGAGGAGAAGCTCCTGGACCAACTGGTGGTACTCCTGGTAATCCAGCCTCTTTTTTAGAGTCTCATGTACCCCACTGTTTATCTGCTGACAGCCCTCAACCAGAGTGGAGGGGAAATACCTCTTTGAGAATATTTACACTCGTAATAAATTATGGGGCACCACCCTCCTAATGAGGGAAGCGACTAATCAAATTAATAACTCCGAAAGTCACTTATTAATTCGACAGCACACTTATCAATAATGAATCAATCTCAATATCTGGGTTATGAATTCTCTATACAGTGATCTCAGCTCCTGTCCAAATACAGAGACAAGGACTTGGCTGAATAAATGAATAGCAACTGATAATTATATGACACAACACAAAATTAACAGAATATACATGGAATGAAATGAGAAGTAAGACTCGTGTGAGTTGTTTAGTTTGGCGATAGTGGGACAGGGTATGTTAAGATATATTATAAATTGGGGATGCAGGGATGCACAAAACCATTCACGTAATGAAACCTAAATTAAATCAGGATAATTAACTAAGCCTCCTGCTCGACCTCACTCTTCACCGCACAGGGGCTCACTCAAGTTATGGTAGTTCTTTGCCTACTTCTGAGCAGCGGGGATCAAAGGCAAAGCTCCTCTTGGGGCCCCGGACTGTCGCTCCGTAGCTCCCGGATTTTCCAGCAGAATGAAACAAGCTGTCTCACAGCAGTGTGGGAGCGGTTGAATCTGCAATGTCTCTTGGGTCCCCCAGGCTGGTTGCTTTACGCTGCAGAAAGCCTTTGGAATTGGCACGAGGACCACTGTGGCAAATGGCTGGCAGCTGCTGGTTCCGATGAATCTGGGGCGAAGAGGTTGGTCGGCAGGTGCTGGTCTACTTTGTTCTGATTACCCACTAATGTTAAAACAACATCATTGGCCACTCGATATGGTTATCAAAGTTATTATTAATGTGCAAAAATGTTGAAAACACTGGAGATAAAAAAAAAAAACGGATAAGCAAAGTTCAAAATAACTTTGATCGTGAGCACAAAAGAGTTACGCATGACTTAAATAAAGTAAAAACGAAAGAGCGTATGCAAACATAAAACAAAAAAATGAAGAAGAGTGCAACACAAAAGAGACCAGAGAGTAACAAAAGCACGCATGACAAAAGACAAAAAGAATAAGCACAACAGGGCAAGCCGTGACGTGCGCACTCGTATTTATCCGGCCAAAGTGGACGGATTTGATAATGGAGGCTTCTCTCTAGATGAAAAATAGTCTCATCATGTTATTTTGGAGGAAACTAAATGCTTTTCTTCAACAAGGTTGTATACTTTGATGTGTCATGCGGGATGGACACATACTCTTCCCATCATGGTCAAAATTGATTCTTAACATCCAATTAAAATACAGATTAACATTAAATCAAAATACAGTTATTATGCCGTGGTATCAACTAGGCTACTTCAAATACACACACTCTAGACTAACCTATAGTTGCAATATATAATGAAAAACAAAATGAAGAAGCACATTTTCATGCAAACACTGTGATTAATAATCCCCAGACATGTCTTAATTTAAACTATAAAGATGACTTCCTTACGAGAACTCTTCTTAACTTCACCACAAGATGGCAGTATGGCTCCATGTTAGACGAAGGGTCAACACTTGAAATTGAAATTGGATTTTGCAACTTATCAATCTTTTGTTTTACAGGGTTAAAACAAAGTATTATTCAGATAAACATGATTATGTACGTGTACAAGTTTAGAACATAGGAAAGCAACCAACAACGAGGAATAAAATGGATAATCTCACTTCCAATGGACATTTCAGTTTTGTCACACAGAAACATTTGGTAAGAGAGAGGATGGCGTGGCCTAGCAGGGCTCTTAATCAAGGCGTTGCCTCAGGGCAGAGGAGGGGACCCTTTTATAAGTTAATGACTTAAAAGCATTTGAAGCACCTCAAATGAACTCTCTGTCCCCCTTTTGATGCCAGGATGTCTGGAGGACGCATCCCTCCTGACCGAAGTAAGCTCGGGTTCAGGGTAATAAACATTTGACCCTGCTGGTGGATTTCTCATTGTCTTATTTACTGCTGGTCCAGAATCTGAAGAGTTGAGGAAGGGTATGCTCCTACAAGAGCTACACACAGTACCCTCTGCCTCAACATTTTGAAACTAGCTACTAATTACTGTGATGATGTGTAATTAAAACTACACCAAAAAACAGTAGATTGATGACATGGGAAGGTTCGTGTAAGGAGGTGATGGGGTGATGGGGTCGTTGCCTGGCAACAATAAAAAGGCATATCAAGTGTTTTGGTTTACTAGTGGCATCAGTTTAAAAAACGAAAAAGGCAATGCAGTGTGCCTCAAGTTTTGCAACAAATTATTCCAGGGCTATAGATATTCAGCAGATATTCAGAGTAGTTTCGTTATCATCCAACTGAACGGCAAAAAATACTCAGTCTATACTTACTTTATGTGTAGTGATACCTACATGTATTTTAAGTCTTGGCCTCCATTGAATATTCAGAATTATTTTCAGTGCTTCTGCGTCTTCTGTTACAAGATAATTGGCTATTGTTTACATTTCATACCAATGATTTTCATTGTCTGCAGGGGCGCCACCAGGGATTTTGGGCCTCTAACAGATATCACATTGGGCCCCACCACCACAGGCCACAGGAACCCTGCACAACTTCTATAACAACACCATAACCCAATCAACCTCTCCAATGCTTTAAATGACTACATTTGCAATATTATAGTTTTACTTCACTACATTTATTTGGCACTGAAAGTTACTTGTGATTATTTTAAAATATACATATAGCCTACATATAAAGATCCAGCTCACTGATGCATCCACATGTATCTCTTCGGTGTCATGTTTGAGGAATGCATGAGTGTTGGGTCTATTGCTCACTGAATTAAAAAAGTCTGTTCATTTTTCTAACCTCAGTGTCTGAAGTCACTGCACCCAAACACACTCATTTTTACTTGCATATGCAGTGAACTGCTGCAGTGTATGCTGTCGTATAGGAGATTTGTGTTGCAGCAAAAGCAGGCTGAGGAGGACAAAACTGCAGATTTCAGCAAGGAAAGGATTTTCATTGATTTTTTGTTTTTTTTTTGTTCTTCTAGTTGAAAGAAAGCCATTAAACTATGTTTGGATCAGCCTGGAGGATCGAGACATCTCTGATAAAAACAAGAGACAAAACACAGACCAGTTTGTTTGGATGCTTGAGCCTTTAATTTTGCATATGACAAGAAAGAAGAGTTTACTCTGCAGAATATATGTAGATTTGTGCTAAAAGCATTCTTTTCATAACACATTCAGTCTGCTCTCATTAAAGGCACAAGGCCTCAGAGACAATCCAGCTCCTGTTTATGTCACTTGTCGCTTTATTCCTTCAGTAGCGTTACAACGATAGCAAAGACAAACTCAGCTCACATGTGAGACTGAGGGTGTAAAGAAAGATGAATATGAAAGCATGCATGCAACACAAGTGTTTGTGCTTTTAATGGGTTCTTCATGTCTCTGTGTCAGACCTGGAATCATCTTCTCTTTCTGACACAGACAGACGGTAAATTGTTGGAGCATTGGAGGTCATCCCAGCACTTCTTAACTGCAAGCAAAAAAAAAAAAAAAAGTTTGTTGAGTCAGTGAATGTGACACAAACAAAGACCTCAGACTGTTGATGTGATCAGTGACTCCTAACTGATACATTCAGGTGACACAAGACTATGGTCACTGATAAGATACAAATCATTGTCAAAACATAAATGGTGTAATACTGTGAACTGCTAACCACCAACTGATCTGATAAAACCAAAGAATATCTGACTCAGAAAGACGTTCTTTGCTCAAGACATTTATGTCTGAGCTGTTTGTCTGAAATTCATCATGAATAATTTGAACAATCAAAACTGAATTTTATTAATTGGAGAGGGCTGCTGTCAGTCTAGGAAAATCTGTCTTCACTTTTCTTCACTAAGCCATGCATGTTGCTGTTTTCTTTTATTATCAACTGTAGAAAGAATGGACGTGGCAACATTGACGTCACCCATTTGTTTGTGGTTTTGAAGCCTCAGGTTCGGCATATCAGCCGTCACCATCTTGGTTTTTGGAGCCAGAGGTGAACATGGTTGGGCAAGAGGCTGGCGCTGTGTGAGTGAGGGGTACGTGGATCTGACTGAGAGGCCGAGGATGCGATCAGCATACGGTCTGTCACTCAAAGCAGCCTGTCCCTAATAATGTGTAACTTTAAGCCTTAATTAAATGCAAACAGGTGAGTAATCCCCCCACATACAGCTGTCATAAAGTGGAAACAAAGCTATAGAAACCAAACCCCTTGTTTGAACCAGGAGGTAAACATGTGTATCTCTGCTGTAAAGTTGAGCATTTTAACATGGGGGTCTATGGGGATTGACTGGCTTCTGGAGCCAGCCTCAAGTGGCTGTTCAAAGAACTGCAGTTACTGGCACTTCTGTGCTGGCTTCATTTTTCAGCCCTGGAGGTTGCTGCTTGCCTTTTACTCAGCTGTCCAACCATAGTAGATGGTGGAGCAGGGAAATGACGACAAACACCAACCATCATATCCTACTAGTACAAGTGCTGAATAGCAACAACAGTGAAGGAGAGATAATTTCTGCTGCCCACAGAGACCGGCAGGTCTGTCCTCTCTCTCTATTTGCTTTAGTCCTGACTCTGTCCAGAACAGAACAGATACTCAATATCATAGCAACCAAAGTGTACAACTGAAACAACGCTATGCCTCTGAAGTGTCTGGCACTTCCAACTCGGTGTTGTCAGAAAAGCACCTTCAGTTGGGAAACTAGATTTATTGCCTCGTAGTTGTATGCCTGTGCTATTCATTCAAGTTATATTCATAGTTTACATCCATGCCTGTGGGAACATGGATGCTTCACACATATCTCGGAAGATCTATACAATCAGCACAGCTTCAGGATGGGCACCCAGAATTTGTGTCACCAATTCAGTATCTGACCAAACGTCTCCCCATCGAGGATATGACGTTCAAAAATGGCCAGAAAAGTGACACAATGACCTTTATCTTTGACCACCAAAATGTAATTGCTTCATCGTTCAGTCTAAGTGGTCGTTTGTGACAATTTTGTTGTTCTTGAGATATTGCATTCAGAAAAATGGGACAGATGGCCACACAGACGAACAACACGGCTTTGGTCGACACACAGTCTAATGAGAGTAACAGTGACCATCCGCCCAATGGGAATTTGATGGGACAAGAGCACATCAACCAACTGACCAGAAGATGTCAGCACGATATATTTCTGAGTTCACTCACTGTATTACTTCCTATTTTATCATTAGCATCACTGCTACAATCAGCACTATGTTGTTTTACCTGTATGATTCAACTGTATACAACTCTGCCTGCCACCATAGTTATTAGGCTCTTTATGACACCAGTTTTGGTAGTTGAAAGATGTGCCATCACTCCATAACCACTGACCATCCTGGAAGAAAGTGTATCACAGAACATTACATCAAATTAAAGGACAAAAACAATAGAGTTAAAAATGATTATATGAATATAAATAAAAACATAAATACATATGTATCTATATATGTGTGTATGTGTGTGTGTGTGTAATATGATGTATTGAAACATAGTACAATATAGTATACATTATAGTATACATTATAACAATAGCCTATGTAGTATAGCACAGCAATATCACATAAAATATAGTGAGAGTCTAGTATCATATAGTGTGTAATGAAAAAATTAATTGTATAATTCATCATTAAATAATTATCATATGTATTTGGTGTGCAATATTTCCAAGTTGTGCAATGATGAATAAAATACCTCTTCTGCATCAGAGCCTCCAATCCATGCCGGTCTTTTCGAACGAGTGGCTCTGAAAATCACATCCTGAATGGCACGGTACTCCCGGATGTTGTGAACAGACGCAAGGTTTCCACCCAGTCGCTGACAGTTTTTCTACAGTGGAGACAAACAGAGAGACAGACGGACAGAGAGGAGCTGTCAAGGAAAGTTAGATTGAAGACACCAAGTCAGGAGAAGACCCCAGGTCACCAAATGTCCATGTGTATACAAACAAAATGAGCTTGTTGTAAAAGCCTCCTGAGTCAAAGTCACCAACATTACCTCAGCACTAGTCCAGGTCATAGGTGTTGCAATGTAGCGATAACAATGACCTCTGCACTTAGACCAGCCCCAGCGATAAACCACGGACGGCCTTGGTAGCACGGGAAACAGTCTTGGCTTAATGCATGGTCTTGGCTTGAAGCACGGTCTTGGCTTGCACCAAGGTTTTCGCTTCCACCATGGTTTTAGCTTGCGCCGCAGTTTTGGCAGGAGCCACCTCTTGACCAGGTGTCTCTCTGTGGAGAACCATTAGAGTTTGGTTAATGTGGGGTCTCCAGGGAAAGTGTCCATACTATATTAACTAGATTCATTTTGATGGCACGAAGAAGCTACAACATAACATAATATTACATGACACAACATAAATATAATATATGTGACTTAACATAACACAATATTATGTAACAAGACGAAATAACAATACATCATCAATTAATATATACGTAATATAATATACAACATCAACATAAAAAAATTGCAACAGAATACAAACAATGGAATACATAACATAGCCCTATATGAGTAATAAAAAGCAATATAAGGTAATAGGATATAAAATAAGATAAAGTTACATTAGCATCTGACACAAATCATCATCACAGCAGAGCATCATAACAACCACATTCTGCTGAAGTGAAAATCTTAAAGCCACTCACCTGCTTCATCTTGGGGAGTTTCCTCTGGAGGAGCTGGAAAGTTTGACACTGCAGTTATTGACTTGGACTGTTTGTGTTTATTAACATCTGTACCGTATGTATGATACTCACGAGCCGCTCTGGTCAGACATAAAAAATTAACATAAACATAAAAAAAATTGCAACAGAATACAAACATTGGAATACATAACATAGCCCTATATGAGTAATAAAAAGCAATATAAGGTAATAGGATATAAAATAAGATAAAGTTACATTAGCATCTGACACAAAGCTTTTATCAGGAGAAACTGCTCATTGACATTAAACACAGGTGAAGTCATCACAGCAGAGCATCATAACAACCACATTCTGCTGAAGTGAAAATCTTAAAGCCACTCACCTGCTTCATCTTGGGGAGTTTCCTCTGGAGGAGCTGGAAAGTTTGACACTGCAGTTATTGACTTGGACTGTTTGTGTTTATTAACATGTGTGCCGTATGTATTATACTCACGAGCCGCTCTGGTCAGACATAAAAAATTAACATAAACATAAAAAAAATTGCAACAGAATACAAACATTGGAATACATAACATAGCCCTATATGAGTAATAAAAAGCAATATAAGGTAATAGGATATAAAATAAGATAAAGTTACATTAGCATCTGACACAAAGCTTTTATCAGGAGAAACTGCTCATTGACATTAAACACAGGTGAAGTCATCACAGCAGAGCATCATAACAACCACATTCTGCTGAAGTGAAAATTTTAAAGCCACTCACCTGCTTCATCTTGGGGAGTTTCCTCTGGAGGAGCTGGAAAGTTTGACACTGCAGTTATTGACTTGGACTGTTTGTGTTTATTAACATCTGTACCGTATGTATTATACTCACCAGCCGCTCTGGTCAAAACCATCATGGCACAAACAAGTGCAGACACAATCAGCATCTTCATGGTGACGGTGACTACGAGAGACAGACGTGTTACTGAGACTTGTTTAGGGAACAGCCGTACTGACTGTCAGTCCTGTGAATAAAAGTCTGAAGATGATAAAGTTTGATGCAAACCTGCTGCAGGACTTTCTTCTTCTCTTCTCTTCTCTTCTCTTCTCTTCTCTTCTCTTCTCTTCTCTTCTCTTCTCTTCTCTTCTCTTCTCTTCTCTTCTCTTCTCTTCTCTTCTCTTCTCTTCTCTTCTCTTCTCTTCTCTTCTCTTCTCTTTGGAGTGTCTGTAGCTTCAGCGGACCCTGTGAGGATGTGCGGATGAAGATGATGACCAGTTCTTATATACTGTGCAGACAGATGGTTAAAATATTTACCAAAGATGTTGTCTTAATAAATTTCATTCCTTCCTTGGAAATTCTCTCAATGCTTCAGTGCAAAGCCAGGTAACAGATACAAAACAATCAAACAAGTCAGCCACATCAAGACACGCCATCATACCACAAAGTGTCAGGGTCATATCCAAGGCTTATTACTGGTTTAGTGGAACAGCTGTAAAATAACTCACAGGACACAATGACAGTATCATCATATGTCAAATTTACATCCAAACACAGTGCAAATTTTAACTGAATGTTCAAAAACAGCAACAGAAAATACAAATTAATGTCCGTTTTCATCCATTAGTGTTGTGTGAATATAAGAAGTTGGTTAGTTTGACTCACAGGATGTAGACTGTGGTTATAAGCCTGCCATTAGCTGCCTATGTCAGACAGAATTCACCTCACATTCTCTTTGTGTGTTCAAAATCAACCTCCGAGCTAACAACCTACTTGCTAGTGATGGTCAAATGAAGCCTCGTGAAGCATTGTCTTTATATTCTGAGTCCAATGGACAGCGCCCTCTTCACAAAGGGTTGAAAGCACACTGAACTGCAGTGTGAAGTCATCAAATACCGCTGCTTTGTTTGCAATTTAGACGTCAGAAACCAAAAGCTACCTTTCATGGAGGTAGGACATTCTGCCCGGTGGCCGGATGGCACCTATTATGACAGTATGATATGCGGCGAGACAATATAGGTTCATGATGCGGCTGGACACCACATGGGTATCATACACAATTTGGGAAAGTCTCTATAGGGTGGGTCAAACAAACCCTGGACTTTGACCCACAAGGCCGGTGTTTGCTTCCTACAGAGCCATGCTTCCTACTGTTTTTTCCTAAACCTTTTCCCCACTCTGATACATCAAAAGTGCCAACGGATATGTAGCGCTTAATATGTAGATGTTAAAGTCCACTGACAAACATCATATGTGACAATTTGGGATGAGGACATTTTGGACCTGCCATCCCTTGAACTTTTTCTTTAAACCAAGAGCGCCTCTCGTGAGTACCAAGACAATTGTGATTGGTTTAAAGACATGGAAACAAGCCAGGGCATTTTCTTTCCCTGTAGCAGAATGATAATCTGTGATTCCAGATCTTTCTCTAGTGCTGACACTTACAGCACTGTGGAGATAGGTGTAGCTACGTGAGACTACTGCACGGGAGACAGGTCTGTTTTCTGATGGAGCTGGTAAAGTTGATGGTTTTGGTTTGTGAGGTAGACTGGGTTGTCAGCATCTACAAGTCACAGAGTAAAGGGATCAATCCTCACCTCCTTCTTTGCAGATGTTTAAGTGTCCTGAACAAGACACTGAACCCCTGCTGAGGAAGAAAAGATAGCGAGAATAAGTGACTGTGGATACATGTACATAATATTCCTTTATTTGCTCTTAGTCCACGAAGATACAATATTCCTACGAAGGTGTTTACTTGACTGATAAAAATGATCATCCTGCTAATATTCCTGTTTACATGCAGCCATGCTCACTCTGATTAACATGTCCTCATCACGTGCCTTTATCAGAGAGGTGATGCCAGTTGATGCACAGACCAGGTATAAATCTAATAACTCATCACAGATGGTTAGTCCACCATCAACTGGAGTGGAGTGAATTGATTTATGTGCAAAAGTCAAGAGGATAAAAAGGAGGCTGTCACTGTTGCTTGGCGGAATACACCACAGCCCCTGTAGACCAGACCAGTAAACCCTGCCTACTAATGGTGTGGAAATTGTTTTCAGTTTTCTCATTTTTTACCTTCTCTCTTTCGTGTACAGTGGCTGTTCAAGAGTGATGCCATGCGTGAATATCTACCCCGTTGACCACTGGTAACACTACTCATTCCATTATCGGTAAAGAGACATGAACCTTTTCCTCTCAACATAGGTGCTTTAAGTCTCCACCATGTTCTCTAAGTGATATCTAGAGGGTTACTCAGCCAGCCAAAGTAATATCCAGGAAGTACCCGTCCCTCCATAACAATGTACTTTAAACATGTTTTATGATTGATGGATAGATCATTTTCTGTAGATAAGAGCTGGTCTTTGGTTTTTGAACATCTACGCTCAGGCTGACACTGAGAAGGAAGAAGAGAAGATAATCCACCAGCAGGTTTGCTTCCCTTTATCTCTCTCTTTACCTCTTTTTATGCCTCTGCACTGGCAGTAGCCCTGGACAGAGGCATTATGTTTTTGGGTTGTCCATGTGTCCATCCGTAAGTTTGTCTGTCCATTCTTGTGAACACAATATCTCAAGAACGCCTCAAGGGAATTTCTTTAAATTTGAAACAAACGTACACTTGGACTCAAGGATGACCTGACTGCATTTTGGTGGTCAAAGGTCAAAGGACAAGGTCACTGTGACCTTGTTCATTTTATTCTTGTGAACACAATATCTCAAGAACACCTTGAAGTAATTACCTCAAATTTGGGTCTGCTGATAGTGCCCTCAGCTCATCAGTCAGCTCCACCCCTTGCTCCTCAACAGAACTGGCTTCTTGGCCAAACGTGGTTATTCATTATCTTTACAGTTAATGGTAAAAAGTGACAGTGAAGAGTGCAGGGTTTTACACAAAGTACAACATTTTTCAACTCTCTGCAACCAGAAATAAAACCGAGACGTGCATCACTGAGTCAGGAATGATGAAGTTGCTCAGGGCCTCATCATGCTGCTGCTGTCTGTAGTGGAGTGTAAATACACTGCACTCCTGAGTCTCATTGAAGCGCTGGGCTCAGAAAAAAAAAAAAAATGCTTTGAATGACACACAACACTGCCAAGTAGTTCATCCAGAGATAACATGAAGATTTTTTTTCTCATCGATCAATCAGATGGTTGAAATAAAAGCAGAATTTTGTCCAGAATTTTCTTTAATTGACTGCAGCCCACAAATATTCTGATACCCTTTTTTACACTTTCCAAGTAATAAATATAATTTTTATAAGGTTGTTTCTTTAGAGGTAATGTCAGGTAGAACACAGGAGAGGAACACTGAGGACCGGATGGCAGTGTGAGACCGCGAGACCACTGTGAGATTTTGAGATTCAACATGGCGGCGCCTTGCTGCTAGATTAGATATCAACAAACTAGCCAAACAAATATAATTACCTAACGGGTGACAACTCCAGCCTGCACCATCAGCCAGAGTGGAGGACCTAGAAGAGTTTATCGATCACTACTACTACGGGTGCATCATGGAGGGTCCTGCCGACAACCCCAATAAGAGGAAGAAGACCGACTCAGCCACCGATACACAAGACTTATTATCCTCCGAATTTAGCGTCTTGGAATCCATCAACAAGAAGCTAGAAGTGCTCGGTATGCTTCACCAGGAGATAAAAGACCTGAAGGTAAGCCTGGAGTTCACTTACCAGCAGATTACCAACCTGCAGCAACACAACACTGAACTCCGCTCCACCTTAGCGGCGGTCACTTCAGATGTAGATCTCCTCAAAAAGGAAAATAAACTCCTGAAGGAAACTGTCCTCGACGTGCAGTCCAGAATCATGAGAGACAATTTAATCATTTCTGGCATCCCGGAGAGCACACCAGACAACCCAGAAGTCCAGGTAAAAAAGTTCATGGTGACGGCCCTCAAGATCCCGACGGAGACTGTCAACAACATCACCTTTCACCGCGTTCACAGGCTCGGACCCCGAGGAGGTCAGCGTCCTCGTCCCATCATCGCCAAATTCGAACATTACCAGCAGAAAATGCTCATTAAGAGTAAAGGACGAGAGCTAAAAGGCACCTCGTACGGTATGAACAATCACTTTGTTCCAGGGAAATCAACGAGAGGCGGAAAGTGTTATATCCCATTTTAAAAGAGCACAGGCAGAAGGGAAATAGGACCTCTCTTGTGGTCGACAAATCATACATAGATGGGCAGCTGTTCCGCCACTCTACCACCACCCCATGGCTCTTCTAAGTGAGATAAATGCACCTAAAACCACAAAACAAAGTAGAACCATAGCTTAGACCAAAGACCAAAAGATGTGTGTATGCATGTATATATATATATATATATATGTATATATGTATTGGGGCTGCACTATCCTTGAAATAAATAAATATATGTATGTATATTTCATTCAAAATGGTACTCTGACACATTCCTCCTGCAACAGATAATTAAGCATTCCTGCGATTGCAATGCAATTAATCGTGCGGCCCTGGTATATATGTATGTATATTTGCAGATGTATAAGTATGTATATGTTGATATATGGATATATATGTATATATAATGAACACTACACTGACTTAGTGAAAAGGAAAAAAAAAACACACTTCACATACTCCACCCAGCATTCTCCCTTTCCTTCTCTTTTTTTTTTTCCTCTTTCATGCCCCCCCCCTTCCTCCCCCTATCCCTCTCACTCAATCCCCCTCACTCACCTCACACACAAATACACCCCATGTAAGCCCTTTGTTTTTCAGGTTTGTGAATACCTCAAGGCGCAGGCGCTTCTGGTTGTTGAACATGCTTGTATATATTCTAATGCTCTGCTCCACAACTCTGCAATGCTTCACCATGACACATCGGTTGACTGTAATACATACACTTAACAATTACATATACTCATGCAAAATCCACGCAGATAGAAACTCACACAGAAACACACACAGATCATTCTCCATACCAACACACAGTATGATAAAACCCCCACTATGTCAATGTCACACCTAAATTTGGTTTCCAGGAATGTACATGGCATCCGCTCACAGGCGAAAAAAATTAAAGTGATGGACTTTGTCACAAAACTGAAAACAGATATTTTTCTCCTACAAGAAACCCACTTGCTAAAGTCAGAAGAAAAATCTCTTAAAGATCCAAATTTTAATCAAATTTTTTCATCCTGCTATAACAACAGACAAAGAGGTGTCTCTATCATGGTTCACAAGAGACTACCATTTACTGTAAACAGCACGGTAACAGACCCGGAAGGCCGCTACATCATTATTCAGGCAACAATCTTTAACAAATTATATACAATCGTTAATCTGTATGCCCCTAATAATGATGACCCAGCCTTCTTCCACACAATCTTCTCTCTACTATCTAACCTGTCAGACAGCTCGATAACTATAATTGGAGGAGACTTTAACACAGTCCTAAATGCCTCATTAGACCGATCTAGTAACTCAGCACACACAAAGCAATCACAATCGGCCAAGGTAGTACAGGAATATATGGATGATTTTGGGCTTGGCGATGGCTGGAGACTCAAATACCCATCGAAGAGGGAATATACTTTCTTCTCCCCTGTGCATCGCTCATTTTCAAGAATTGACTTTTTTCTCTTAAATAACTCCATCTCACAAAAAATTACCACAAAAATACACCCGATCATTATCAGCGACCATGCACCAATATCACTTAATCTGCAAATAGAAACCACCCATAAACAGCCCCCAACATGGTGCTTTAATATCTCTTTACTTAAAGACCCAGACTTTGACAAAATGGTGAGACGAGAGTGGGCAAACTTTCTTGAAGACAATGACTCTCCAACGTTATCTCTATCTTTAATATGGGAAACTGGGAAGGCAGTAATCAGAGTAAAATTATATCATACTCCTCCTACAAGAAGAAACAGGAATTGCAAGCAGAAAAAAACATTGAGGAAAAAATTAAACAACTAACACAGGAATATGCAAACAATCCAAGTGATCAAGTATGGACCCATCTACAGTGTACAAAATTGCAACTGGACAATATTCTATCAAAGAAAACTGAATTTATCATACAGCAACTAAGATATAATAATTTTGAACACAGTAACAAATCAGGAAAATTTTTGGCTAATCAGCTCCAACGCAATAAAGAAAAATCTCTGATACCAACAATCCAGGGGCCGTCCGGAAATTACACACAATCTCCTCAGGAGATCAATCAGATTTTCTATTCTTTCTACCATAACTTATATTCAACAGTAAACAATCCGAACCCAGAAGATATTCAGGCTTTTCTCGACAACCTAAATTTACCTCAGTTATCCACGGAACACAGAAATACGTCAGACGCCCCCCTGACTATTAATGACCTGCAGAGCGCATTAAACAAAATGCCAACAGGTAAGGCTCCAGGTCCAGACGGCTTTCCTGCCAAATTTATAAAACATTTCTGGACAATATTAGCACCACTTTTCATTAGGACAGTGACAGAGATCAAACAGAACGGAGGTACAAGACCTCACATGAATACAGCAGCAATCAAATTATTACTGAAGCCAGACAAAGACCCCACACTTCCTTCTAGCTACCGTCCTCTATCACTAATCAACAGTGATATCAAAATTATCTCTTAGGCACTTGCTTCTAGACTGGAGAAAATAATCACATCAATAATTCATAATGATCAAACAGGCTTCATTAATGGCAGACACTCAAGTAATAATGTCAGAAGAGTTCTTCATCTGATAAGAAAAGTACAACGCGTTAATACAAAAGCAATTATTCTGTCACTTGATGCAGAAAAAGCCTTCGACAAGGTCAACTGGTCCTTCCTATTTGCCACCCTGAGTGGATTTGGCTTTGGAGAGTCATTTATTCAGTGGGTATCAGCCTTATATAATTCCCCTAAGGCCACAGTCACCACCAACAGGATCACATCTCAAAGCTTCATTTTGCAGAGAGGAACCAGACAAGGGTGCCCACTCTCGCCTCTACTGTTGGCAATATTCATCGAACCATTGGCTATGGCAGTCCGTCAGAACAGCAGGATCATAGGTATCCATTCCGCCAATTCAGAGCATAAAATTAATCTATATGCCGACGACATTTTACTATATCTACAAGAACCGAAATCGTCGTTACACGAAGTATTTAATCTCATAACAAATTTTTCTAAACTTTTGGACTACTCCATCAACTGGTCCAAATCGACAATACTGCCAATAATGGAGAACTCTTGGAATCCTGCAGACCAAAAATTTTCTCTCCCTGTGGGCAACATAAGATATCTTGGCATAAATATTTCGCCCAAACTATCAGACCTGGTCCACCTGAACTTTAGCCCGCTGCTAGATAAGATCTGTGGTGACCTGAAGCACTGGAATAACCTTCCCATCTCCCTCCTGGGTCGAATAGCCACAGTTAAAATGAAAATTCTACCCCAAATTAACTTTTTTTTTTTTCCATGATTCCATTCACACCCACATCGAAATGGTTCTTGTCATTAGATTCTGCAATTATAAAATTCTACTCAAAGAACAAAACAGCAAAAATTAGCCTAATCACCCTTCAGAAAAACAAATTGGAAGGGGGACTGGACGCTCCTAACTTTAAACATTACTATTTAGCTAACCAGCTTCAATACCTATTGAAATGGTTTTATCCTAACGAAGACTACAACTCCTGGCTTGAACTATAGCAGGCGGACTGCAACAATATAAAACTCTCTGACCTCCCGTTTATCACCACTACACTCAGACGTCATAACTGTTTTAAGAACCCAATGATTGCTTCCACCTTATCAGCCTGGTGGAAAACACTAGAAATCACAAACTCTCCGATAGAACCTTGCTTGCTCTCTCCAATTTGGAACAACCTGGATTTTGAAATTAACAAAAGACCTCTCCATTTTAGCTCATGGGAGATGAAGGGAGTAACTCATCTCCACCACCTTTTCCAAGATAATATACTTATGACATACACAAACTTATTTCAAACTTTTGAAATAAGAAATGGAAATTTTCTACAATATTTACAATTGACAAAAACAATCAAGAGGAAAATTCCAGCGCCTCAGGACACTTTGCAGCCACCAGAATTTGCCAAACATATTACAAAGCTTTCTCCGAGTAATAAGAAGAACCTTTCTAAGATTTATAAATTACTGTCAAAGACCAGTTCTATACATTTACCAATTTTAAAATGGGAAAAAGAGCTGGGTGTATCACCGGACCCTGACTTCTGGACTCAGATATGCCAAAATACATTTAAGATGACAAGACACACTAATATACAACTTATCCAATTTAAAGTACTCCACAGAACACACATCACCCAACAAAAGATGAATAGAATGGGCTTTAGTCAATCTGACACATGCACTCAGTGTACTCAGAACACTGCAGACACCTACTTTCATGCACTCTGGTTACGCTCACCTGTCCAGCACTTCTGGTCAACAGTCACTCAAAAACTCTCCTCCATTTTGGACTACAGGATCCCATTACAGTATCTCCCAACCCGTGCTTAATTGGTGACCTGATGACAATTGACCTCCCAAACAGCCACTGCAACTCTCTTCTTGTAGCTCTCGCCATCGCCAAGAAAACAATCCTAGTCAATTGGAAAGATAAACAGACCCTCAACATCAACCATTGGCTGAATCTCCTTGTAGAACATATTTCACTGGAAAAAATATCTGCTGGCCACAGAAACCAATTAACATACTTTACAGAAAAATGGTCACCATTTATTCACTCATTAAACATGTCTGTATAGTGCCACTCAGCCTGTGAGCATATGCCACCTGTGCATATAAATATTACAACTCAAGAAAGACTGTTGTGTAATATATAATGTGTTTCTGTTAATGATGTAATCCCTAATCCCTCTATCTCTCTCACCACAATATACCACAGCGGTTCATCAGAACTCAAGGTCTTAAGCATGTATTAGGTGCACCTTCTCCCCCTTGAATCCGGGCCTGCTCCCTGGCTCTGTGGGGGATCGCGGGGCCGGGCGGTTTCCCCTGGGGGCGGGTGCATCTGGACTGCGCGCCCTGTGTGCCTGGGGGGGGCGGGGTCTCCTCGTGCTCCCTTGGCCCGGGGCGGGGTGGCTGGTCCCCCCTGGGGGGCTGTTTCCGCCCCTGATGGTGCCCCCTTCGCTCCGCTTCTGCCCTTCCCCCTCCCTCCTCCCGCCCCCCTCTCCCCGTCCCTCCCTGCTCCTTTCTCCCGGCCTCTCCCGGATGTGCAAATATTTATTAAGGATGTTGTCTTAATAAGTCTCCTCTCTTCTCTGGAAATTCTCTCAAAGCTTCCGAGCAAAGCCGGGGAACAGATCCAAAACAATCGAACAAGTGAGCCACGTGTCACGAGATTACCATCATCATACCACAAAGTGTAGTGTCAGGGCCCTATCCAAGGCTCATTAGTGGTTTAGTGGAACAGTTGTAAAACAACACACAGGAAACAATCACATTATCATCATTAGTCAAGTTACATTCAAACATAGAGCAAATTTTAACTGAATGTCCCAAAAAACAACAAAAGAAAATACAAATTAATGTCTGTTTCCATCCATTAGTGTTGTGTGAATATAAGAAGCTAGTTAGTTTGACTCACAGGATGTAGACTGTGGTTATAAGCCTGCCATTAGCTGCCTATTTCAGACAGAATTCACCTCAATTTCTATTTGTGTGTTCAGAATCAACCTCCGAGCTAATAACCTACTTGCTAGTGATGGTCAAATGAAGCCTTGTGAAGCATTGTCTTTATATTCTGAGTCCAATAGATGGTGCCCTCTTCAACAAAGGGTTGAATTCACACTAAATTGCCATTCCTTTAACCTTTTTCTTTAAACCAAGAGCGCCATCTAGTGGGCACCATCACTGCATCCTCGGCTTAGTGCCACACAAGACAATTGTAATCGGTTTAAAGAAATGGAAACAAGCCAGATCATTTGTTTCCCAGAATGATAATTTGTCTGTGACCTTTCCCTAGCACTGACACGTACAGCGCTGTGGAGATAGGTCGCAACTCAGCACAACCAAACCACTTTTCAAACTCACTCACACACTAATTTCTACTTGCATATGCAGCGAACTGCTGCAGTGTATGCTCTTGTGAAGGAGAGCCGTGATGCAACAGAAGCAGGCTGAGGAGGACAAAACTGCAGATTTCAGTGAGGTTCATTTGTTTAGCTGACAGAAAACCATTGAAACAATGTTTGGATCAGCCCGGAGGATCCAGACATCTCTGATTAAAACAGGAGACTAAAAACACAGACCAGTTTGTTTGGATGCTTGAGCCTTTAATTTTGCATAAGACAAGAAAGAAGAGTTTACTTTGCAGAATATATGTAGATTTGTGCAAAAAGCATTCTTTTCATAACACATTCAGTCTGCTCTCATTAAAGGCACAAGGCCTCAGAGACAGTCCAGCTCCTGTTTATGTCACTTGTCGCTTCATTCCTTCAGTAGCGTTACAGCGATAGCAAAGAAAAATAAGAAATGTGATGCAGAGCCTTCAGGTTACATGAGACTGATGGCATAAAGACAGATGAGTCTGCAAACACACTCAAACACTCTTCCTCCAGTTTGTGCTTTTTACAGGGACGTCATGCCTCGTGTGTCAGACCAGGAATCGTTAGATTTTCTTGGCGCAGACAGAAGGTAGGTGATAGTGACACTTTGTATCATCCCAGCATTTGTTATCTGCATGTGTTAGAAACACAGGACATGAGTGTGATTGTTTAGCACTGTATATATTTTGAAGCAGACTACAACTTCCTAAACATTTTGTATTATCTAATAGAATAACAAATGGAGAGGGATGTTCAGCCTTTGCAGAGTTATGTGCTCTCTCTGTCCTTTAATGATTCAACAAAACTCACAAGAATTGATGGATGCATTTTTTATATTCATCTAATTTTTGACATGTATATATCTGTTATCATCCACACCACAAGTACTTTATCATGTGAATGAGTTACCTCCATAACTCATCTGTATACAGTGCTGCCACCCATCATTGTTCGGCTCCCCACTGCACCAGTATGAAAAGCTGAAACGTGTACCATCATTCCAGAGCCAAACACCCTCCTGGAAAACAGAACAGATTAGAATATGATGAATTTTAAAAGAAACTATGTAAACTAAGTTAAATTATTTTAACCATTTGTTAGAAATGCATTTGTCACTACTGACTTCATTTATTTCAAATATCTTCATACAGTTGAGACAACAGATGACACTGGACAAAACTGTGGTTCACTGTTCACTGCTTTCAATGACCACATCTTTCTCTCTTATGACCACCTTGGGAAGTGGTCTGAGTTTGGTTCGCTTCAAGTCCGTGGTTCAGTTTGCTTGAGAGGGGTCTGAGTTCCCTATATGCGCAAAAAATGCAGAGTTACCACTCTGAGTCTGTTTCGAGGGCTGAGAAGAACTAAGTGTGAAATCACCCGAGGTGGTCTGCGTTTGGTTCGCTTCAAGTTTGCAGTGTGGTTCACTTAACCTGTGCCTTGTCAGCACAAAGCACTCCCGGTTCTCTTTGCTCTTTGCCAATGTAGTTAGCCATCTAGATCACAAGGTGTTGCACTGGGATGCCTGAAAAAACAGACAAAACCACGTAACACTTGCAAGAATGCAGGACAAGGAGTAGTTTGGTCCACAGAAGATACTGCACGTCTCCAGATGTGGGATGTAGAATACATCAAACGGCAACAGTCTACAGTGCACAGAAACATGACGGGTTTCCTTCAATTTTAAGTTCATCTGAAAGCGAGGGGTGTCATAACAGCACTGCAGTGAAAACAAAAGTATGCAAATACATACTGTATACAGGCTATAGTGTGAATAGAAAGAGGACTGAGGAACCATTAGAG
The DNA here is from genome assembly GCA_013133815.1 of Cromileptes altivelis. Taxonomy (NCBI): domain Eukaryota; kingdom Metazoa; phylum Chordata; class Actinopteri; order Perciformes; family Serranidae; genus Cromileptes; species Cromileptes altivelis. The sequence continues at coordinate 4,533,318 of CM023153.1, read as the reverse complement.
CTGAAGTTGACCAGAAAGAGAACTGAGTCCTCTTTCAAATGAACTGACAATGTGAACACAAAAAGAACTGAGTCCCTTTTCTCTCGGTCCACTTTTTGGTGCACTTTAAGAGAAATGAGTTTGTTTGTTTAAAAAGTCCTAAATGTGAAAACACCCTAAGCTTACACTCTGACATTCAAACTGAATATGATACTCATCTCCCACACCATCGTCATCACAGAGGTTTCTATCCAGCCCTTTATATCTTCCACTGACTTTAGGAATTCTGCTGTTATTTACTCTACAATTATAAATAACCTGTCTGCTCTTTTGCTTTTCATGCCACAAATACTTCTCCAGTTTAAACTCTTGTTTAATTTCGACATATATACCACATGATGTCATATTTCTGGGATCTCGATTTAGAGAACGAACATTCAAACTCAATCAATCACTTTTTGGAATGATACATGACATACCTCTTCAGCATCAGAGCCTCCAAGCCATGTCTGTGGATGCCCATGAGTTTTATCTTCTATCATCTTTTTAATCCCATGATACTCCTCAGCTACATGTACAGACGCAAGGTTTGCACCCATGGACTGGCAGTTTAACTACGGAGGAGAGAAAAAAGGTAAAACATAGCTGCCCAGAAAGAAAACATGAGTAATAATAAAACACCAAAGCTACAAGAAGATGCCAAGTTACCAAGTGTAATAGTGCAAACAAACAGAATAAACTTAATTTAGAGGCATTCTGCAACAAATCCAAATCATCTTATACCTCAGCGCGAGCCCAAGTCATGGATCGTGGAACATAGAGGAAACAGCGGCCATTAATCAGATTCCAGCCACCGGGGCAAGATGCTGATCTCTCAATGACGTGATGCTCTCCTGAGCAAGACAAATAGACATAAGGTAATACTGAGTCTCCAGACAAAGTGTAAAGCAGTTAGGAAATATATATTCACCTTCTTGAATTAATTCCACTGTCCCGTGTTCATCCTTCACCTCGGACAGAGCTGAACAGTTAAACACAGCAGTTAGTGATTATTTCCATCGTGTCGCTGGATATAAACAGATGCATAGAATTTATGTTTGTCGTTTTGCTCACACACACATTGTTAACACTCACCAGCAGCTCTGCTCAGTGCCATCATAGCACAAAGAAGTGCAAAAACAGTCAGCGTCTTCATCGTGGAGATGATGCAGATCTCAAAGTTGATGATAACCTTCAACAAAGAAAAACAGACATGTCAGTAAAACTTCTGAAACAGCTGAGCTGTAGTGACTGTTGTCCTCTTCTGAATGAGAGAAAAAAAGAAACATAAAACTGGAATTTTGAATTGTGATTTCACAGTGAAGATGACCTTTGACCTTTTGGATTTAAAAATGTCATCACGTTGTTATTTTATTGTGTTAGGCATTTGTGTGAAATTTTGTCATAATTAGCGTATGAACTCTTGACTAAAACATGTTTTGTGAGGCCACAGTGACCTTGACTTTTGACCACCAAATTCTCATGAGGTCATCATTGAGTCCAAGTGGATGTTGGTGTCAAATTTGAGGAAATTCTCAAGATATCATGTTAATGAAAATGAGACAGATGTAAGGTCACAGAGACTTTGACCTTTGACCACCAAAAACTAATCAATTTATCTTTGAGTTCAAGTGGACGTTTGTGCCAAATTTGAAGAAATTCCCTCCAGGTGTTTTTCAGATATTGCATTCATGAGAATGGACAGACACATGGACAGATGGATGGATAGAGAAACAGACAACCCGAAAACATAATGCCTCCGGCCATGACGATTGCTGGCATGGAGGCATAAAAAGAAGTAAAGAAATAAAGCAAAGCAAAGCAAACCTTCTGGTGGAATATCTTCTCTTCCTCCTCCTCAGTGTCAGCCTGAGTGTTGATGCTGAACAAGCCCAAGACCAGCTCTTATATACAGTGAATTATCTATCCATCAATCATAAAACATGTTTAAAGTACATCAGTTTACTCCACCCTAAATGATGATGGGTTAACCATCTGTAAAAGGTCATTAGATTTACAGCTGGTCAGTGCATCAACTGGCATCACCTCTCAATCTCCTATTTACTTTGGAGGCTTGAAGGGTGACAGTTTGCCACCTGCAAGCTGTAAACAGTTAAATATTAACGACTAATATTAACAGATACAGCTAAACATTGAAGGACTTGCCTTAAATTACAATTAATACCACAGGACAACTTGTTTCACTTTGACAAAATGGAAGGCATCCTTTAAATTTGGCACATATAGAAGACATTAATATTAATCCCCCTGAGGGGAAATTCAATGTTTTCACTCTTGCTTGTCAATTACACACAGGTCTGAAAGACACACACATGCACAAACAGGACCTATACATGCACAAAGTGGAGAGATGTCAGAGTGAGGGGGCTGCCGTTTGGTCAGGCGCCCCGAGCGGTTGGGGGGTTCGGTGTCCTGCTCAAGGGCACCATGGCAGTGCCCAGGAGGTGAACTGGCACCTCTCCAGCCACCAGTCCACGCTCCATATTTTGGTCCGGATGGGGAATTGAACAGGCAACCCTCCAGTTCCCAACCCAAGTCCCTATGGACTGAGCTACTGCCGGCTGTGCTCGCACTGTCTAACAGGACCAACAGGTCCACCACAGGTAGGAAACTTTAAAAAATCCTGTTTTGATGCCAAGATGCAACGTGATTGATGTGATAAAGGCATGTGATAAGGACACGTAAACCTGAGTAATAGGAGAATATTCATTTTCATTAGTCATGTAAACAGCTTAGAAGGAATATTGTCTTTTTTTGGAATAAGGGCAAAAACCATCAACTTTACCAGCTCCATCAGAAAACACAGACCTGTCTCTCGTGCAGCAGTGTCACATAGTGAGACCTATCTGCACAGCGCTGTTTGTGTCAGCACTAGACAAAGGTCTGGAATCACAGATTATCATTGTGCTATAGGGAAAAAATGCTCTGGCTTGTTTCCATGTCTTTAAAGGGATAGTGCACCCAAAAATGAAAATTCAGCCACAATCTACTCACCCATATGCTGAGGGAGGCTCAGGTAAAGTTTTAGAGTCCTCACAACACTTACAGAGATCCAAGGGGAGAGGAGGTAGCAACACAACTCCACCTAATGGAGGCTGATGGCGCCTCAGATTCAAATGTCCAAACAACACATCATCGAAAGCACAAAATATCTCCATACTGCTCGTCCGTAGTGATCCAAGTGTCCTGAAGCCCCGACATAAAAAGTCGTTTGGACAAATGCCATTTGAACTCAGTTTCTAGCCTCATTGTAGCCTGTAGCTCTTTCATTTGGCCGTCACTGGTGTGTAAGTTGTTAGCTCAGAGGTTATTGTTGTTTCACATACTGATGAGGATTTTGGGAACAGACAACATGCAAATAGAATGTGAGGTGAATTCTGTCTGAAATAAGCAGCTAATGCCAGGCTTATAACCACAGTCTACATTCTGTGAGTCAAACTAACCAACTTCTCATATTCACACAACACTAATGGATGGAAACAGACATTAATTTGTATTTTCTGTTGCTGTTTTTTTGGACATTCAGTTAAAATTTGCTCTATGTTTGAATGTAACTTGACGAATGATGATAATGTGATTGTTTCGTGTTTGTTGTTTTACAATTGTTCCACTAAACCACTAATGAGCCTTGGATACGGCCCTGACAATACACTTTGTGGTATGATGATGGTAATGTCCTGACACATGGTTCACTTGTTTGATTGTTTTGGACCTGTTCCCTGGCTTTGCACTGAAGCTTTGAGAACATTGTCAAAGAGGAGATGAAACCCACTGAGACAACATCCTTGTTTAATATTTTAACTTTTGTTTGCACAGAGTAAATATCATCAGCACCCTTTATCAGCTACACCCTGCACACTGACACAGTTCTGCACATCTGCACCTCGACGCCCTGATCAGCTCCACAGGAGGGGCCAAAGGGTCAGTTCACCAGAATTACACAAAAACAACTTCTCACATTCCTTCAGTTGTGTCAAGCGTCAGGTTTGTGATCTCTGAAATTTCTGCTGCCACCCCATGACAAACAGTGTTATGTTTGGGACTCAGAACCACAAACAACAGCACTTCCATCTCTGTTAATACACATGATACACAGACATGCTGGCATCCTTTTAAAATACTTTTTTTTCCCATAGAAAGCAGTCCTAATGGAAACTGCTCACAGCTGTCATGTTTCCATTCAACTGTCGATTTTAAACACACTTTTGAAATATTGATAAAAAGAAATGTAAATAAGGTTTTGAGCAAACAAATGAATATATGCAAAGCATAGCTTCATTGGAAGCTGGCAGCCTATACTGCGCTTCACACATGGCTGTAATACACCGGTAAACAGAGTAGAGGAAGTGGAGGTTGTGAACCAGAATCAGAAGAAGTTGCTTTGGCCATCTAACCCCGGCGTTCCCAACCTTTTCCATCAGGGACTTCTTTTCTATCATTGAGCAAACTGAACCACCCCTGACTAAGTGACATATTTATGGATATTTCTTATTATATTCAGTGTTAACAACAACATAACAACTGTACAATTAACCAAAGTACTGAACACAATAACTACAGGAAGTTTGTGAATATTACATCAGGGATGAGTTTTCCTGTCTGTAACTTTTAACACAGAACAAATTGTTTTTTATTTGTTTTTTGACACACTTTATCAGCCTCTCCTGATAAATTCAGTGTTTTCTTCCTCCTCATGCTTGGCTGTTGTTCTGTTTGCTTTTTGGTTGTTTTAAGCACGTACTTTTCCAATGCAGGGTGAAGCTCTTAAACAGAAAGTGACATATAGCTTGTGTTCATCAGGTCATCCCATGTTAATCCCATTCAGCTTTGGTCACAAAATATGCACGTTTTTGCAAATTTTTCATTTTTCAAGCTTTTCATTAGAAGAACTGGACACATAGCACTGAGCTGCATCTTAAATTAATCCTCAGGATTCCATCTCTCAGGTGATATTTACTACTTCTACATAGCATATACAGTTGACCTACTGTCTCCCCCAAAAGATCTACTGCCCCTTCTAAAAAAAGACAAGAATAGGTCTTGTGGGTCTCAGAGGGTTAATTGAGTGCTGCTGTTTTGTCTCTTGGACCACACTGTTGTAGCAGCACAGCACTGATCTGAAATAAATAAATCTAAAAGTCAGGATCGTGGAGTGAATTTCTTTGCATTGGTTCCCAATCAAAACTCACCTTGTTAATATGGATTTTAAAACTGTTCTGAAACACAAAAGTATACAATTTCAAACCTGTGATTAAAAGTGTGATTAATCATGTTTAATTATTGACATTCAGCAATTGATCACAATTAAATTTCATTGATGTATGTTAATTCATATATGTCTAAGCTTCACTGGTAACTATTCAGTATGGATATTCAAAATCAAATCAAATCAAATCAAATTTTATTTATATAGCCCTTTACAATAACCAAAAGTTACCCAAAGTGCTTTACAACAAAGCTATAAAACAGTACAGAAAAACAATACATAAAACACAGGTTTTGACTGTGGAAAGTGCCATAGTGCTGCAGGTTATTAAAAAGCCTTCCAGAAGTACATAAAAATAGAACAGACAAGATAAGTACACCCGAGAAAAAAAAACAAAAAAAACAAGACAGTCCTAGTCAGACATTGAAAGCCAATCTAAAAAAGTGGGTCTTCAGCTTCGATTTAAAAAGGCCGAGATCAGTAGTGGTGCGAATGTCGGGGGGCAGTTTGTTCCACAGTCTGGGAGCAGCAACAGCAAAAGAACGGTCACCCCAATGTTTGTATCTCGACCTCGGGACTTCTAACAGAAGCTGACCCGAAGAACGCAGGGCCCTACCATGATCACGGATAGTTAAAATCTCAGACAAGTAGGAGGGAGCCAGGCCATTGACGGCATTAAAAACAAACAACAGAAGTTTAAAATCAATTCTAAAATGAACTGGAAGCCAGTGGAGTGACGACAGCACAGGGGTAATGTGTTCACGTCTGGACGTGCTTGTCAAAAATCGGGCAGCAGCGTTTTGTACAAGTTGGAGACGTGAAATTGAAGACTGGCTGAGGCCAACGTAAAGGGCATTACAGTAGTCCAGTCTTGAACTGATGAAAGCATGGATTGCCTTCTCAAGGTCCTGTCGACTGAGAAACGGCTTCGCTTTGGCAAGGAGACGGAGCTGAAAAAAGCTTGTTCTAACAACAGAACTAATCTGTTTATCAAATTTCAGCCCATTGTCAAATGTTACCCCAAGGTTTTTTACAGAGGGTTTAAAAAAGGGACCCAGAGTACCACAATTTGTTGTGAAAACATTTGACATAGGTGGCGTGCCAAATAAAATACATTCAGTTTTGCTGTTGTTCAGGTGCAAAAAGTTCTGCGCCAGCCATCGCTTTACATCGGTAATACAATCCAGCAGCTTCGTAAATGCAGTATTTTCATTGGGTCTCATGGGCAAATATATCTGCAAATCATCAGCATAAAAATGAAAAGACAGATTGTGTTTTTTTATAATTGCTCCCAGAGGTAGGATATACAGTGAAAACAGAATAGGGCCGAGGATAGATCCCTGTGGCACCCCACAAGGGAGGGATGCATGTGAAGAGCAGAGGTCACCAATCATTACGGAGAAGCTCCTATTTGCCAGGTATGACCTAAACCATTGGAGAGCAGTGCCATGGATGCCAACATACTGCTCTAGGCGAGATACAAGGACTGCATGGTCGACCGTGTCAAAAGCTGCTCTGAGGTCCAGCAGCACCAGCACAGCAGGATTCCCAGCATCCACAGACAAAGCAATATCATTGTGCACCTTTAGCAGTGCTGACTCAGTGCTATGTCGCGATCTGAAACCAGACTGAAATTTATCAAGAACAGAGTTCAACTCTAAAAATGCCTGCACTTGAATAAAAACAACTTTTTCTAAAACCTTGGAAAGAAAAGGCAAATGGGAGACGGGCCTAAAATTGGACAACACTGAGGGGTCAAGGTATGGCTTTTTAAGTAGGGGCCTAACCACAGCGTGTTTGAAGGCAGCTGGGACAGACCCTAAGCTAAGACAAGTGTTGATAAAAACAAGCAGACTTGATCCAACAGAATTAAAAACCTCTTTTAAGAACTTGGCCGGAATGATATCTAAGGGACAGTTAGTAGGTTTCATGCCACTAACCACCTTGGTGAAAACCGACAGAGAAATGGTCTCAAACTGCTCGAAAACAGCAGACTGTGTAGGAGGAACACACACATCATCATGGGACGTATCAATGTTACTAATGTTCTGCCTGACTGTTGTCACTTTGTCAGCAAAAAAAGAGACAAACTCTTCACAGGTTGTAGTGGAGGCATCAGACAGGACAGTGGGGTGTGGGTTAATAACAGAGTCAATAGTATTAAATAACACTCTTGGATGATGAGAGCTGTTAGCTATAATGGAGGACAGATATCTGGACTTGGCCTCCTTCAGAGATCTCTGGTATGCAGCCAAGCTGTCCCTTAACCAGCCCAGGGATACATGCAGTTTGTCCTTTTTCCACCGCCGTTCAGCCTGTCTGCATTGTTGTCTGAGCAGGCGGGTGTGGTCATTCAACCAGGGATCAGTCTTGGTTTTGGTGTTTTTTTGCCGAAAAGGGGCGATAGAGTCCAGAATTGTAGAACATGTAGAATTAAAAGTGGAGAGTAGGCTATCTGGACAAAGGGGAGGAGCCAGCCCACTGTCAACATGTAGCTGAGAGTCCCTAAAGGCATCCGCAAACTCTCTGGCTGTCAATGAAGTGAAGATACGGCGTCTGCGAGCTGGAGACACAGGCCTATTGGCAGGTGGAGGGGCAGCAAAGTCGAAAACAATGGGGAGGTGATCTGAGATAGCAGTGTCCACTATTTCTCTGAGTGAAACTGAAAGTCCATGAGAAATGACGCCTGCAGCAGTGACACACTCCGTGTAACAGACAGCAGACACAAGAAAAACAGCAACACACTCAGCAGAGGGAGACGGCCGGCCGAACACAGAGGCGCCATCATCCGGGTATTGATGGAAGCAGCAGGGTCCGCTCATAATTCCGACATCCCATTGTTCCAAAATCTCAATGTTTCGACATCCCATTGTCCCGACCATATTAAACCCATTGTTACGAAGTCCCATTGTTCCATAATCTCATTTTTCATTGTTAAGAAAATAACTGTTTCATGGTTAAGGTCTGGTTAGGTTTCGGCACAAGAACTACTTGGTTAATGTTAGGAAAAGATCATGGTTTGGGTTAAAATTATAACTTTCAACATCGTTGCCTACTTCCTCAAAGCAGGACGACCGTTGTTGTCATGGCAACAGTAAACAACGCAACAACACGGTCTCTCGCTGCTTGCTTTTTCAACTTTTTGCATTGCAACATTGAGATTTCAGAACAACGGGACTTTGGAACAATGGGTTTAATATGGTCGGACCAATGGGATGTCGAAACATTGAGATTTCGGAACAATGGGTAATTTTCGGAATAATGGGATGTCGGAATTATGACATGGCACCGGAAAGACCCAGGTAAACACGTTCATTTTTGTCCCGGAACTGGCAAGATGCAACAACACACCACCACAAAACACTGTCTGTCTCCGCCCAAGCAGCGCTCAAACATCAATTCACATGAGTCTGCACCATCTGAAAGACAGACTGAACAAATAAGAGATTTATAATTAAAAAACCCTACAAACAGAAAGGCATACTCGTCTGCTGCAGAGCTGTGTGCACAGTGCTGGTCTACTGGCAATGCGAGAGGAGCCTATAGCCTATTTTTGCTGGGTTTTCCAGTGTTTAAAAAAAAACATGTACACACTCTAATTTTGGTGGAAAAGAGGTGTTAGTTAGGTATTGACCTCTGCAGGAATCAGCACCAGTTGGTGGCACCAGTGAGTTCAACTAAATGATGACACATTGTTGCAAACAGGAAGCTCTTTGAACGTTTAGGATGATGTAGCATTAGTGCTGTTTCCTTTTTTCTGTTGGTGACAGACAAAAGGAGGCTACAAAGGTGAGTGCAATACCCCACATGTCATTTTGTGTTATTTAGTGCTGCACTCTGAGGTGTATATGGTGCAGTGTGTACAGCCACGCTGCAGTAATAGATAGATTTATGACAGACCAGTTTGTTTGGATGCTTGAGCCTTTAATTTTGCATAAGACAAGAAAGAAGAGTTAACTTTGCAGAATATATGTAGATTTGTGCGAAAAGCATTCTTTTCATAACACATTCAGTCTGCTCTCATTAAAGGCACAAGGCCTCAGAGACAGTCCAGCTCCTGTTTATGTCACTTGTCGCTTCATTCCTTCAGTAGCGTTACAGCGATAGCAAAGACAAACTCAGCTCACATGTGAGACTGAGGGTGTAAAGAAAGATGTATATGAAAGCATGCACACAACACAAGTGTTTGTGCTTTTAATGGGTTCTTCATGTCTCTGTGTCAGACCTGGAATCATCTTCTTTTCCTGGCGCAGACAGACGGTAACAGGGAGAAGCATTGGAGGTCATTCCAGCACCTCCCAGCTGCAAGCAAAAAAATAAAGAGTTTGTTGAGTCAGTGAATGTGACACAAACAAAGACCTCAGACTGCTGATGTGATCAGTGACTCCTAACTGATACATTTAGGTGACACAACACTATGGTCACTGATAAGATACAAATCATTGTCAAAACATAAATGGTGTAATACTGTGAACTGCTAACCACCAACTGATCTGATAAAACCAAAGAATATCTGACTCAGAAAGACGTTCTTTGCTCAAGACATTTATGTCTGAGCTGTTTGTCTGAAATTCATCATGAATAATTTCAACAAAATAAAAATGTATTTGGAAAGTGTTAAAAGAAGATCAGTATAATTTTCAGCAGTCTGTCACTCACTGTGGTTGGCTCTTAGCTGTTAAAGCCAGCTAAAATCTGGAACAGTCTTTCTGAAGATGTGAGACAGGCCTCTACTCTGACAATGTTCAAATCTAGGATCTTATCTGCACTCTTCTTCTCTTTTAAAGTTAATTTTATAATGATTATTTATGTTTTTATTTTGTATTGTGATGTTAATGCATTTTCTTGTTCTGTAAAGCACTTTGAATTACTTTGTGCACTACAAATAAACTTGTCTTGCCTTGCCTTAATTATGTGGCTATTGCTGGCACAGAGCCATAAAAATGCTTTGGTCGACACACAGTCTTATGACAGTAACACCAGTGACTGTCCGACCAATAAGAATTTGGAGAGACAAGAGCACATCAACCAACTGACCAGAAGATGTCAGCACGATATATTTCTGAGTTAACTCACTGTGTTCCTTCCTATTTTATCATTAGCATCACTGCTGCAGTTAGCACGATGTTGTTTTACCTGAGAAATTCATCTGCAGACAATGCTGATTGCCGCCATGGTTATTAGGCTGCCCATGACACCATCTCTGGTAGTTGAAAGATGTGCCATCACTCCAGAACCAGTAATGCTCCTGGAAGAAAGGGTAAAACACAATATTACAGAAAATGTGGACAAAAGTTGTTGTTTTTTTAAAAGAACATTAAAAAAAAAGATTCTATACACCCTGTGCCCACACACACATAGTGGTGTGATTAGTCACTGAAAAGTCACAAAAGTATAGTTCATGTAAGAGTAATGTGATACCATAGCCGTGTTCCAGACCATAGACCCTGCCCACTCAACTGAGTAGGCTTGCATCTCTGATCTGGCATACTGCAATGAATTTGTCATTTACCTCGTCCAAATGATGGACGGACCAATGATCGCCGGGGGGGGGGGGGGTCTCGCGATTAGCCAATCTGCACCATGCTGATGTCAAGCTGTGTACCGGTGGGTAACTGGTGAGGATGGCAACAAGATCCCACAGACCACATTAACGATGCTATCGAGGTATTTCGCCACTACTCGCGTTAATGGAGGACCAAATTAAGGAAGCTGCTAAACTGGATTTAACGGCGATGCAGCTGGGCGTGCACGACGACAGAGACATTTTAAACCGGCAATGCTCGCTTGTTTTCGGCACCCCCGAGGCATGGATACAAATGATGTCAGATTCTGGGTGAGTCGTTTGGTTAGGGAAAAATCAAATTCCCTCCCCCTTGTAAATTGCCTTCAATGGAAGCCACTGAAGCTCCCAGAACCTTCAGTCTGACACTCAGGCTAGTGATACCATCTTTTATAACAGCTTGTCCATCATGATAAATTATAATAAGTAATGATAGTATTTGCTCACATTAACCCTTAGATGCATAAGTGGGGTCAAAATGACCCCAGGGGTTGTTTTTCTTCAATATCTATGGAATTAAAAGTTTTCATCATTTCATATTCCAGGTATTCCTCATAAGACATGTTTTTGACATGAGGCCATTTGCATTTAAATATATATATATATATATATATATATATATATATGTGGGGTCATTTTTGGAAGAGTGGGGTAGTGATACAAAAACAACAATTTCTTAAAATGTGTATATATCTCCATTGAAACTGGGCATTGGACAGTACCTGCCGGTTCCTGCATCGTACACTTACCTGGCAGGCCTGGCAGTTCCTTTTGTTGTTTGCTTGTCTGATGTCACTGGCATTTCCTTGGTAGTCCGCTTAATTAATTAATTAATTTTTTTTGCTTTGTATCCTTAGCAGCTTAGAGTGTGGTCTGTCATGATGTATATATACACATTTTAAGAAATTGTTGTTTTTGTATCACTACCCCACTCTTCCAAAAATGATCCCAAGCATTCCCTATGGAATATCAAGGGTTAGACCTTGGAATCTTTGATTCTTATCAACTGTGACTGTCAGGTATACATTTACTGTTGCACTTACTCATCTAATAACAGCGATCTCACCACCCAGGAGGATTTTTATATAGCAACATACATGTTAGTATTATATTTGTTTTATATCTTGGAATATACTGTATATGACGTTATAAAATATGAACTCATTTTCCACATCCATGAATTTTGTGTGATAAAGTATAGTATTATTGTCATCAAATTAGCCTACTTTGTAATGTTACTACTGTGATGTTAGCTAGCTAACATTACTGCATTTGTTGTGTACTATGATATTTATAGCTTTCTTGTAATAAAATCTAACCATTATTGTGAGTGTGTGTGTGTGTGTGTGTGTGTGCATGTTAAGTAGCCTTTTATGCTCTTATTGATTATTCAATGATGTCATTACTAAGTGTGTGTGTAGTTACATTACTGCATTTGTTGTGTAGAGATAAGCAGACTTACTATAATATTTATAGCTTCCTTGTAATAAAATCTAACCTGTTTTGTAACCTATTATACTATTATTGATTATTCAGTGATGTTATTAGTTGTGAAAATGTTAAGAAAAAGTGATAAATGAACATGTCAAACATGAAATCATTCTTTTGTTGACCAAAATATAATACAAATCATCATCTTTAACCAAAATGAAAGCAATTGCTTCAGTTTATCACGTAAAACGCACTGATTCCAATTGGGGTCATTTTTGACCCCACTTATGGAAGAGTGTATGTATTGGTAGGTCATGCATCTAAGGGTTAAACTGAAATATAATAGATACATAATGTCGTGTAAAATGTAATTAAACAGGATAAAATGTTTACACAATGTAGTACAATATATTATGGAATTTAAAATACAACATAAGGTGAAATGTGGTATAACAATATGTAGTATAGCACAGCAATGTGACATGACATGTTATATAGCATGAGTCTAGTATCATATAGTATATAATGAATAAATAAATAGTATAATTCATCATTAAATAAATGCAATAATGAATAAAATACCTGTTGTGCATCAGAGCCTCCAATCCATGCCTGTCCATATGAATGAGTGGCACTGAGAATCATCCTCTGAATCCAATAGTACTGCATGTAGCTGTGAGCAGACGCAAGGTTTCCACCCAGGGCCTGACAGTATCTCTGCAGTGGAGACAAACAGAGAGACAGACGGACAGAGAGGAGTTGTCAAGGAAAGTAAGAATTAAGAGCCCAGGTCACCAAATGTCCATGTGTATGCAAACAAAATGAGCTTGTTGTAGAAGCCTCCCGAGTCAAAGGCACCAACATTACCTGAGCTCTAGCCCAGCTCATCAGTGTTGGAACATAGCGGTAACAGCGACCACCTAAGAAAGACCAGCCCCAGGGACAAGCTGTCCACCTCTTGACCAGGTGACTCTCTGTGGAGAACCATTAGAGTTTGGTTAATGTGGGGTCTCCAGGGAAAGTCTCCATACTATATTAAATAGATTCATTTTGATGGCACGAAGAAGCTACAACATGACATAATATTACATGACACAACATGAATATAATAAACGTGAATTAACATAACACAATAATATGTAACAAGACAAAATAACAGCATGTGTAAGATAACACATCATAAGTTTATTTAATACATCAACATAAATAAACAAAATTGCAACACAATACATGCAAATTAAAATACATAGCGTAGAATTATATAAATAATCAATCTAACATAATAGGATATAGAATAATGACACACATGATAAGATTATGCAAGATAGAATAATATACATAAATTAAGCTCATGTAACACAACGCAATGCAAATGCATTTTCTGCAGTCACTTGTCCTCTTGGGGGTCACGAAGGGGAGGGGGGATAGGGGTCCCGGGACATCCCAGCTTACATTGAACAAGAGCCAGGGTTCACCCTGGACAGGTCACCAGACTATCACAGGGTTGACACATAGAGACAGACAACCATTCACACTCACATTCACACCTACGGACAATTTAGAGTCACCAATTAACCTGCATGGAAAAAAGAATAAAAAAATAAAATAATTAATAAAGTATATAAAAGGATTACCCGGAGAAAAACCACACTGACCCGGGGATAATATGGAAACTTCACACAGAAGGGCTCCCCGACCCTTCAAACAGTTCAAACCCACCACCCTCTTGCTGTGAGGCAACAATGCTAACCACTGCTACACCATGCCGCCCCCACAAAACAACAACAAAAAAAACCCCCGAAAAGAATAAATAGAAATGTAATAATAATAATGATAATAATAATTAATCCGTTAATATAAGTCAATATAACATAAACTGGTGTGTGATAAAAAAAAAACTCAACACAAAATAATATACATAAGTTAAGCAACACAGTGTAACATCACAAAACAGTGCATGACAAAAAAAAGAAAAGATAAGATTCACCTTTATTGATCCCACAATTCAGAAATTCCAGTAACATAACATATTACATATTATTAACATTATTAATTTAATAATATTAATATAATGATATTGCATAAGTTAATATAACTTGATATGACAGTGTTTGATCACACAACACAACATAATTTACAGAATTTCATAGTGTAAAACACAATACAGGCTAATATAACACACTGCATAAACAAACAGCCCAACACTAAATAATACAATATAGAACTATGATTATATAATATTAGCAGTAATTATAAATTAAAGTTACATTATCATCTGACACAAAGCACATCATAACAATCACATTCTGTTGAGGTGAAAATCTTAACGCCACTCACCTTTTTGGCCACTTTGAGGTGTTTCCTCTGGAGGAGCTGGAAAGTTTGACACTGCAGTTATTGACTTGGACTGTTTGTGTTTATTAACATGTGTACCGAATGTATTACACTCACCAGCCGCTCTGGTCAGAACCGTCATGGCACAAACAAGTGCAGACACAGTCAGCACCTTCATGGTGATGGTGACTACGAGAGACAGACGTGTTACTGAGACTTGTTTAGGGAACAGCCGTACTGACTGTCAGTCCTGTGAATAAAAGTCAGAAGATAATAAAGTTTGGTGCAAACCTGCTGCAGCACTTTCTTCTCTTCTTCTTGTCTTCTCTTCGCAGTGTCTGTAGATTCAGCGGACCCTGTGAAGAGGTGCTGATTGAGAGGATGACCAGTTGTTATATACAGCCACTTATCTTAACATCTCTCAAAAACAGGGAACTGAAGGGAAATATGTGTCTGTTCTCATGAACAGAGGCAACATTTTCAGAATACTCAGAAACGTATCAGTTAAGACACATGCACGTGTCAAACCGCGCAGTGTTTTCTGCTGTGCTGTCGTCCTTGCTGGGGTCATCACTGCACTTTGACACTGTCATGTTCCATTTATTATTTTATGTCTACATACATGCAGACAATTTGATTAACCTTTGAAAGTGTTTGATGTAATGGAAAGGTATGCAGCAGCTGGGCTAGTTAACATACAGCAACACATACAGAGCTAAGGAGGTCCCACGGTGGCCCTGAGAGCTCAACACACTGCAGAGACACAAAACAAGCAAACTATTAAAACATCTTCACCAAGTAGACAGCACAGACACAGCATTTAAAAAACACTGCAAACAGAGAAACACGCTGCAAGTAGCCTACAACCAAGGAGTAACCTCTGAGGCTGACACATAAGCTGCACTGACTCCAAGAGTGAGTCAATCCCCATAGACCGCCATGTTAAAATCAGGCCCCCAGGAAAGCCACTCAGCCTTACAACATATTGCAGCAAAAAAAAAATCGCCTGCCGTCCAGAAGGCATTTTCCTCATAGACTGCCATCATAAAAGAAACCTCAGTAAAACTGCTGACAGGACACCTCCAACTGCAAACAAGGCCAAATATAAATCTTTCTATGCTGAATTTTTGATCCATGGTGGTTTTATATTTGTAAATCATCTCTCAAGCTAAGAAAAGCAATTTAAAAACCTGTGACATCATCACAATGTAAGTCTATGAGCCCGGCAGGAACTTGTGGGCGGGGCCAGTGAACGAAACACTACTGTGTGTATTCAGTGGGCAGCATACTGCACAAGTAAACCAAGGACTTAGAAAACCTTTTGGGCATATGCACCATGTGAGCAGCTCCATTGCAATGAATAGGTGCTATCTTTGTTCCAGTGTCTATATTACTGAAATCTATGGTTAAACTGCCCAACTCTACAGTCACAACAAAAATCATATTTACAGCCTGGTGCAAAAAGCAGCTTTGGGCTCGACAGCTCATCTCTCCATTCGTAATTAAGTCTGAAAGTTACACACAATTAAGGGAGTGGACACTTTGACTAAAGCTGAAAACTCACCAGTGCCACCACAGTGCTGCGCGTCAAGTGCCGTCCCTAGTACACACCTGAGGGATCGTGCATATGCAGCGTTATTACTACATTTACTGAAAGATCTGTACTTCTTCCACCTCTGCGTTAGCTTAAAACCAAGTGTGGACACCCTTAATAAAAGTCGAAGACTGAAGAGCCGATCTCCAGAGCCATGACTCACCAGTGAGTATCTTTTTGGCCATTATTTTGCTTTGGATATTTCTTGACCTCAACGCATCTGCCCTCATCCATTCTTCATCACAGACAAAACACAGCAACAGCTTTAGAGTTCTCTTGTCTTAATACATCAGTGGTGAGGAGAGGAGTCAAGCTGCCACAGGAGCAGAGAAAAAGAGCTGCTTTGTGAGCTGGTATGTACTAGCAGAGAGTGAGTGGGGAAAAAGTGCAGTTAATTCAGGGGGCGGTGAGGCTGGAAATAGGACAGTAGTGTGAAGTACTTTTGTAAGGAACATGCATTTGTGGGATGAGCAGCAGAGCTGACATTTCTCAGTCCCTACCTGTCAGAGTTTAAAAAGGGCTGTTCTGTTTTCTTTCCTTCCCCATTTCTGCTACATCACCACAAGATGGTGCTCTTGCTTTAAGGAGAAGGCTCAAGGAATGCAGCGTGCTTTCAACCCCTTGTTGAGCAGAGATCACCATCTGGTGGACTTATTAAACAGAGACTGGTTCATGAGGCCTCATTTGGCGTATAATTTAGTATGTCCCAATACATAGTGTGTCAAATGCAGTATGCCACAAATACCAGGATGTTCAACTATATGTGGTTGAATATAATATGTTAGAATCTAGGCTGTATGCAGCAGAGTTATCTGGGTTGACCACAAGCTTGGAGAATGGTTTTGTTTTATCTCCACGGTAACAGATATATGAACAAAAGGGTCAAAGTTCAAGGCACAGTGTTATGAAGAAGTAGGATGTAGTATGCAGCTCAGGACACACCCATAGTATATGATTAGTCATATCTCATAAAGAAGTTCGTGCACACAGATCGAAATCTGTTGCAGAATCTTTCTTAGATGTTTAAAAGAAATGCATGTGGAAGAGCTTTAACATTTCCACATTGATATTGCTAATCATAACCAAAAATAAACGAGACACTGGAACATGAATGCAGAAGCGTTTACTGCAGTAAATTTAAAAGCTTGTGTTTGCAGTGCTACCATGAAACAAACCTGTCCAATTGCAACACAGCTGATCAGCTGTCGATGTTGACACTGACTGAAAATGTGAAATCAGCTGATGATCACATATTCTTGGCGCGCATGAATCCCCGGTCTGGAAAACACAACAGAAAACATCACATTCAGTGACATCAGGAGTTGAAGTGGAAACCATTCTTTCAGTGGTTCATTAAACACAATATCAGCATTCAGACAGAATCATCTTGTCACTTTACAGAGGTAGTCACATGACATGCTGTGAGCAGGCAGATCATGGGCCTCACCACTGAGCAGCCTTACACATCCACTGATTAGCCGACCACATGTATTTTAAAGACAAGCCTACAGACCTGACGACAACAGCCAGCAAAATAATAGAATACAATATAATACACTGAATATAGCCAAGAGAAATGTACAGGTGTTGAGCAGACAACAGGTTCCCTCATTTTGCACAGTATCACATCAACAGTTAGATATAAAAAAATATACAGCAACAATATGTGACACAAAGCCCAACAAGCTGCTACAATTAACAATAAAAATGCAAGATGAGAAAATTGAGTGGTATTCCTACCTATTTGAAGTTCATTCTGTGTCTCCCTGTTGCATCAAACTCTTGCGAATGGCCTCCGCATCAAATCCAATATAACGATGATCCAGGGGCTCATCGCTTGCAAACCGGGTGGATCCTGGACATGTTGCTGGCTGCTCGCCTCTGTTGTATCGTTAATGCTAGCAGCTGTGACGTTAGCAGACTCGTTGCTCGTACTTTTGCTCTCTGCATATTCTTCGCTGCTGAGGTTTGTTTGCTTTATTTCAAAAGCCTGAAAAATGCCTAGTTGTTTTCGTTCTCTCATTTCTAACTAGTTTTGCTTGCTAACACACGAGATAAGTAACGCAGTATTGCCAGCATCGCCATTGAGCACCAGAAATGTTTATTGTACACAGACTTCTGGCACGTGACATGTGCACCAATCATCAGCATCCAAATGTATTTGCGTCATAGTGAGTGGACACAGCCACAAAATGCATCTCAGGCACATTCAGTAAAAAAAGATCCAAAGACACGATCTACCACTTTTGTCACAATCTTGTTTTTCAAGACAGGATGATAAATTGTTGGAAAAAATGGATGCACAGTGCCGACAAGATTACAGCTGCTGGTGCCACTGGCTACAACTACATGAGCTCAGTATGATTAGAAGTCCCATCAATCAATCAATCAATCAATCAATCAATCAATCAATCAATGAATGTTATTTATAAAGCCCAATATCACAAATCACAATTTGCCTCACAGGGCTTTACAGCATACGACATCCCTCTGTCCTTAGCACCCTCACAGCAGATAAGGAAAAACTCTTCAAAAAACCCTTTAACGGGGGAAAAATGGTAGAAACCTCAGGAAGAGCAGCTGAGGAGGGATCCCTCTTCCAGGATGGACAGACGTGCAATAGATGTCGTACAGAACAGATCAGCATAATAAATTAACAGTAATACATATGACACAATGAGACAGAGAGAGAGAGAGAGAGATGCAGGACAGACGGCAATGACAGTAGCTTACAACAACATTAATGAAAGTAATAATATTATAGTTGTAGTTTCTGGTTACTGTGGTACAATATGTTGAAAGTATGTATTAATATCTGGCAGTATACATGTGTGACAATAGTCATATGTGTATAATAACAGTAGAAGTATGACTAATGACTAATGATGGCAGCAGCAGCAGCAGGAGGCATCTGGCAGGACCACGGCAGCAGCACAACCACACACGTCACGCTGTCCAGGCACCGCTGTGATATGAGTTAATCTGAGAGACAGTGGAGCACAAAGGCTCTGGAGAAGACGCCGGGTTAGTGACATCCAGAATGGCCGAGTTAGCAAGATGCAGTAATAGAATACGAGAGAGAGAGAGAGAGAGAGAGAGAGAGAGAGAGAGAGAGAGAGAGAGAGGAGAGAGAAGGAGAGAAGGTGCCCGGTGTATTATAGGGGGGTCCTCCGCAGACTAGGCCTAAGTCAGCCTAACTAGGGGCTGGTACAGTACAGGGCAAGCCTGAGCCAGCCCTAACTATAAGCTTTATCAAAGAGGAAAGTCTTAAGTGTAGTCTTAAATGTGGAGACGGTGTCTGCCTCCCGGACCGTAACAGGAAGATGATTCCACAGGAGAAGAGCCTGAAAGCTGAAGGCTCTGGCTGATAATAGAGAGTTACAGTAATCCAGCCTAGAGGTAACAAAAACGTGGACCAATTTTTCTGCATCTTTTCGGGTCAGGATAGGCCTAATTTTTGTAATATTATGCAGATGAAAAAATGCAGTCCGTGAGGTTTGTTTTAAATGAGAATTAAAAGACAAATCTTGATCAAATGTTACTTCTTACGGTAGTGCTAGAGGCCAGAGCAATGCCATCTAGAGAAACTATGTCATCAGATAAAGAGTCTCTGAGTTGTTTGGGGCCAAGAACAATAACTTCAGTTTGGTCTGAATTTAACATCAGGAAATTGGTGCTCATCCAGTTTTTTATGTCTTTAAGGCAGTTATGGAGTTTAGTAAATTGATTACTTTCTTCTGGCTTCATCGATAAATACAACTGAGTATCATCTGCATAACAATGGAAATTTATAGAGTGATTTCTAATGATGTTACCTAAAGGAAGCATATACAGAGTAAATAGGATTGATTTAGATCACACAGCTGGTCTGCGACTACTTTCTCAAGGATCTTTGACATAAAGGGAAGATTAGATATTGGTCTATAGTTGGCTAACATCTCTGGATCCAGGGTGGGCTTTTTTAGTAGAGGTTTAATTACAGCAACCTTAAAAGACTGTGGTACATAGCCTGTTAATAAGGATATATTGATCATATCTAATATATGAGTGTTAACTAAAGGAAAGACCTCCTTAAGTAGCCTAGTTGGGATGGGGTCTAAGAGACACGTTGATGATTTAGAAGAAGAAATCACTGCTGTCAATTCTTGAAGAGAAATTGGGGAGAAGCAATCTAAATATATATTAGGTTTTACAGCTGTGTTTGAGGTTAGATAGGTACTATATGAGGACAGGAGGTCATGAATTTTGCCTCTAATAGTTAGAATTTTGTCATTAAAAAAGCTAATAAAATCATTACTGCTAAGGGCTAAAGGAATACAAGGCTCAATAGAGCTCTGACTCTAGTCAGCCTGGCTGCAGTGCTGAAAAGAAACCTGGGGTTGTTCTTGATTTTTTCTATTAAAGCTGAGTAATAGTTTGCTCTGGCATTGACTGCAGTAACACACTGCTGGGAACCTCTGAGGCTTTGAAGCCAGTGCACAAGAGCCAAGACTTCAGTTCCCCTAATGGCCACTTGAGGCTGGCTCCTAAACAGAGCAAGTCCTCATAGCAGAGTCCTGCACAGGGTTGGGTACCTGCCTGATGGGTAACCCGCAAAAAGCTGTGTAATGGGTAAAAATACATATATATATATATATATATATATGTGTGTATAAATTTACAGGTAAAATGAACTACACGTGGGTTTATAGTACTTTTAAAGGTTCTTTTTTAAGTATACTTGGTTACTTGGTTAGGTTTGAGGAAAAAAGATCATGTTTTGAGTTGAAATATGTGCATTTGTTACTTTACAACAACACAATGTAAGTAAGTCATGTTGATAACATCAGTACACAAGTATACGTGTATTGCATAACATTAAAACAACACTGACTTCAAGCTTTACTCGGACATGAACTGTGGTCTCCTGTGTGTTCGACCCATCCACCTTCACTCTGTCCTTAATTACAGAGACTTTCTCGCTCTTTGTCCTCCATCAGTTGCTCTCAGCATCAAGTAATGCTGTGGATTGGTTTACACTGGAGTCAACTGAAAGCCCATTGTTTCTCATAAACATGCTAAAGGGGGGGGGCAAAATACTGCGATGAGAACTAGCTGTCTTTAGCCCCCTTCAAACTGGCAGGAATATGGCGCTGTCTTGCCACTCCGCCATTCTACATATAGAGATTCGGTCACAGAATGGGGGCACTGAGCTGTCTCGCCCATCATTTTGAGGTGAATAATGTTTTCAACTCAACTATCACATTTCTGTTGCGATGTTGTGAATTTTTTTCTGGCAACTAAACCCAGCAAATTTGAACAGTTTTCTTCTTCTGTTGGAATACAGGCGGCAAGAGGATCTGGAATACTGTGAAGTACAAATTCAAATATAAAAAGAAGTAAAAAAGAAGGTGAAGAACGATGGTCCAGAGTTATTCATGTTGACTGGAAACAAGAAGAAACAGAGGACCGAAAGAACAAGCTTCAGGAGAGGGAAATAATGGACTAAAAACCTGTTTATTTAACACAGTTGCCAGACATTTACCAAGTCACGATAAAACAACCCACATTTGGTGCCTTAAAAGCAGCTGGAAACACAGCAATGACCTGCTGAAAAACAACCACTTTTGTTATTTGTTGGTCCATGACCTGAAATCGTGACCAGTCCAACAGTCTGAGTGTATTTCAGACTGTGGACTGGTCAAATGAAGCTTCATGAACCACTTTTTTTTTAGTTTTCTGACCCCACCAGATGGCGCTCTTTCTTTAAAGATAAAGGCTGAAGGAACGTCAGTGAAATGTGCTTTCAAACCTTTCAAGCCCTGGACAGAGGCATTATGTTTTTGGGTTGTCCATGTGTCCATACGTAAGTTCGTCTGTCCATTCTTGTGAACACAATATCTCAAGAACGCCTCAAGAGAATTTCTTCAAATTTGGAACAAACGTACACTTGGACTCGAGGGTGAACTGATCGATTTTGGTGGTTAAAAGTCAAAGGTCAAGGTCACTGTGTCCTTCTTCATCTTACTCTTGTGAACACAATATCTCAAGAACACCTTGAGGTAATTACCTGAAATTTGGGTCTGCTGATAGTGCCCTCGGCTCATCAGTCAGCTCCACCCCTTGCTCCTCAGCAGAACCGGCTTCTTGGCCAAACGTGATCATTAATTATCTTTACAGTTAATGGTAAAAAGTGACAGTGAAGAGTGCAGGGTTTACACAAAGTTCAACATTTTTCAACTCTGCAACCAGAAACAAAACCGAGACGTGCATCACTGAGTCAGGAATGATGAAGTTGCTCAGGGCCTCATCATGCTGCTGCTGTCTGTAGTGGAGTGTACATACACTGCACTCCTGAGTCTCATTGCAGTGCTAACCTCTTGCTTTGGATGACACACAACTATGCCAAGTAGTTCATCCAGAGATAAGATGAAGATTTTTTTTCTCATTGACCAATCAGCTGGTTGAAAAAAAGCAGAATTTCATTCAACATTGTTCTTTTATTCCTGGAACGCTGACATGGTTCCAAATGGCTCACCAGTCATGTTTCCATAACTCTATTTTTACTTGAATTTTGAAGTATCGCATTAGAACGTATGGAAATAATGAAATGCGATAAAACTTCCTCAGTTGCACAAAAAAGTTTTTACACTCATGCGACGTGGTTTTTGTCCTACTTGAAAAAGAGTTCATGTGAAGTGACCCTTTGGGGATGAATAAATTTATTCTTATTCTTCTGTGGAACTGTTAAGAGGCTTCCTGGTGCAGATGTGTGTAGACTCACAAGCAGGTCTTTAGACGCTTTGCTTGACTAAAGACTGATGTCTCTCTCCCTGATTTTGTGTTTGGATGGGTGGATACAATTTTAGAGTTTAAAAAAAACTCCTTATGTTGCAGAATCAATAGTAAATCCGCAGGGCGGTCCTTCGGTGCCTCGCTGAACTCTTGTGCACGTAAACATAGTCCGACTGCGTTAAAAGTTTTAAACAAAGAAAAGGGGGAGCGCACATTTCTGGGAGGGCGGGCGTTGCTTTGTTGTTGGCCGTTTTCTCCAGTGTGTTAAACATACTTTAGAAAGGAGTGTCCCCAGATTATCTGAAGACGGAGATCTCTGATTGTCTGGTGGCGAGACTAAGATGTGCGTAACTGTGTCGATGTGCAGGGTGTGGCTAGTGAAGGGTTTTTATGTTATTTACTCTGTGCAAATACTTTTTAAGGATGTTGTCTTAATAAGTCTCCTCTCTTGTCTGAAAATTCTCTCAAATCTTCCGTGCAAAGCCAGGGAACAGATCCAAAACAATCGAACAAGTGAGCCACGTGTCAGGAGATTACCATCATCATACCACAAAGTGTAGTGTCAGGGCCATATCCAAGGCTCATTAGTGGTTAAGCGGAACAGCTGTAAAACAACTCACAGGAAACAATGACAGTATCATCATTAGTCAAGTTACATTCAAACATAGAGCAAATTTTAACTGAATGTCCAAAAAACAGCAACAGAAAATACAAATTAATGTCTGTTTCCATCCATTAGTGTTGTGTGAATATAAGAAGTTGGTTAGTTTGACTCACAGGATGTAGACTGTGGTTATCAGCCTGCCATTAGCTGCCTATTTCAGACACAATTCTCCTTAGAGCTTAGATCCGGGCCCGCCCCTCTGTTTAAAACAGGAGACTAAAAACACAGACCAGTTTGTTTGGATGCTTGAGCCTTTAATTTTGCATAAGACAAGAAAGAAGAGTTAACTTTGCAGAATATATGTAGATTTGTGCTAAAAGCATTCTTTTCATAACACATTCAGTCTGCTCTCATTAAAGGCACAAGGCCTCAGAGACAGTCCAGCTCCTGTTTATGTCACTTGTCGCTTCATTCCTTCAGTAGCGTTACAGCGATAGCAAAGAAAAATAAGAAATGTGATGCAGAGCCTTCAGGTTACATGAGACTGATGGCATAAAGACAGATGAGTCTGCAAACACACTCAAACACTCTTCCTCCAGTTTGTGCTGTTTACAGGGATCGTCATGCCTCGTGTGTCAGACCAGGAATCGTTAGATTTTCTTGGCGCAGACAGAAGGTAGGTGATAGTGACACTTTGTATCATCCCAGTATTTGTCACCTGCATGTGATAGAAACACAGGACACGAGTGTGACTGTTTCGCACTGTATATATTTTGAAGCAGACTACAACTTCCTAAACATTTTGTATTATCTAATAGAATAAGAAATGGAGGGGGATGTTCAGCCTTTGCAGAGTTATGTGCTCTCTCTGTCCTTTAATGATTCAACAAAACTCACAAGAACTGATGGATGCATTTTTTATATTCATCTCATTTTTGACATGTATATATCTGTTATCATCCACACCACAAGTACTTTATCATGTGAATGAGTTACCTCCATAACTCATCTGTATACAGTGCTGCCACCCATCATTGTTCGGCTCCCCACTGCACCAGTATGAAAAGCTGAAACGGACAAACGGACACTGGACAAAACTGTGGTTCACTGTTCACTGCTTTCAATGACCACATCTTTCTTATGACCACCTTGGGAAGTGGTCTGAGTTTGGTTCACTTCAAGTCCTGTTTGCTTCAAGTTTGCGGTGTGGTTCACTTAACCTGTGCCTTGTGAACACAAAGCACTCCAGGTTCTCTTTGCTCTTTGCCATTGTAGTTAGCCATCTAGATCACAAGCTGTTGCACTGGGACGCCTGAAAAAAACAACACCACATTGACCTGTAACGCTTGCAAGGACGCAGGACAAGGAGTGGTTTGGTCCACAGAAGATACTGCACGTCTCCAGATGTGGGATGTAGAATACATCAAACGGCAACAGTCTACAGTGCACAGAAACATGACGGGTTTCCTTCAATTTTAAGTTCATCTGAAAGCGAGGGGTGTCATAACAGCACTGCAGTGAAAACAAAAGTATGTAACTATATACTGTATACAGGCTATAGTGTGAATAGAAAGAGGGCTGAGGAACCATCAGAGCTGAAGCTGACCAGAAAGAGAACTGAGTCCTCTTTCAAATGAACTGACAATGTGAACACAAAAAGAACTGAATCCCTTTTCTCCCTGTCCACTTTTTGGTGCACTTTCAGAGAACTGAGTTCGGTTTGTTTAAAAAGTCCTAAATGTGAAAACACCCCGAAGCTTACATTCTGACATTCAAACTGAATATGATACTCATCGCCCACACCATCATCATCTTTCTATCCAGCCCTTTATATCTTCCACTGACTTTCGGAATTCTGCTGTTATTTACAATAAACAAATTATAAATAGCCTGTCTGCTCTTTTGCTTTTCATGCCACAAATACTTCTCCAGATTAAAATCTTGATTAATTTCGACATATATACCACATGATGTCATATTTCTGGGATCTCGATTTAGAGAATGAACATTCAAACTCAATCATTTTTTGGAATGATACATGACATACCTCTTCAGCATCAGAGCCTCCAAGCCATGTCTGTGGATGCCCATGAGTTTTATCTTCTGTTCTGTAAAGCACTTTGAATTACTTTGTGCACTACAAATAAACTTGTCTTGCCTTGCCTTAATTATGTGGCTATTGCTGGCACAGAGCCATAAAAATGCTTTGGTCGACACACAGTCTTATGACAGTAACACCAGTGACTGTCCGACCAATAAGAATTTGGAGAGACAAGAGCACATCAACCAACTGACCAGTAGATGTCAGCACGATATATTTCTGAGTTAACTCACTGTATTCCTTCCTATTTTATCATTAGCATCACTGCTGCAGTTAGCACGATGTTGTTTTACCTGAGAAATTCATCTGCAGACAATGCTGATTGCCGCCATGGTTATTAGGCTGCCCATGACACCATCTCCGGTAGTTGAAAGATGTGCCATCACTCCAGAACCAGTAATGCTCCTGGAAGAAAGGGTAAAACACAATATTACAGAAAATGTGGACAAAAGTTGTTGTTTTTTTAAAAAAAAACATTAAAAAAAGATTGCCCATAATGATAAATGATAATAAGTAATGATAGTATTTGCTCACATTAACCCTTAGATGCATAAGTGGGGTCAAAATGACCCCAGGGGTTGTTTTTCTTCAATATCTATGGAATTAAAAGTTTTCATCATTTCATATTCCAGGTATTCCTCATAAGACATGTTTTTGACATGAGGCCATTTGCATTTATACATATATATATATATATATATATATATATATATACATATATACATTACAGGCCAAAAGTTTGGACACACCTTCTCATTCAATGGGTTTTCTTTATTTTCATGACTATTTACATTGTAGATTCTCACTGAAGGCATCAAAACTATGAATGAACACATGTGGAGTTATGTACTTAACAAAAAAAAGGTGAAATAACTGAAAACATGTTTTATATTCTAGTTTCTTCAAAATAGCCACCCTTTGCTCTGATTACTGCTTTGCACACTCTTGGCATTCTCTCCATGAGCTTCAAGAGGTAGTCACCTGAAATGGTTTCCACTTCACAGGTGTGCCTTATCAGGGTTAATTAGTGGAATTTCTTGCTTTATCAATGGGGTTGGGACCATCAGTTGTGTTGTGCAGAAGTCAGGTTAATACACAGCCGACAGCCCTATTGGACAACTGTTAAAATTGATATTATGGCAAGAACCAATCAGCTAACTAAAGAAAAACGAGTGGCCATCATTACTTTAAGAAATGTAAGGTCAGTCAGTCCGGAAAATTGCAAAAACTTTAAATGTGTCCCCAAGTGGAGTCGCAAAAACCATCAAGCGCTACAACGAAACTGGCACACATGAGGACCGACCCAGGAAAGGAAGACCAAGAGTCACCTCTGCTTCTGAGGATAAGTTCATCCGAGTCACCAGCCTCAGAAATCGCAAGTTAACAGCAGCTCAGATCAGAGACCAGATGAATGCCACACAGAGTTCTAGCAGCAGACCCATCTCTAGAACAACTGTTAAGAGGAGACTGCGCCAATCAGGCCTTCATGGTCAAATAGCTGCTAGGAAACCACTGCTAAGGAGAGGCAACAAGCAGAAGAGATTTGTTTGGGCCAAGAAACACAAGGAATGGACATTAGACCAGTGGAAATCTGTGCTTTGGTCTGATGAGTCCAAATTTGAGATCTTTGGTTCCAACCGCCGTGTCTTTGTGAGACGCAGAAAAGGTGAACGGATGGATTCCACATGCCTGGTTCCCACTGTGAAGCATGGAGGAGGAGGTGTGATGGTGTGGGGGTGTTTTGCTGGTGACACTGTTGGGGATTTATTCAAAATTGAAGGCACACTGAACCAGCATGGCTACCACAGCATCCTGCAGCGACATGCCATCCCATCCGGTTTGCCTTTAGTTGGACGATCATTTGTTTTTCAACAGGACAATGACCCCAAACACACCTCCAGGCTGTGTAAGGACTATTTGACCAAGAAGGAGAGTGATGGAGTGCTGCGGCAGATGACCTGGCCTCCACAGTCACCGGACCTGAACCCAATCGAGATGGTTTGGGGTGAGCTGGACCGCAGAGTGAAGGCAAAGGGGCCAACAAGTGCTAAACACCTCTGGGAACTCCTTCAAGACTGTTGGAAAACCATTTCAGGTGACTACCTCTTGAAGCTCATGGAGAGAATGCCAAGAGTGTGCAAAGGGTGGCTATTTTGAAGAAACTAGAATATAAAACATGTTTTCAGTTATTTCACCTGTTTTTGTTAAGTACATAACTCCACATGTGTTCATTCATAGTTTTGATGCCTTCAGTGAGAATCTACAATGTAAATAGTCATGAAAATAAAGAAAACCCATTGAATGAGAAGGTGTGTCCAAACTTTTGGCCTGTACTGTATATGGGGTCATTTTTGGAAGAGTGGGGTAGTGATACAAAAACAACAATTTCTTAAAATGTGTATATATCTCCATTGAAACTGGGCATTGGACAGTACATGCCAGTTTCTGCATCGAACACTTACCTGGCAGGCCTGGCAGTTCCTTTTGTTGTTTGCTTGTCTGATGTCACTGGCATTTCCTTGGTAGTCCGCTTAATTAATTAATTAATTTTTTTTGCTTTGTATCCTTAGCAGCTTAGAGTGTGGTCTGTCATGATGTATATATACACATTTTAAGAAATTGTTGTTTTTGTATCACTACCCCACTCTTCCAAAAATGATCCCAAGCATTTCCTATGGAATATCAAGGGTTAGACCTTGGAATCTTTGATTCTTATCAACTGTGACTGTCAGGTATACATTTACTGTTGCACTTACTCATCTAATAACAGCGATCTCACCACCCAGGAGGATTTTTATATAGCAACATACATGTTAGTATTATATTTGTTTTATATCTTGGAATATACTGTATATGACGTTATAAAATATGAACTCATTTTCCACATCCATGAATTTTGTGTGATAAAGTATAGTATTATTGTCATCAAATTAGCCTACTTTGTAATGTTACTACTGTGATGTTAGCTAGCTAACATTACTGCATTTGTTGTGTACTATGATATTTATAGCTTTCTTGTAATAAAATCTAACCATTATTGTGAGTGTGTGTGTGTGTGTGTGTGTGTGCATGTTAAGTAGCCTTTTATGCTCTTATTGATTATTCAGTGATGTCATTACTAAGTGTGTGTGTAGTTACATTACTGCATTTGTTGTGTAGAGATAAGCAGACTTACTATAATATTTATAGCTTCCTTGTAATAAAATCTAACCTGTTTTGTAACCTATTATACTATTATTGATTATTCAGTGATGTTATTAGTTGTTAAAATGTTAAGAAAAAGTGATAAATGAACATGTCAAACATGAAATCATTCTTTTGTTGACCAAAATATAATACAAATCATCATCTTTAACCAAAATGAAAGCAATTGCTTCAGTTTATCACGTAAAACGCACTGATTCCAATTGGGGTCATTTTTGACCCCACTTATGGAAGAGTGTATGTATTGGTAGGTCATGCATCTAAGGGTTAAACTGAAATATAATAGATACATAATGTAGTGTAAAATGTAATTAAACAGGATAAAATGTTTACACAATGTAGTACAATATATTATGGAATTTAAAATACAACATAAGGTGAAATGTGGTATAACAATATGTAGTATAGCACAGCAATGTGACATGACATGTTATATAGCATGAGTCTAGTATCATATAGTATATAATGAATAAATAAATAGTATAATTCATCATTAAATAAATGCAATAATGAATAAAATACCTGTTGTGCATCAGAGCCTCCAATCCATGCCTGTCTATACGAATGAGTGGCACTGAGAATCATCCTCTGAATCCAATAGTACTGCATGTAGCTGTGAGCAGACGCAAGGTTTCCACCCAGGGCCTGAGAGTATCTCTGCAGTGGAGACAAACAGAGAGACAGACGGACAGAGAGGAGCTGTCAAGGAAAGTAAGAATTAAGAGCCCAGGTCACCAAATGTCCATGTGTATGCAAACAAAATGAGCTTGTTGTAGAAGCCTCCCGAGTCAAAGGCACCAACATTACCTGAGCTCTAGCCCAGCTCATCAGTGTTGGAACGTAGCGGTAACAGCGACCACCTAAGAAAGACCAGCCCCAGGGACAAGCTGTCCACCTCTTGACCAGGTGACTCTCTGTGGAGAACCATTAGAGTTTGGTTAATGTGGGGTCTCCAGGGAAAGTCTCCATACTATATTAAATAGATTCATTTTGATGGCACGAAGAAGCTACAACATGACATAATATTACATGACACAACATGAATATAATAAACGTGAATTAACATAACACAATAATATGTAACAAGACAAAATAACAGCATGTGTAAGATAACACATCATAAGTTTATTTAATACATCAACATAAATAAACAAAATTGCAACACAATACATGCAAATTAAAATACATAGCGTAGAATTATATAAATAATCAATCTAACATAATAGGATATAGAATAATGACACACATGATAAGATTATGCAAGATAGAATAATATACATAAATTAAGCTCATGTAACACAACGCAATGCAAATGCATTTTCTGCAGTCACTTGTCCTCTTGGGGGTCACGAAGGGGAGGGGGGATAGGGGTCCCGGGACATCCCAGCTTACATTGAACAAGAGCCAGGGTTCACCCTGGACAGGTCACCAGACTATCACAGGGTTGACACATAGAGACAGACAACCATTCACACTCACATTCACACCTACGGACAATTTAGAGTCACCAATTAACCTGCATGGAAAAAAGAATAAAAAAATAAAATAATTAATAAAGTATATAAAAGGATTACCCGGAGAAAAACCACACTGACCCGGGGATAATATGGAAACTTCACACAGAAGGGCTCCCCGACCCTTCAAACAGTTCAAACCCACCACCCTCTTGCTGTGAGGCAACAATGCTAACCACTGCTACACCATGCCGCCCCCACAAAACAACAACAAAAAAACCCCCCGAAAAGAATAAATAGAAATGTAATAATAATAATGATAATAATAATTAATCCGTTAATATAAGTCAATATAACATAAACTGGTGTGTGATAAAAAAAAAACTCAACACAAAATAATATACATAAGTTAAGCAACACAGTGTAACATCACAAAACAGTGCATGACAAAAAAAAGAAAAGATAAGATTCACCTTTATTGATCCCACAATTCAGAAATTCCAGTAACATAACATATTACATATTATTAACATTATTAATTTAATAATATTAATATAATGATATTGCATAAGTTAATATAACTTGATATGACAGTGTTTGATCACACAACACAACATAATTTACAGAATTTCATAGTGTAAAACACAATACAGGCTAATATAACACACTGCATAAACAAACAGCCCAACACTAAATAATACAATATAGAACTATGATTATATAATATTAGCAGTAATTATAAATTAAAGTTACATTATCATCTGACACAAAGCACATCATAACAATCACATTCTGTTGAGGTGAAAATCTTAACGCCACTCACCTTTTTGGCCACTTTGAGGTGTTTCCTCTGGAGGAGCTGGAAAGTTTGACACTGCAGTTATTGACTTGGACTGTTTGTGTTTATTAACATGGGTACCGTATGTATTACACTCACCAGCAGCTCTGGTCAGAACCATCATGGCACAAACAAGTGCAGACACAGTCAGCACCTTCATGGTGATGGTGACTACGAGAGACAGACGTGTTACTGAGACTTGTTTAGGGAACAGCCGTACTGACTGTCAGTCCTGTGAATAAAAGTCAGAAGATGATAAAGTTTGGTGCAAACCTGCTGCAGCACTTTCTTCTCTTCTTCTTGTCTTCTCTTCGCAGTGTCTGTAGATTCAGCGGACCCTGTGAAGAGGTGCTGATTGAGAGGATGACCAGTTGTTATATACAGCCACTTATCTTAACATCTCTCAAAAACAGGGAACTGAAGGGAAATATGTGTCTGTTCTCATGAACAGAGGCAACATTTTCAGAATACTCAGAAACGTATCAGTTAAGACACATGCACGTGTCAAACCGCGCAGTGTTTTCTGCTGTGCTGTCGTTCTTGCTGGGGTCATCACTGCACTTTGACACTGTCATGTTCCATTTATTATTTTATGTCTACATACATGCAGACAATTTGATTAACCTTTGAAAGTGTTTGATGTAATGGAAAGGTATGCAGCAGCTGGGCTAGTTAACATACAGCAACACATACAGAGCTAAGGAGGTCCCACGGTGGCCCTGAGAGCTCAACACACTGCAGAGACACAAAACAAGCAAACTATTAAAACATCTTCACCAAGTAGACAGCACAGACACAGCATTTTGAAAAAAACACTGCAAACAGAGAAACACACTGCAAGTAGCCTACAACCAAGGGTAACCTCCGAGGCTGAAACATAAGCTGCACTGACTCCAAGAGTGAGTCAATCCCCATAGTCTGCCATGTCAAAATCAGGCCTCCAGGAAAGCCACACAGTCTTCCAACAAATTTTTCCCAGTGGTCACTCACGGTATTGCAGCAAAAAAAATTTGTTTTCCCCATTCCCCCAAATGAGTTCATATTTTCCCTATAGATTGCCATCATAAAATAAACGTCAGTAAAACTGCTGACAGGACACCTCCAACTGCAAACAAGGCCAAATATAAATTTTTCTATGCTGAATTTTTGATCCATGGTGGTTTTATATTTGTAAAATATCTCTCCAGCTAAGAAAAGCAATTTAAAAACCTGTGACATCATCACAATGTAAAGTCTATGAGCCGGGCAGGAACTTGTGGGCGGGGCCAGTGAACGAAACACTACTGTGTGTATTCAGTGGGCAGCATACTGCACAAGTAAACCAAGGACTTTGAAAACCTTTTGGGCATATGCACCATGTGAGCAGCTCCATTGCAATGAATAGGTGCTATCTTTGTTCCAGTGTCTATATTACTGAAATCTATGGTTAAACTGCCCAACTCTACAGTCACAACAAAAATCATATTTACAGCCTGGTGCAAAAAGCAGCTTTGGGCTCGACAGCTCATCTCTCCATTCATTGTAACTGTAGGGGGGTGAATTTTTAATACAGCTGACAAGTTTGAATGTAATTAAGTCTGAAAGTTACACACAATTAAGGGAGTGGACACTTCGACTAAAGCTGAAAACTCACCAGTGCCACCACAGTGCTGCGCGTCAAGTGCCGTCCCTAGTACACACCTGAGGGATCGTGCATATGCAGCGTTATTACTACATTTACTGAAAGATCTGTACCTCTGCGTTAGCTTAAAACCAAGTGTGGACACCCTTAATAAAAGTCGAAGACTGAAGAGCCGATCTCCAGAGCCATGACTCACCAGTGAGTGTCTTTTTGGCCATTATTTTGGATATACTCTGGATATTTCTTGACCTCAACGCATCTGCCCTCATCCATTCTTCATCACAGACAAAACACAGCAACAGCTTTAGAGTTCTCTTGTCTTAATACATCAGTGGTGAGGAGAGGAGTTAAGCTGCCACAGGAGCAGAGAAAAAGAGCTGCTATGTGAGCTGTTATGTACTTGCAGAGAGTGAGTGGGGAAAAAGTGCAGTTAATTCAGGGGGCGGTGAGGCTGGAGTAGTGTGAAGTACATTTGTGAGGAACATGCATTTGTGGGATGAGCAGCAGAGCTGAGTAGTTAATAGATACCACAATTGATGTATAAACAAATTAAAAATTATCTATTTTGGTCTAAACACAATCCCCATGAAACTTATGACAGACTAAATTCACTTTCATGAGTGAAAAATGCTTTTTTGGACATAAATCTCTAACCACTTAACTCATGTGGTTCTTACCTTCACAGACTCCATAAAATGATGACTTCCTCCAAAATATTTGGTCCCATGCTCAATTCTATTTACAGTTTCCTAGCAACAAGGGGTGGCTCAACTTACCCTTTGGCTCAACTTACCCCAGTCTCCCCTACGGTTTCGGAAATACTACATACTTATTTGGTCTACTACAATCCATACTACTTGGCCTTTCGGACGCAGCCCGGGTTTCAATTTGCAATCCTCACAACTAGATGCCACCAAATTCCCCTAAATTCTCCACACTGGACCTTTAAAGGAGACTTATCTTAATGTCTGAACCACAGCCAGGAAGTTCACAGGTGTATCCAAACCAGTCTGAGAAGTAGATGGAAGGTTTAATTCATCCCATCTGCTCCAGCAATCAGCCTTGGTGTCCAGGAAAGATCACAAAATCCAGCTGGTTCCTGGATTAAGTGCTGCTCTGTTTACATTTATCTTGCTTTCACATTTATGTGTGTGTGTGTTTTTAGAGCATAGATGTACAGAAACTGAGGTAAACTTTGAATTCAGTCACTTTCACTCCCCTCTGTTCTCTCTGTGCTGCTTTAGTTTGTAGGGTTTCCCTTCCTCCGGCGCACAGGTGTGTCTCATTTCTCAGTCCCTACCTGTCAGAGTTTAAAAAGGGCTGTTCTGTTTTCTTTCCTTCCCCATTTCTGCTACATCACCACAAGATGGTGCTCTTGCTTTAAGGAGAAGGCTCAAGGAATGCAGCGTGCTTTCAACCCCTTGTTGAGCAGAGATCACCATCTGGTGGACTTATTAAACAGAGACTGGTTCATGAGGCCTCATTTGGCGTATAATTTAGTATGTCCCAATACATAGTGTGTCAAATGCAGTATGCCACAAATACCAGGATGTTCAACTATATGTGGTTGAATATAATATGTTAGAATCTAGGCTGTATGCAGCAGAGTTATCTGGGTTGACCACAAGCTTGGAGAATGGTTTTGTTTTATCTCCACGGTAACAGATATATGAACAAAAGGGTCAAAGTTCAAGGCACAGTGTTATGAAGAAGTAGGATGTAGTATGCAGCTCAGGACACACCCATAGTATATGATTAGTCATATCTCATAAAGAAGTTCGTGCACACAGATCGAAATCTGTTGCAGAATCTTTCTTAGATGTTTAAAAGAAATGCATGTGGAAGAGCTTTAACATTTCCACATTGATATTGCTAATCATAACCAAAAATAAACGAGACACTGGAACATGAATGCAGAAGCGTTTACTGCAGTAAATTTAAAAGCTTGTGTTTGCAGTGCTACCATGAAACAAACCTGTCCAATTGCAACACAGCTGATCAGCTGTCGATGTTGACACTGACTGAAAATGTGAAATCAGCTGATGATCACATATTCTTGGCGCGCATGAATCCCCGGTCTGGAAAACACAACAGAAAACATCACATTCAGTGACATCAGGAGTTGAAGTGGAAACCATTCTTTCAGTGGTTCATTAAACACAATATCAGCATTCAGACAGAATCATCTTGTCACTTTACAGAGGTAGTCACATGACATGCTGTGAGCAGGCAGATCATGGGCCTCACCACTGAGCAGCCTTACACATCCACTGATTAGCCGACCACATGTATTTTAAAGACAAGCCTACAGACCTGACGACAACAGCCAGCAAAATAATAGAATACAATATAATACACTGAATATAGCCAAGAGAAATGTACAGGTGTTGAGCAGACAACAGGTTCCCTCATTTTGCACAGTATCACATCAACAGTTAGATATAAAAAAATATACAGCAACAATATGTGACACAAAGCCCAACAAGCTGCTACAATTAACAATAAAAATGCAAGATGAGAAAATTGAGTGGTATTCCTACCTATTTGAAGTTCATTCTGTGTCTCCCTGTTGCATCAAACTCTTGCGAATGGCCTCCGCATCAAATCCAATATAACGATGATCCAGGGGCTCATCGCTTGCAAACCGGGTGGATCCTGGACATGTTGCTGGCTGCTCGCCTCTGTTGTATCGTTAATGCTAGCAGCTGTGACGTTAGCAGACTCGTTGCTCGTACTTTTGCTCTCTGCATATTCTTCGCTGCTGAGGTTTGTTTGCTTTATTTCAAAAGCCTGAAAAATGCCTAGTTGTTTTCGTTCTCTCATTTCTAACTAGTTTTGCT
Source organism: Cromileptes altivelis (assembly GCA_013133815.1). NCBI lineage: Eukaryota > Metazoa > Chordata > Actinopteri > Perciformes > Serranidae > Cromileptes > Cromileptes altivelis. The sequence continues at coordinate 4,497,715 of CM023153.1, read as the reverse complement.
TGCTAACACACGAGATAAGTAACGCAGTATTGCCAGCATCGCCATTGAGCACCAGAAATGTTTATTGTACACAGACTTCTGGCACGTGACATGTGCACCAATCATCAGCATCCAAATGTATTTGCGTCATAGTGAGTGGACACAGCCACAAAATGCATCTCAGGCACATTCAGTAAAAAAAGATCCAAAGACACGATCTACCACTTTTGTCACAATCTTGTTTTTCAAGACAGGATGATAAATTGTTGGAAAAAATGGATGCACAGTGCCGACAAGATTACAGCTGCTGGTGCCACTGGCTACAACTACATGAGCTCAGTATGATTAGAAGTCCCATCAATCAATCAATCAATCAATCAATCAATCAATCAATCAATGAATGTTATTTATAAAGCCCAATATCACAAATCACAATTTGCCTCACAGGGCTTTACAGCATACGACATCCCTCTGTCCTTAGCACCCTCACAGCAGATAAGGAAAAACTCTTCAAAAAACCCTTTAACGGGGGAAAAATGGTAGAAACCTCAGGAAGAGCAGCTGAGGAGGGATCCCTCTTCCAGGATGGACAGACGTGCAATAGATGTCGTACAGAACAGATCAGCATAATAAATTAACAGTAATACATATGACACAATGAGACAGAGAGAGAGAGAGAGAGATGCAGGACAGACGGCAATGACAGTAGCTTACAACAACATTAATGAAAGTAATAATATTATAGTTGTAGTTCTGGTTACTGTGGTACAATATGTTGAAAGTATGTATTAATATCTGGCAGTATACATGTGTGACAATAGTCATATGTGTATAATAACAGTAGAAGTATGACTAATGACTAATGATGGCAGCAGCAGCAGCAGGAGGCATCTGGCAGGACCACGGCAGCAGCACAACCACACACGTCACGCTGTCCAGGCACCGCTGTGATATGAGTTAATCTGAGAGACAGTGGAGCACAAAGGCTCTGGAGAAGACGCCGGGTTAGTGACATCCAGAATGGCCGAGTTAGCAAGATGCAGTAATAGAATACGAGAGAGAGAGAGAGAGAGAGAGAGAGAGAGAGAGAGAGAGAGAGAGAGAGGGAGAGAGAAGGAGAGAAGGTGCCCGGTGTATTATAGGGGGGTCCTCCGGCAGACTAGGCCTAAGTCAGCCTAACTAGGGGCTGGTACAGTACAGGGCAAGCCTGAGCCAGCCCTAACTATAAGCTTTATCAAAGAGGAAAGTCTTAAGTGTAGTCTTAAATGTGGAGACGGTGTCTGCCTCCCGGACCGTAACAGGAAGATGATTCCACAGGAGAAGAGCCTGAAAGCTGAAGGCTCTGGCTGATAATAGAGAGTTACAGTAATCCAGCCTAGAGGTAACAAAAACGTGGACCAATTTTTCTGCATCTTTTCGGGTCAGGATAGGCCTAATTTTTGTAATATTATGCAGATGAAAAAATGCAGTCCGTGAGGTTTGTTTTAAATGAGAATTAAAAGACAAATCTTGATCAAATGTTACTTCTTACGGTAGTGCTAGAGGCCAGAGCAATGCCATCTAGAGAAACTATGTCATCAGATAAAGAGTCTCTGAGTTGTTTGGGGCCAAGAACAATAACTTCAGTTTGGTCTGAATTTAACATCAGGAAATTGGTGCTCATCCAGTTTTTTATGTCTTTAAGGCAGTTATGGAGTTTAGTAAATTGATTACTTTCTTCTGGCTTCATCGATAAATACAACTGAGTATCATCTGCATAACAATGGAAATTTATAGAGTGATTTCTAATGATGTTACCTAAAGGAAGCATATACAGAGTAAATAGGATTGATTTAGATCACACAGCTGGTCTGCGACTACTTTCTCAAGGATCTTTGACATAAAGGGAAGATTAGATATTGGTCTATAGTTGGCTAACATCTCTGGATCCAGGGTGGGCTTTTTTAGTAGAGGTTTAATTACAGCAACCTTAAAAGACTGTGGTACATAGCCTGTTAATAAGGATATATTGATCATATCTAATATATGAGTGTTAACTAAAGGAAAGACCTCCTTAAGTAGCCTAGTTGGGATGGGGTCTAAGAGACACGTTGATGATTTAGAAGAAGAAATCACTGCTGTCAATTCTTGAAGAGAAATTGGGGAGAAGCAATCTAAATATATATTAGGTTTTACAGCTGTGTTTGAGGTTAGATAGGTACTATATGAGGACAGGAGGTCATGAATTTTGCCTCTAATAGTTAGAATTTTGTCATTAAAAAAGCTAATAAAATCATTACTGCTAAGGGCTAAAGGAATACAAGGCTCAATAGAGCTCTGACTCTAGTCAGCCTGGCTGCAGTGCTGAAAAGAAACCTGGGGTTGTTCTTGATTTTTTCTATTAAAGCTGAGTAATAGTTTGCTCTGGCATTGACTGCAGTAACACACTGCTGGGAACCTCTGAGGCTTTGAAGCCAGTGCACAAGAGCCAAAGACTTCAGTTCCCCTAATGGCCACTTGAGGCTGGCTCCTAAACAGAGCAAGTCCTCATAGCAGAGTCCTGCACAGGGTTGGGTACCTGCCTGATGGGTAACCCGCAAAAAGCTGTGTAATGGGTAAAAATACATATATATATATATATATATATATGTGTGTATAAATTTACAGGTAAAATGAACTACACGTGGGTTTATAGTACTTTTAAAGGTTCTTTTTTAAGTATACTTGGTTACTTGGTTAGGTTTGAGGAAAAAAGATCATGTTTTGAGTTGAAATATGTGCATTTGTTACTTTACAACAACACAATGTAAGTAAGTCATGTTGATAACATCAGTACACAAGTATACGTGTATTGCATAACATTAAAACAACACTGACTTCAAGCTTTACTCGGACATGAACTGTGGTCTCCTGTGTGTTCGACCCATCCACCTTCACTCTGTCCTTAATTACAGAGACTTTCTCGCTCTTTGTCCTCCATCAGTTGCTCTCAGCATCAAGTAATGCTGTGGATTGGTTTACACTGGAGTCAACTGAAAGCCCATTGTTTCTCATAAACATGCTAAAGGGGGGGGGCAAAATACTGCGATGAGAACTAGCTGTCTTTAGCCCCCTTCAAACTGGCAGGAATATGGCGCTGTCTTGCCACTCCGCCATTCTACATATAGAGATTCGGTCACAGAATGGGGGCACTGAGCTGTCTCGCCCATCATTTTGAGGTGAATAATGTTTTCAACTCAACTATCACATTTCTGTTGCGATGTTGTGAATTTTTTTCTGGCAACTAAACCCAGCAAATTTGAACAGTTTTCTTCTTCTGTTGGAATACAGGCGGCAAGAGGATCTGGAATACTGTGAAGTACAAATTCAAATATAAAAAGAAGTAAAAAAGAAGGTGAAGAACGATGGTCCAGAGTTATTCATGTTGACTGGAAACAAGAAGAAACAGAGGACCGAAAGAACAAGCTTCAGGAGAGGGAAATAATGGACTAAAAACCTGTTTATTTAACACAGTTGCCAGACATTTACCAAGTCACGATAAAACACCCACATTTGGTGCCTTAAAAGCAGCTGGAAACACAGCAATGACCTGCTGAAAAACAACCACTTTTGTTATTTGTTGGTCCATGACCTGAAATCGTGACCAGTCCAACAGTCTGAGTGTATTTCAGACTGTTGGACTGGTCAAATGAAGCTTCATGAACCACTTTTTTTTTAGTTTTCTGACCCCACCAGATGGCGCTCTTTCTTTAAAGATAAAGGCTGAAGGAACGTCAGTGAAATGTGCTTTCAAACCTTTCAAGCCCTGGACAGAGGCATTATGTTTTTGGGTTGTCCATGTGTCCATACGTAAGTTCGTCTGTCCATTCTTGTGAACACAATATCTCAAGAACGCCTCAAGAGAATTTCTTCAAATTTGGAACAAACGTACACTTGGACTCGAGGGTGAACTGATCGATTTTGGTGGTTAAAAGTCAAAGGTCAAGGTCACTGTGTCCTTCTTCATCTTACTCTTGTGAACACAATATCTCAAGAACACCTTGAGGTAATTACCTGAAATTTGGGTCTGCTGATAGTGCCCTCGGCTCATCAGTCAGCTCCACCCCTTGCTCCTCAGCAGAACCGGCTTCTTGGCCAAACGTGATCATTAATTATCTTTACAGTTAATGGTAAAAAGTGACAGTGAAGAGTGCAGGGTTTACACAAAGTTCAACATTTTTCAACTCTGCAACCAGAAACAAAACCGAGACGTGCATCACTGAGTCAGGAATGATGAAGTTGCTCAGGGCCTCATCATGCTGCTGCTGTCTGTAGTGGAGTGTACATACACTGCACTCCTGAGTCTCATTGCAGTGCTAACCTCTTGCTTTGGATGACACACAACTATGCCAAGTAGTTCATCCAGAGATAAGATGAAGATTTTTTTCTCATTGACCAATCAGCTGGTTGAAAAAAAGCAGAATTTCATTCAACATTGTTCTTTTATTCCTGGAACGCTGACATGGTTCCAAATGGCTCACCAGTCATGTTTCCATAACTCTATTTTTACTTGAATTTTGAAGTATCGCATTAGAACGTATGGAAATAATGAAATGCGATAAAACTTCCTCAGTTGCACAAAAAAGTTTTTACACTCATGCGACGTGGTTTTTGTCCTACTTGAAAAAGAGTTCATGTGAAGTGACCCTTTGGGGATGAATAAATTTATTCTTATTCTTCTGTGGAACTGTTAAGAGGCTTCCTGGTGCAGATGTGTGTAGACTCACAAGCAGGTCTTTAGACGCTTTGCTTGACTAAAGACTGATGTCTCTCTCCCTGATTTTGTGTTTGGATGGGTGGATACAATTTTAGAGTTTAAAAAAAACTCCTTATGTTGCAGAATCAATAGTAAATCCGCAGGGCGGTCCTTCGGTGCCTCGCTGAACTCTTGTGCACGTAAACATAGTCCGACTGCGTTAAAAGTTTTAAACAAAGAAAAGGGGGAGCGCACATTTCTGGGAGGGCGGGCGTTGCTTTGTTGTTGGCCGTTTTCTCCAGTGTGTTAAACATACTTTAGAAAGGAGTGTCCCCAGATTATCTGAAGACGGAGATCTCTGATTGTCTGGTGGCGAGACTAAGATGTGCGTAACTGTGTCGATGTGCAGGGTGTGGCTAGTGAAGGGTTTTTATGTTATTTACTCTGTGCAAATACTTTTTAAGGATGTTGTCTTAATAAGTCTCCTCTCTTGTCTGAAAATTCTCTCAAATCTTCCGTGCAAAGCCAGGGAACAGATCCAAAACAATCGAACAAGTGAGCCACGTGTCAGGAGATTACCATCATCATACCACAAAGTGTAGTGTCAGGGCCATATCCAAGGCTCATTAGTGGTTAAGCGGAACAGCTGTAAAACAACTCACAGGAAACAATGACAGTATCATCATTAGTCAAGTTACATTCAAACATAGAGCAAATTTTAACTGAATGTCCAAAAAACAGCAACAGAAAATACAAATTAATGTCTGTTTCCATCCATTAGTGTTGTGTGAATATAAGAAGTTGGTTAGTTTGACTCACAGGATGTAGACTGTGGTTATCAGCCTGCCATTAGCTGCCTATTTCAGACACAATTCTCCTTAGAGCTTAGATCCGGGCCCGCCCCTCTGTTTAAAACAGGAGACTAAAAACACAGACCAGTTTGTTTGGATGCTTGAGCCTTTAATTTTGCATAAGACAAGAAAGAAGAGTTAACTTTGCAGAATATATGTAGATTTGTGCTAAAAGCATTCTTTTCATAACACATTCAGTCTGCTCTCATTAAAGGCACAAGGCCTCAGAGACAGTCCAGCTCCTGTTTATGTCACTTGTCGCTTCATTCCTTCAGTAGCGTTACAGCGATAGCAAAGAAAAATAAGAAATGTGATGCAGAGCCTTCAGGTTACATGAGACTGATGGCATAAAGACAGATGAGTCTGCAAACACACTCAAACACTCTTCCTCCAGTTTGTGCTGTTTACAGGGATCGTCATGCCTCGTGTGTCAGACCAGGAATCGTTAGATTTTCTTGGCGCAGACAGAAGGTAGGTGATAGTGACACTTTGTATCATCCCAGTATTTGTCACCTGCATGTGATAGAAACACAGGACACGAGTGTGACTGTTTCGCACTGTATATATTTTGAAGCAGACTACAACTTCCTAAACATTTTGTATTATCTAATAGAATAAGAAATGGAGGGGGATGTTCAGCCTTTGCAGAGTTATGTGCTCTCTCTGTCCTTTAATGATTCAACAAAACTCACAAGAACTGATGGATGCATTTTTTATATTCATCTCATTTTTGACATGTATATATCTGTTATCATCCACACCACAAGTACTTTATCATGTGAATGAGTTACCTCCATAACTCATCTGTATACAGTGCTGCCACCCATCATTGTTCGGCTCCCCACTGCACCAGTATGAAAAGCTGAAACGGACAAACGGACACTGGACAAAACTGTGGTTCACTGTTCACTGCTTTCAATGACCACATCTTTCTTATGACCACCTTGGGAAGTGGTCTGAGTTTGGTTCACTTCAAGTCCTGTTTGCTTCAAGTTTGCGGTGTGGTTCACTTAACCTGTGCCTTGTGAACACAAAGCACTCCAGGTTCTCTTTGCTCTTTGCCATTGTAGTTAGCCATCTAGATCACAAGCTGTTGCACTGGGACGCCTGAAAAAAACAACACCACATTGACCTGTAACGCTTGCAAGGACGCAGGACAAGGAGTGGTTTGGTCCACAGAAGATACTGCACGTCTCCAGATGTGGGATGTAGAATACATCAAACGGCAACAGTCTACAGTGCACAGAAACATGACGGGTTTCCTTCAATTTTAAGTTCATCTGAAAGCGAGGGGTGTCATAACAGCACTGCAGTGAAAACAAAAGTATGTAACTATATACTGTATACAGGCTATAGTGTGAATAGAAAGAGGGCTGAGGAACCATCAGAGCTGAAGCTGACCAGAAAGAGAACTGAGTCCTCTTTCAAATGAACTGACAATGTGAACACAAAAAGAACTGAATCCCTTTTCTCCCTGTCCACTTTTTGGTGCACTTTCAGAGAACTGAGTTCGGTTTGTTTAAAAAGTCCTAAATGTGAAAACACCCGAAGCTTACATTCTGACATTCAAACTGAATATGATACTCATCGCCCACACCATCATCATCTTTCTATCCAGCCCTTTATATCTTCCACTGACTTTCGGAATTCTGCTGTTATTTACAATAAACAAATTATAAATAGCCTGTCTGCTCTTTTGCTTTTCATGCCACAAATACTTCTCCAGATTAAAATCTTGATTAATTTCGACATATATACCACATGATGTCATATTTCTGGGATCTCGATTTAGAGAATGAACATTCAAACTCAATCATTTTTTGGAATGATACATGACATACCTCTTCAGCATCAGAGCCTCCAAGCCATGTCTGTGGATGCCCATGAGTTTTATCTTCTATCATCTTTTTAATCCCATGATACTCCTCAGCTAGATGTACAGACGCAAGGTTTGCACCCATGGACTGGCAGTTTAACTACAGAGGAGAGAAAAAAGGTAAAACGTAGCTGCCCAGAAAGATAACATGAGTAATAATAAAACACCAAAGCTACAAGAAGATGCCAAGTTACCAAGTGTAATAGTGCAAACAAACAGAATAAACTTAATTTAGAGTCATTCTGCAACAAATACAAATCATCTTATACCTCAGCTCGAGCCCAAGTCATGGATCGTGGAACAAAGAGGAAACAGCGGCCATTAATCAGATTCCAACCACCGGGGCAAGATGCTGATCTCTCAATGACGTGATGCTCTCTTGAGGAAGACAAATAGAGATGAGGTAATATTGAGTCTCCAGACAAAGTGTTAAGCAGTTAGGAAATATGTATTCACCTTCTTGAATTACTTCCACTGTCCCGTGTTCATCCTTCACCTCGGACAGAGCTGAACAGTTACACACAGCAGTTAGTGATTATTTCCAGCGCGTTGCTGGTTATAAACAACATATACATATACACTCACCAGCAACTGTGGTCAGTGCCATCATAGCACAAAGAAGTGCAAACACAGTCAGCGTCTTCATCGTGGAGATGATGCAGATCTCAAAGTTGATAATTTCCTTCAACAAAGAAAAGCAGACATGTCAGTAAAACTTCTGAAACAGCTGAGCTGTAGTGACTGTTGTCCTCTTCTGAATGAGAGAAAAAAAAGAAACATAAAACTGGAATTTTGAATTGTGATTTCACAGTGAAGATGACCTTTGACCTTTTGGATTTAAAAATGTCATCACTTTGTTATTTTATTGTGTTTGACTTTTGTGTGAAATTTTGTCATAATTAGCGTATGAACTCTTGACTAAAACATGTTTTGTGAGGCCACAGTGACCTTGACTTTTGACCACCAAATTCTCATGAGGTCATCATTGAGTCCAAGTGGATGTTTGTGCCAAATTTGAGGAAATTCTCAAGATATCATGTTAATGAAAATGAGACAGATGTAAGGTCACAGAGACTTTGACCTTTGACCACCAAAAACTAATCACTTTATCCTTGAGGTCAAGTGGACGTTTGTGCCAAATTTGAAGAGATTCCCTCTGGTTGTTTTTGAGATATTGCATTCATGAGAATGGACAGACACATGGACAGATGGATCCAAAAACATAACATGCTGGCACGGAGGCATAAAAAGAGGTAAAGAAATAAAGCAAAGCAAACCTTCTGGTGGAATATCTTCTCTTCCTCCTTCTCAGTGTCAGCCTGAGTGTTGATGCTGAACAAGCCCAAGACCAGCTCTTATATACAGTGAATTATCTATCCATCGATCATAAAACATGTTCAAAGTACATCAGTTTACTCCACCCTAAATGATGATGGGTTAACCATCTGTAAAAGGTTATTAGATTCACAGCTGGTCAGTGCATCAACTGGCATCACCTCTCAGTCTCCTATTTACTTTGGAGGCTTGAAGGGTGACAGTTTGCCACCTGCAAGCTGTAAACAGTTAAATATGAAATGCTAATATAAACAGATACAGCTAAATGTTTTCCGACTTGTCTTATATTACTATTAATACCACAGGACAACTTGTTCCGCTTTGACAAAATGGAAGGCATCCTTTAAATTTGGCACATATAGAAGACACTGGGTACATTTACATGCTTACTAAAATTCCACTATTATTTGTCATGCGAGAATATTTTGAATTTGATGCAAGTCATGTAAACAAAATTTCCTCTTAGAGATTCCAAATTTGGTGTCTTTTCAGATTAAGCATTTTCCGATTCAGACATGTGGGATCTGCCACTGTTATTCAGGTTTTAAGAGCGTTCTTTGGACATGTAAACAGCACATGCAGAATATGCATCTCAGTTGGGATTTTTGCTGCAGTTTGTGACACACGGCCTCTTGTCGTTTAACAAAACAACAGTTTCCAAGGTTAGTGTAGAAATGCATTGCCAAAAGAAAAGCCCATATTTCTGGTAGGAAGAATAAACACACCTACTTTATAACATTATAAAAGACTTGGATATGAGCAGGTTCTTGGATATACGCAAACATCACAACACTGAGCTTTTCAAGAAGATGGTTGAAGAATTAAAAGGGAGAGGCTGTGCTCGCACTGTCCAACAGGACCAACAGGTCCACTACAGGTAGGAAACTTTAAAAAATCCTGTTTTGATGCCAAGATGCCACGTGATTGATGTGATAAAGGCATGCGACAAGGACATGTAAACCTGAGTAATAGGAGAATATTTATTTTCATTAGTCATGTAAACAGCTTTGAAGTAACTTATTCTATCTCTCTTTCTCTTTTCTTCCTCAGCAGGGGTTCAGTGTCATGCACACTTTAACATCTGAAAACAAGGAGGTGAGAACTGATCCCCTCACTCTGTGACCTGTAGATGCAGACAACCCAATCTACCTCACAAACCAGAACCATCAACTTTATGACCTCCGTCAGAAAACACAGACCTGTCTCTCGTGCAGCAGTGTCACGTTGCTAGACCTACCTCCACAGTGCTGTGTCAGCACTAGAAAAAGGTCTGGAATCACAGATTATCATTGTGCTATAGGAGAAGAAAATGCCCTGGCTTGTTTCCATTTCTATAAACCGATTAGCCTAAGCCTAGGACGCAGTGACGGTGCCCACTAGATGGCGCTCTTGGTTTAAAGAAAAAGATTCAAGGACTGGAAGACATCCTCATCCCAAGTTGTCACATATGGTGTTTTGTCAGTGGACTACATATTCGTCTACATATTATGAGCTCGGTATCCTTTTGCATCTGCTGTTGATGTTGCGAAAGGGGATGTCAACCAAAGCACATGTTACGGTTTAAAAAGAGCATCAAGGTTTGTCTCAACAGGAAGCAATAACTGGCCTCCCGTGTGAAAGTCCGGGGTTTATTGGAGCCATCCACCACCCTCTCACCTGCCCTATAGGGACTTTCCAGTGTCTTATATGATGCTGTTACCAGCAGGGTTTTCAACTGACGCCATCGAGCGTCGCATCATACCAACGAGAACGGTTCCGCTTTATAAAACATCGTCTGTCTGCATATCATACTGCCGGGACGGGTGCTGTCGGGCTGTCTGGCAGTGTATCGTAACACTGCACAAAGGAGCCTTTGGTTTCGGCGTCTGATGCTGAAATCAGTGACAAAGCAGCAGTATTTGATGACTTTGGACTGCAGTTCAGTGTGCTTTCAACCCTTTGCTGAAGAGGGCGCCATCTACTGAGCCTAGAAATTAAAGAAAATGGTTCATGAGACTTAATTTGGCCGTCACTGGTGTGTAGGTTGTTAGCTCGGATTATTATTATTTCACATAGTGATGGGGATTTTAAAATCTGTAACATGCATATAGAAAGGAAGGTGAATTCTGTCTGAAATAAGCAGCTAATGGCAGGCTTATAACCACAGTCTACATCCTGTGAGTCAAACTAACCAACTTCTTATATTCACACAACACTAATGGATGGAAACAGACATTAATTTGTATTTTCTGTTGCTGTTTTTTTGGACATTCAGTTAAAATTTGCTCTATGTTTGAATGTAACTTGACTAATGATGATACTGTGATACTGTTTCCTGTGTGTTGTTTTACAACTGTTCCACTAAACCACTAATGAGCCTTGGATACGGCCCTGACACTACACTTTGTGGTATGATCTTCTGAAGACGTGGCTCACTTGTTTGATTGTTTTGGATCTGTTCCCTGGCTTTGCACGGAAGCTTTGACAACATTGTCAAAGAGGAGATGAAACCCATTGAGACAACATCCTTGGTAAATATTTTAACCTTTCTTTGCACAGAGTAAATATTATCAGCACCCTTTATCAGCTACACCCTGCACACCGATACAGTTCTGCACATCTGCACCTCGACGCCCTGATCAGCTCCACAGGAGGGGCCAAAGGGTCAGTTCACCAGAATTACACAAAAACAACTTCTCACATTCCTTCAGTTGTGTCAAGCGTCAGGTTTGTGATCTCTGAAATTTCTGCTGCCACCCCATGACAAAGGTTAACAGTGTTATGTTTGGGACTCAGAACCACAAACAACAGCACTTCCATCTCTGTTAATACACATGATACACAGACATGCTGGCATCCTTTTAAAATACTTTTTTCTCAATAGAAAGCAGTCCTAATGGAAACTGCTCACAGCTGTCATGTTTCCATTCAACTGTCGACTTTAAACACACTTTTGAAATATTGATAAAAAGAAATGTAAATAAGGTTTTGAGCAAAGAAATGCATATATGCAAAGCATAGTTTGATTGGAAGCTGGCAGCCTATACTGTGCTTCACACATGACTGTAATACACCGGTAAACAGAGTAGAGGAAGTGGAGGTTGTGAACCAGAATCAGAAGAAGTTGCTTTGGCCATCTAACCCCGGCGTTCCCAAACTTTTCCATCAGGGACTTCTTTTCTATCATTGAGTAAACTGAACCACCCCTGACTAAGTGACATATTTATGGATATTTCTTATTATATTCAGTGTTTAACAACAACATAACAACTGTACAATTAACCAAAGTACTGAACACAATAACTGCAGGAAGTTTGTGAATATTACATCAGGGATGAGTTTTCCTGTCTGTAACACGCGGGCCCAGAGTGTATTTAAACAGAGACTATGTCATTTACACAGCGTGTATGTCACGTGGGCTACTCATGCCGCATATCCCTGGAAAGCTCAGCTTCTTGTTATTCAGTTGATGCCAACCGTTTCAAGATATAATCTTCACAGCAGGTACAATCAACGCCTTTGTCAGACTGCAAACAAACAAACAAACAAACAGTTACAAAGCTGACGTGACTCACCAATGAAGCCTCATAGTCTTCCTCCGGTCAGAAGTATTTCCACAAACATGATTTTGTTAGATTCACAAAGGTCCAGTCAATCGAATCCAGTGAAGTATTTAGTCCAAAACACATTATTATACCAGTAAATATCCACGAACCACTGCTGCGTCGTTGGAAATGCGCCAGTCAATGTCTAAAAATGCCGCTGTATTTCTCATTGTAACTCCGGTTTACATGTGAGATTACCGCCGGTCCTGCATTCAAAATGTAGCCTGCACTCTGGGCTTTCGATTGACACCTCACTCGACCAGTTAGGAGCTTCCCTGTCCCGTCTACAGCCTGCAACATACAACGAGGGCCTGTGTTGAAACGAAGCTCCTGCCCCTCTTCTGTCATGTATAACCTGAGCCAGTTGGAACCAATTGGTCGGAGGGGTATTCCAGGTAGGAGGTTCAACAAACTCTGAGTCTAACCTTGAACTCTGAGTTGGTTTACCCTGAGATGGGAAACTGAGTATCCGGTTCCAGAACAGCTGATGTGAGTTAGTTCAGTCAACTCTGAGTATGTTCACTCCGAGTTAAGCCGACAATAAAAAGCCATCATCAATGGAGCTCCGACTCCATGATTCACCATGGCAACAGGTAAATAAAAGACAGCACCTCCATTTTAATCCAGTGGATGTAGAGATATTAATGCATGTGTAGCAGACGGTTTACTTTTTTAATCTTTAGAGCCTGAGTCAGAGCGAGGAAAGTGTCAATAAGTGAACCATAAAGTTAATTAAAAAGTTTATTCATCATTTATCAGACTTACATTTCCTTAATGAAGATAAAGTGGCTGTGTATCAGGCTGTAGATACATTACATTATATTAATAATATATCATAATGTATTTGTTCAGATTTAATCTGATGGGGAAAAACACAGGAGGCAGAAGATTTAAAACATATAGGCTAGGCTATAGATCAAAGACATAAAGACATGACTGTAAACTCACAGTCTGACCCAGTAATAATGTGTTTGGTGATTTGCACCTGAAAAGACATTGAGGTTAAAATACAGTAGATTTTAAAATGTTGCACATCTATTTGTATCTTGACTCAACAGCATTCAGTGACTTTATTTCAGCCACAAATGTAGTAAATTTAAAGACACTGAAATGCTGCACCATTGCTCACTCAGAAATATGAACATATAATCCCCAATATTAGGCTATAGGAGTTATGTTCCACCAGTGCGACCAATCACATCAGTGATAGAGATCATTAGTCATTGATACTACGTGTCTAAAGCTTCATACCCATTTTTAACATTTAAATAATTAGACCTACACATTATGTGCAATAAACATTTGGGAGCTGCTCTAACAGACTGACAGTCTGATCCTTGTGCACAGTGTTATAAAAATAATAAATATAAAAAGGACAGAGGTTTGATTCTGAGCTGAGGGTGAATTCTCGCTGTGTAATATTTGAATGTAAAGACAAAAACTGATGCCCAAAGAAATGACTGATGTGCATGAACTCAGTAACTTAAGACAGTCCTGAGTAACAAACTAATATCCAGCAGGATTTAGACTGTGACAGATGGTAAATCTCCGCTAATGAATGTGCTTCAATACAAGCTTTGACACGGACTGAATGAATGAGGAAATGAAACAGCATGCAAGAGGGAGGAGACAGAGAGAAACTCAGGGTTTATTGAAGAAAACCTGTCAGTGAGCAGGTTATGTTCACAGAGTCTGTTGCCATGGTGACTGACTCAGAGTTTCAGTTACCTCTCTTTCTGGAATGGATAACTCAGAGTTTCCCTCATCTCAGGGTTAACTTACTCTGAGTTTTCACATAACCGCTTTCTGGAATACCCCTCAGATGACTGACACATTGTCTTGCCAATGAAATTCTGAAAACAACGATACCCATATGGAAAAGATATAGATAAATCTTATAAAGTTTGTATCTCTTTTGTCTGAAACTTGTATGTAATGCATACGACAGTGAAACCAGATATAAGGTCCTTATTAAATTTGTATAAAATGAAACTTGTATGACTTGGGTACTTATAAGAACATTATATGACAGTAATTCCACATACAGTATCCTCAGTAGACAAATGTAATATCAAACTTATATGAGTTGGACAATAATCAGTGAAACTCTTGTAAGTATTATAGAAAACACTTACAAGATTTACTTGTGGTGCCACAAACAACATAATCTGATAATTAAACTGAAGGGAAAAGCATGACTGAAAGCAGGTTTTCAACATGTAATGACAAAGGACTGTTAAAATGTTGCTAAGTTTAGCATTTTTGCAAAACCAGGGATCATATTCTTATCTCTAAACAAATTAATTTTCCTAAAATTATTACATGGGTAATATTGTTTAACATTTTAGGAGCAATTATATCCAATAAGTTAGGAAAAATGATTAAATCAACACAGAAAATATTCAAAATCCCTGTCGAATGTATTCAGTGTAACACAGAGATTGAAAAAGACTATTCATCCCATTCCTGTAGAAATAGTTATATATATATATACTGTAGATGCAACTCTTAAGAGGTGGCAGGGACCCAACCCTTCAGCACTGGCATCACAATCAATGCCAAGATCACAGAGCTCCGTGCCAAAAGTAAAGCGTCCCCTTAAATTGTTTGTTGTTTGTTGTTTTTTGTAATTTCAGTACTCAGATTGTTGAAAACAAACACACTGTTCCATGTGAAATGATTATTGTTCAGCAGTGGTAAATATTAGTCAATATAAGTGACTATGCCTAATTTGTTTTGCGAATAAAGTTCATTGAATTAAAAATTTGCCTAACAGACATTTTTTCAGTATTACAGGTAATGAAAGACAATATTTACAGACTGCATTTATATAATTTGAATGGTAGAAAGTAGTTGTTCTGGGAGCTGACCAAGCAGTTAGTGCATTGCTAGTTCGTTACATAGTTTGATCCAATTGCAGTAGTAAAGGGACAAATTAAGTCTTGTCACTTTCATATGTGAGTCATGTGTTTCTTATGACAGAAGCTTATATGACACTGACTGTATAGATTCATATGTATATAAAGTATGTATTTTTTATAACCCTATTTCAAATTTCATAGGCTGACATTTAGGAATTCTTATAGAAAAAACATAAAGAAAACATTTTTATTTGTTCATATATGTAAAGCATATGTCTTTAAAACAGACATATAGGAAAAACTGCAAAAATTATATGTAACATGTATGGAAAACATACTTTGACATGTACTTTCCTTATATACCGCATTCATAGATTTCACATGATTCTTATGTAATTCTTTTTATTTTCTTGTATGAAAAAAATGCAAAAGTGGCCACTTTCAAGAGTAAATCATATAAGCCTTATATGATGCACAATACAAAAAACATAAACTGAAGGTGATGGAACTTTTAAGTTTTTTCAATTTTTTTTCCATATGGGTATGCCGCTTGACGTGACGTCATCAACGCTGAAACGGCCAGTCGCGTGCGTAAGGGAAACTATAGAATCGTGCGTAATGCGCTAAGAGCGCAGAAAGTGAGTGAGAGTGAGTGCGGTGGGAGTTTGAGTGTTTTACAGAGTTTTAGAGTTAAAAATGGCGAAAATGATGCCAAAAAGTAAATACACTGCAGAAGAAGCTGCAGCGCTGGTCTACTGGCAATGCGAGAGGAGTCTATAGCCTACTTTTGCTGGGTTTTCCAGTGTTTACAAAAAGCAAAACGTCTACACACGCTAATTTTGGTGGAAAAGAGGTATTAGTTAGGTATTGACCTCTGCAGGAATCAGCACCAGTTGGTGGCACCAGTGAGTTCAACTAAATGATGACACATTGTTGCAAACAGGAAGCTCTTTGAACGTTTAGCATGATGTAGCATTAGTGCTGTTTCCTTTTTTCTGTTGGTGACAGACAAAAGGAGGCTACAAAGGTGAGTGCAACACCCCACATGTCATTTTGTGTTATTTAGTGCTGCACTCTGAGGTGTATAAGGTGCAGTGTGTACAGCCACGCTGCAGTAATAGATAGATTTATGACAGACCAGTTTGTTTGGATGCTTGAGCCTTTAATTTTGCATAAGACAAGAAAGAAGAGTTAACTTTGCAGAATATATGTAGATTTGTGCTAAAAGCATTCTTTTCATAACACATTCAGTCTGCTCTCATTAAAGGCACAAGGCCTCAGAGACAATCCAGCTCCTGTTTATGTCACTTGTCGCTTCATTCCTTCAGTAGCGTTACAGCGATAGCAAAGAAAAACTCAGCTCACATGTGAGACTGAGGGTGTAAAGAAAGATGAATATGAAAGCATGCACACAACACAAGTGTTTGCGCTTTTAATGAGTTCTTCATGTCTCTGTGTCAGACTTTGAATAATCATTTCTTCCTGGCGCAGACAGACGGTAACTTCTTGAGGCATCTGGTGTCATTCCAGCACTTGTTAGCTGCAAGCAAAAAAGAAAAGAAAAATAAGTTGGTTGAGTCAGTGAATGTGACACAAACAAAGACCTCAGACTGTTGATGTGATCAGTGACTCCTAACTGACACATTTAGGTGACACAACACTATGGTCACTGATAAGATACAAATCATTGTCAAAACATAAATGGTGTAATACTGTGAACTGCTAACCACCAACTGATCTGATAAAACCAAAGAATATCTGACTCAGAAAGACATTCTTTGCTCAAGACATTTATATCTGAGCTGTTTGTCAGAAATCCGTCATGAATAATTTTAACAATAAAAACTGACTTTATTAATTGGAGAGGGCTGCTGTCAGTCAAAGAAAATCTTGGTCAACTAAACTCATCGTATTCTTCAGCCAGCTGATTGGTCGCTGGGAAGAAAATCTTCATGTTATCTCTAGATGAACTAAATCTACCTGACAGTGTTGTGTGTCATCCAAAGCATTTTGAAGCTGCGACCAGCAGCTCTATCTCACTCTGTCGGTTTCACAAAATGTCTCCACTGTTTGGTGGTCACAGTTTTTGCCCTAGGAGGCTGAAATTCGGTGTGGAGGTCGCAGCTACTGTGAATTCATGCTTGTTTTTTCTGAGGCCAGCGCTGTAATGAGACTCAGGAGTGCTGTGTGTTTACACTCTGCTACAAACCTCAGTGTCTTTATGAGGCCCTGAGCGTCTTCACTTTTCTTCACTAAGCCATGCATGTTGCTGTTTTCTCTCTGGTCACAGAGATTTGAAAAATGTTTAACTTTGGGTAAAACGCTGCCCTCGTCACTTTTTACCATGGACTGTAGAAGAAATGGACGTGGCTACAGTGACGTCACCCATTTGTTTGTGGTTTTGAAGCCTCATGTTTGACACATCAGCCGTCACCATCTTGGTGTTTTGGAGCCAGAGGTGAACATAGTTGGGCAAGAGGCTGGCGCTGTGTGAGTGAGGGGTACGTGGATCTGACTGAGAGGCCGAGGACACTATCAGCAGACAGTCTGTCACTCAAAGTGGTCGGCTCTTAATTATGTGGCTATTGCTGGCACAGAGCCATAAAAATGCTTTG
This sequence comes from Cromileptes altivelis, assembly GCA_013133815.1. Lineage (NCBI taxonomy): Eukaryota > Metazoa > Chordata > Actinopteri > Perciformes > Serranidae > Cromileptes > Cromileptes altivelis. The sequence continues at coordinate 4,479,900 of CM023153.1, read as the reverse complement.
GTCGACACACAGTCTTATGACAGTAACACCAGTGACTGTCCGACCAATGAGAATTTGGTGGGACAAGAGCACATCAACCAACTGACCAGAAGATGTCAGCACGATATATTTCTGAGTTAACTCACTGTGTTCCTTCCTATTTTATCATTAGCATCACTGCTGCAGTTAGCACTATGTTGTTTTACCTGAGAAATTCATCTGCAGACAAAACTGCCCTCCAACAACACCGTAATTAGGCTCTCCACTACACCACATCCGGTAGTTGAAAGGTGTGCCATCACTCCAGAACCAGTGATGCTCCTGGAAGAAAGAGTAAAACAAGATATTACATAAAATTAAAGGAGAAAAATGTGGAAAAAAGTTGTTGTTTTTTAAAAGAACATTAAAAAAAGATTCCATACACCCTGTGCCCACAGCACCCTGTACACACTGTCTCAAGTGAAGTGACATAGTGGTGTGATTAGTCACTGCAAAGTCACAAAAGTAGAGTTCATGTAAAAGTAATGTGATACCATCTTTTATAACAGCTTGCCCATAATGATAAATGATAGTAATGATAGTGTTTGCTCACATTAAACTTAAATATAATAGATATATAATGTAGTATAAAATGTAATTAAACACTATAACATGTTGACACAATGTAGTACAATATGTTAATATGTTAAACTAGTCCATACCCACTGAGTGCACAGCTGCCCACGTACAGTTTCACATGGTGTGTGTTTGGGATACAGGTCATAGGAAACTGCAGATTAAATAGTCAACTGGACCCATTAAGAAGAGCAATGTATTCAGACAGAGTGTTTGTGAATTTGATAGTACGATTGCAGCCACAGCGATCGGTCACATTTTAGCCAGTTTTAAGCATTTTTCTGTTGTTATAGCGCCACCCAGTTGCCAATTAGAGTTAAATTTCTCCAGTCACCTTGAGGCGTCCTGTTCTACATATCTACCAAGTTTAGCAAAAAAAGTTATGGGTTCATGAGGCAAATGTGTTCCTCATGAGGAGAGGCATCTCTGTGCAAAGTTTCATGTCTCTACCACATACGGGGCATGAGATATGCCCATTCAAAGTTTGCAATTTCAATGGGTTGCTATAGCGCCCCCCTTTGGCCAATTGATGTAATATTGCTTCATTGGCATCCTCCCATGACCCTCTACCACTGTGCCAAATTTCACATGGATTGACCAAGTCAGTGAGGAGAAAAACGTGGAACAGACACACACACACACACTGACAGGGTTTTTGTCATTATATAGTAAGATATGTATTTGGTGTGTAATATTTCCAAGTTGTGCAATGATGAATAAAATACCCTTTCTACATCACAGCCTCCAATCCATGTCAGTGTATTCGAACGAGTGGCTCTCAGAATCACATCCTGAATGTCACGGTACTCCTCGATGTTGTGAACAGACGCAAGGTGTCCACCCAGTCGCTGACAGTTTCTCTGCAGTGGAGACAAACAGAGAGACAGACGGACAGAGAGGAGTTATCAAGGAAAGTAAGAATTAAGACCCCAGGTCACCAAATGTCCATGTGTATGCAAACAAAATGAGCTTGTTGTAAAAGCCTCCCGAGCAGTGATGGGAATAACAGCGTTATAAATAACGGTGTTACTAACGGTGCTACTTTTTTCAGTAAGGAGTAATCAAAAAAGTTACTGTCTCCCCCGTTATAACGCTGTCATGGTTACTCACAATAAAATGTGCTGTTAGTCGGCTTTACTTGAGTTCACTGAAGCTGCTTTCACTCAGACCAGCTCCTTGTCAGTGGAGCTTGAAAGTGTTTCTTCTTTGGTGAGGGCAGGTGAGGTGGATGCATAAGTGATGATGATTGGTTTAGGGAGAGTAAAATTTCTACTCACTTACTAACTCAGTTACTTTTTGGGGAAAGTAACTAGTAACTATAACTAATTACTTTTTTTAAAGTAACATTCCCAACACTGCTCCTGAGTCAAAGTCACCAACATTACCTCAGCTCTAGCCCAGGTCATAGGTGTTGCAATGTAGCGGTAACCATGACCTCTGCACTCAGACCAGCCCGAGGGACAAGCTGTCGATGTCTTGACCAGGGGACTCTCTGTGGAGAACCATTAGAGTTTGGTTAATGTGGGGTCTCCAGGGAAAGTCTCCATACTATATTAAATAGATTCATTTTGATGGCACGAAGAAGCTACAACATGACATAATATTACATGACACAACATAAATATAATATACGTGACTTAACATAACACAATATTACGTAACAAGACAAAATAACAATACATCATCAATTAATATATACGTAATATAATATACAACATCAACATAAAAGGAGCTGGAAAGTTTGACACTGCAGTTATTGACTTGGACTGTTTGTGTTTATTAACATGTGTACCGTATGTATTATACTCACCAGCCGCTCTGGTCAGACATAAAACATTAACATAAACATAAAAAAATTGCAACAGCCTACAAACAATGGAATACATAACATAGCCCTATATGAGTAATAAAAAGCAATATAAGGTAATAGGATATAAAATAAGATAAAGTTACATTAGCATCTGACACAAAGCTTTTATCAGGAGAAACTGCTCATTGACATGAAACACAGGTGAAGTCATCACAGCAGAGCATCATAACAACCACATTCTGCTGAAGTGAAAATCTTAAAGCCACTCGCCTGTTTCATCTTGGATAGTTTCCTCTGGAGGAGCTGGAAAGTTTGACACTGCAGTTATTGACTTGGTCTGTTTGTGTTTATTAACATCTGTACCGTATGTATTATACTCACCTGGGGCCTGTATCACGAAGCGAGATCAACCTTTCCTGGGTTACCCAGACCTATCCTGGGTTGACTAACCCTAACAATGGCAATCAGGATAATCGGTATCACGACGCTGGATATCAACTGGGTAACTCAACCCAGGATTGCTTTATCAAGAGCCGTGAACGCATATGCAGCGGACCAATCACAATCATGAGAGAAGCGCAGCGTCACTGAGCGTCCTCTCTCACAGAGTGCCGTATGTGAGGGGGAAAAGGTATTTCTCTTTAGGATCAGAGATTAATTCTACTAAAATATGAGGAAGAGAAAAGCAACATTACAGAAAAGGCCAACACCGTGGCAGCTGCAGGAGGAGGAAACATGCGTGGCAACACATAACGGGATGAATAATGTTTAGTTTTAGTTTAGATTAGTTTATTTGCACATAATGTTAAAATAGACAGTATAAAATGTACAAGATTAAAAAAATAAAAGTACCGGAGAGGTTAGAAGCCACTAAAAGCTTATCAAAGAAATTCCCCTGTCAAAACATCAATGAAATCACATAATAGAGAAGAAAAGAAACGGGTGAGGAAAGAAGAAAGGGAGGAGAGAGGGGAAAATCAAGACAAAACAAGGCAACAATTAAAATGATGTGTAGGTTAAATTACTCATCACTGGTTCAAGTAGCTACAGTACCTGTACCTGTACATCTGACACTGATCACACCCTTGAATCCCATGAAATCAATGCTGCGCAGATGAATTACGTGTATTACAATTATTGTCTAACATCACTGCGTCTGATAAACTGGTCTTCTTTGTCATAACGTTATATATGCTACAATACAGCTTAAAGCTGACGCCACAATTAAATCATATCAACACCAAATTGATAGTCTGAATAAAATCATCCTGATATTGAGCTGTGTTAGAAATTAACAGCTGCGCAAAAATATACCTAGTGTCCCTCTTTAAAAAACAAAAAGGAAAATCCCTCAAACACCATGAAGTGTAGACATGATAGGCTACTTTCCACATTTCCAGCAGCAAAGCTGTCAGTTAGGCCCATTATCTTTAACAGGGATCATTTCCTCCAACAAAACAAAATGTTGGCACTAATTAATGGTGCTATTAAGTGTCCGCAAATGATCAGTTTCTTTCTTATGAAGGGGTGGGATGAAATTTCGACTTCTTTCCACTCCTTTGTGAACAATCTTTTCATTGTCTGTTGTTGTTGCTTTCTTTTATTTTTTTCATGTTCAAAATGAACTTTCAAATCAAAATCAATCAAATGAATTAAACTTCCCGTCATGACTGGGCTGCATTTCTGCCAGCGGAGTCATTTTTTTCCGAACAGCTGATTGGCCAGTGGGTGGTGCGTTTTATAGGATCAGATTCAACCCTGAACTTACCCTGCTCCAGAGCAGGATAGCCGTTCAGAGTAAGTTACCATGGTGATCTACCCCGATAAGAACTGAACCGGCTTCGTGAGACCGAAAACCCAGGGTTAACCCTGAAGTTACCTCGCTGAGACATTAATCCTGCTTTGTGATACAGGCCCCCGCTGCTCTGGTCAGACATAAAAACATTAACATAAACATAAAAAAATTGCAACAGCCTACAAACATTGGAATACATAACATATCCCTATATGAGTAATACAAAGCAATATAAGGTAATAGGATATAAAATAAGATAAAGTTACATTAGCATCTGACACAAAGCTTTTATCAGGGGAACCCCTCATTGACATTAAACACAGGTGAAGTCATCACAGCAGAGCATCATAACAACCACATTCTGCTGAAGTGAAAATCTTAAAGCCACTCACCTGTTTCATCTTGGGGAGTTTCCTCTGGAGGAGCTGGAAAGTTTGACACTGCAGTTATTGACTTGGACTGTTTGTATTTATTAACATCTGTACCGTATGTATTATACTCACCAGCCGCTCTTGTCAGACATAAAACATTAATATAAATGTAAAAAAAATTGCAACAGAATACAAACATTGGAATACATAACATAGCCCTATATGAGTAATAAAAAGCAATATAAGGTAATAGGATAAAGTGAGAAGATAAAGTAAAGTTACATTACTATCTGAAAGAAATCATCATCACAGCAGAGCATCATAACAACCACATTCTGCTGAAGTGAAAATCTTAAAGCCACTCACCTGTTTCATCTTGGGGAGTTTCCTCTGGAGGAGCTGGAAAGTTTGACACTGCAGTTATTGACTTGGTCTGTTTGTGTTTATTAACATGTGTACCGTATGTATTATACTCACGAGCCGCTCTGGTCAGACATAAAAACATTAACATAAACATAAAAAATTGCAACAGAACACTAACACTGGAATACATAACATAGCCCAAAATGAGTAATAAAAATCAATATAAGGTAATAGGATATAAAATAAGATAAAGTTACATTAGCATCTGACACAAAGCTTTTATCAGGGGAAACTGCTCATTGACATTAAACACAGGTGAAGTCATCACAGCAGAGCATCATAACAACCACATTCTGCTGAAGTGAAAATCTTAAAGCCACTCACCTGGTTCATCTTGGGGAGTTTCCTCTGGAGGAGCTGGAAAGTTTGACACTGCAGTTATTGACTTGGACTGTTTGTGTTTATTAACATCTGTACCGTATGTATTATACTCACCAGCTGCTCTGGTCAGAACCATCATGGCACAAACAAGTGCAGACACAATCAGCATCTTCATGGTGACGGTGACTACGAGAGACAGACGTGTTACTGAGACTTGTTTAGAGAACAGCCGTACTGACTGTCAGTCCTGTGAACAAAAGTCAGAGGATGATAAAGTTTGGTGCAAACCTGCTGCAGGACTTTCTTCTCTTCTTCTCTTCTTCTCTTCTTCTCTTCTCTTCAGAGTGTCTGTAGCTTCAGCGGACCCTGTGAGGATGTGCGGATGAAGATGATGACCAGTTCTTATACACTGTGCAGACAAAGGTTAAAATATTTACCAAAGATGTTGTCTTAATAGCTGTTATTCCTTCCTTGGAAATTCTCTCAATACTTAAGTGCAAAGCCAGAGAGCATAACCAAAACATTAAACAAGTCAGCCACATCAAGACACGCCATCATACCACAAAGTGTCAGGGTCATATCCAAGGCTTATTACTGGTTTAGTGGAACAGCTGTAAAATAACTCACAGGAAACAATGACAGTATCATCATATGTCAAGTTCACATTCAAATGTAGAGCAAATTCTAACTGAATGTCCAAAAAACAGCAACAAAAAATACAATTTAATGTCCGTTTCCATCCATTAGTATTGTGTGAATATAAGAACTTTGTTAGTGTGACTCACAGGATGTAGACTGTGGTTATAAGCCTGCCATTAGCTGCCTATGTCAGACAGAACTCACCTCACATTCTGTTTGTGTTACCGTTTTCAAAATCCCCATCACTACACGAAACAACAACAACCTCCAAGCTAAAAACCCACACACTAGTGACGGCCAAATGAAGTATCAAGAACCATTTTCTTTATTTTCTGAGCCCACTAGATGGTGCCCTCTGCAACCAAGGGTTGAAAGCACACTGACCTGCAGTCTGTAGTCATCAACGTCGTCAGAAACCAAAAGCTACCTTTCATGGAGGTATGATATTCTGCCCGGTGGCCGGATGGCACCTACTGTATCATGACAGTATGATATGCGGCCAGACAATATCAGTTCATAACGTGGCTGGACACCACATGGGTATCATACACCATTGCACTGTTGCTTGGCAGAATACACCACAGCCCCTGTAGACCAGACCAGTAAACCCTGCCTACTAATGGAGTGACACCTGTTTTCAGTTTTCTCATTTTTTCCCTTCTCTCTTTCGTGTACAGTGGCTGTTCAAGAGTGATTCCATGCGTGAATATCTACCCCGTTGACCACTGGTAACACTACTCATTCCATTATCGGTAAAGAGACATGAACCTTTTCCTCTCAACATAGGTGCTTTAAGTCTCCACCATGTTCTCTAAGTGATATCTAGAGGGTTACTCAGCCAGCCAAAGTAATATCCAGGAAGTACCTGTCCCTCCATAACAATGTACTTTAAACATGTTTTATGATTGATGGATAGATCATTTTCTGTAGATAAGAGCTGGTCTTTGGTTTTTGAACATCTACGCACAGGCTGACACTGAGAAGGAAGAAGAGAAGATAATCCACCAGCAGGTTTGCTTCCCTTTATCTCTCTCTCTTTACCTCTTTTTATGTTTCTGCACTGGCAGTAGCCCTGGATGGAGGCATTATGTTTTTGGGTTGTCCATGTGTCCATCCGTAAGTTTGTCTGTCCATTCTTGTGAACACAATATCTCAAGAACGCCTCAAGGGAATTTCTTCAAATTTGGAACAAACGTACACTTGGACTTGAAGTGAACTGATTGATTTTTGTGGTTAAAGGCCAAAGGTCTCTGTGACCTTCTTCATCTTACTCTTGTGAACACAATATGTGCTGACGTATTGCGGTAAGCAAGTTGTGTCATTTCTGGTGTTTCTGTGACAGCGTCTCTGTACTGCTCTGGTGAATTCTGCTACCCTGCTTTCTCACCTCAGTTGCTTTAAACGTCTACTTCAAGTCTTAACCCACACTGGTTCTGTTTAAGCACTTATAGCTCTCCTTCTTTCTGCGACCTTCTCGCTAATCTCCTAGCTGTTGTTTGCACGCTCTTAGCGTTGTTAGCTACTTTAGCTTAGCCATGGCTTCCCCTTCTCCTGCTCTTTCTCGCCCGGTGTGTCACATGTTCAGTTATGCCTCTGCCTCCTTTAGCGACAGTGGTAATTGTAATAAGTGTAACTTATTTGCTGCGTTGGAGGCGAGGCTTAGTGAATTAGAAGCGCGGCTCCGCACCATGGAAAACCATTCAGTAGCTGCGGTAGTTAGCCAGCCCCCTGTAGCCGGTGCGGAGCCACATAGCATAGCTTTAGCCTCTGCTAACTGTCCTCCGGCAACTCCCGTTCAGCCGGGAGGTTGGGTTACGGTCCGCCAGAAGCACAGCTCCAAGCCGAAGCCCACGGCTCACCACCAGCCTGTTCACGTTTCCAACCGCTTTTCCCCACTCAGCGACACACCCGCTGAGGATAAAACTCTGGTCATTGGCAGCTCTATTCTGAGGAACATGAAGTTAGCAACACCAGCGGCCATAGTCAAATGTATCCCTGGGGCCAGAGCGGGCGACATCGAGTCAAATTTAAAACTGCTGGCTAAAGCTAAACGTAGATTCAGTAAGATTGTTATTCACGTCGGCGGCAATGACACCCGGTTACGCCAATCGGAGGTCACTAAAATTAATATTGCCTCGGTGTGTGAATACGCAAAAACAATGTCGGACTCCGTAGTTTTCTCTGGACCCCTCCCAAATCTGACCAGTGATGACATGTTTAGCCGCATGTCATCATTTAATCGCTGGCTGTCCAGGTGGTGTCCAGCAAACGATGTGGGTTTCGTTAATAATTGGCAAACTTTCTGGGGAAAACCTGGACTTATTAGGAGAGACGGCATTCATCCCACTTTGGATGGAGCTGCTCTCATTTCTAGGAACCTGGCAAACTCGCAGTCCTAGAGTCGCAGTCCTAAACGCCTCTCTGAGCTTCTAGTTCAGTTACCCAGCCATAGTTTTCATAGTTTTATACAAACGGTGTCTGTCCCCCGACCACCTAAATTATTTAAATCTAAAATTAAACAAAGAGGAGTTGTGCATAACAACCTCATAAAAATGAAAACCTCTTCTGTGACAGAAAGACAAAACAGGAGAATTAAATGCGGACTGTTAAATATCAGGTCTCTGTCGTCTAAAGCAGTGTTAGTAAACGAATTAATATCAGATAATCATATTGATTTACTTAGTCTCACTGAAACCTGGCTGTGTCAAGATGAATATATTAGTCTCAATGAATCCACTCCTCCCAGTCATAATAATACCCACATTCCTCGAGGCAGCGGCCGAGGAGGGGGAGTTGCAGCCATTTTTAACTGTAGTCTGTTAATCAGCCCTAAACCTAAACTAGATTATAATTCATTTGAAAGCCTCATTCTTAGTCTTTTACACCCGACCTGGAAAACCTCGCAGCCACTTTTATTTGTTATAGTGTACCGTGCTCCTGGCCCGTATTCTGAATTTGTATCTGAATTCTCAGAGTTTTTATCCAGTTTAGTTCTTAAATCAGATAAAGTTATTATTGTAGGCGATTTTAACATTCATGTCGACGTTGATAATGACTCCCTGGCTACCGCGCTTATCTCATTAATAGACTCCATTGGCTTCAGTCAGGGTGTACATGAACCCACTCACTGTTTTAACCATACCCTCGATCTAGTTCTGACGTATGGAATTGAAATTGATAACCTAAAAGTCTTTCCACAGAATCCCTCGCTATCGGATCATTATCTGATTACTTTTGATTTCTTTTTACTCGATTACACGCCACTCAACAACAGTTACTATACTAGATGTTTATCAGATAGTGCTGTCGCGAAATTTAAGGAAAAGATTACTTCATCGTTAAATTCTATACCAATACCTTCAGTAACAGAGGTTTCCCGTGCCGACTTTAACCTCTCCCAAATTGATAATTTTGTCGATAGTGCCGTAGGCTCGCTGCGAACAACACTCGACTCTGTAGCTCCTCTTAAAAAGAAGTTAAAAAAGCAAAGAAAGTTCGCTCCTTGGTATAACTCTCAAACCCGTAGGTTAAAACAAATATCGCGAAAATTTGAAAGGAATTGGTGATTAACCAAACAGGAAGAATCTCGTTTAATCTGGACAGACAGTCTCAAAACCTATAAGAGGGGCCTCCGCAATGCCAGAGCAAACTATTACTCAGCATTAATAGAAGAAAACAAGAACAACCCCAGGTTTCTTTTCAGCACTGTAGCCAGGCTGACTGAGAGTCAAAGCTCTATTGAGCCTTGTATTCCTTTAGCCCTTAGCAGTAATGATTTTATGAGCTTTTTTAATGACAAAATTCTAACTATTAGAGGCAAAATTCATGACCTCCTGTCCTCATATAGTACCTATCTAACCTCAAACACAGCTGTAGAACCTAATATATATTTAGATTGCTTCTCCCCAATTTCTCTTCAAGAATTGACAGCAGTGATTTCTGCTTCTAAATCAACAACGTGTCTCTTGGACCCCATCCCAACTAGGCTACTTAAGGAGGTCTTTCCTACAGTTAACACTCATATATTAGATATGATCAATATATCCTTATTAACAGGCTATGTACCACAGTCTTTTAAGGTAGCTGTAATTAAACCTCTACTAAAAAAGCCCACCCTGGATCCAGAGGTGTTAGCCAACTATAGACCAATATCTAATCTTCCCTTTATGTCAAAGATCCTTGAGAAAGTAGTCGCAGACCAGCTGTGTGATTTTCTCCATGATAATAATTTATTTGAGGAATTTCAGTCAGGATTTAGAGTGCATCATAGCACTGAGACAGCACTAGTTAAAATTACAAATGACCTTCTGATTGCTTCAGACAAGGGACTTGTCTCTGTACTTGTTTTATTAGATCTTAGTGCGGCGTTTGACACAATTGACCATCAAATTCTACTGCAGAGACTGGATCACTTAATTGGCCTAAAAGGTTCTGCACTGAGCTGGTTTAAATCTTATTTATCTGATCGTTTTCAATTTGTTGACGTTCGTAATGAATCATCCTTACGTACCAAAGTTTGTTTTGGAGTTCCGCAAGGTTCTGTGCTCGGACCAATCCTATTTACTCTGTATATGCTTCCTTTAGGTAACATCATTAGAAATCACTCTATAAATTTCCATTGTTATGCGGATGATACACAGTTGTATTTATCGATGAAGCCAGAAGAAAGTAATCAATTAACTAAACTCAATAACTGCCTTAAAGACATAAAAAATTGGATGAGCACCAATTTCCTGATGTTAAATTCAGACAAAACTGAAGTTATTGTTCTTGGCCCCAAACAACTCAGAGACTCTTTATCTGATGACATAATTTCTCTTGATGGCATTGCTCTGGCCTCTAGCACTACCGTAAGAAACCTCGGAGTAATATTTGATCAAGATTTGTCTTTTAATTCTCATTTAAAACAAACCTCACGGACTGCATTTTTTCATCTGCGTAATATTGCGAAAATTAGGCCTATCCTGACCCGAAAAGATGCAGAAAAATTGGTCCACGCTTTTGTTACCTCAAGGCTGGATTACTGTAACTCTCTATTATCAGGTAGCTCCAGTAAGTCCCTAAAAACTCTCCAGCTAATTCAGAATGCAGCAGCACGTGTACTAACAGGAACTAAGAAACGAGATCATATTTCTCCTGTTTTAGCTTCTCTGCACTGGCTCCCTGTAAAATCCAGAATTGAATTTAAAATCCTACTGTTAACTTATAAAGCTCTAAATGGTCAAGCTCCGTCATATCTTAGAGAGCTCATAGTGCCATATTATCCCACCAGAACACTGCGCTCTGAGAACGCAGGGTTACTCGTGGTCCCTAAAGTCTCCAAAAGTAGATCAGGAGCCAGAGCCTTCAGCTATCAGGCTCCTCTCCTGTGGAATCATCTTCCTGTTACGGTCAGGGAGGCAGACACCGTCTCCACATTTAAGACTAGACTTAAGACTTTCCTCTTTGATAAAGCTTATAGTTAGGGCTGGCTCAGGCTTGCCCTGTACCAGCCCCTAGTTAGGCTGACTTAGGCCTAGTCTGCCGGAGGACCCCCCTATAATACACCGGGCACCTTCTCTCCTTCTCTCCTTCTCTCTCTCTCTCTCTCTCTCTCTCTCTCTCTCTCATATTCTATTACTGCATCTTGCTAATTTGGCCATTCTGGATGTCACTAACTCGGCTTCTTCTCCGGAGCCTTTGTGCTCCACTGTCTCTCAGATTAACTCATATCGCAGCGGTGCCTGGACAGCGTGACATGTGTGGTTGTGCTGCTGCCGTGGTCCTGCCAGATGCCTCCTGCTGCTGCTGCTGCCATCATTAGTCATTAGTCATACTTCTACTGTTATTTTACACATATGACTATTGTCACACATGTATACTGTCACATATTAATACATACTTTCAACATATTGTACCACAGTAACCAGAACTATAACTATAATATTATTACTTTCATTAATGTTGTTGTAAGCTACTGTCATTACCTGCATCTCTCTCTCTCTCTCTCTCTCTCTCTCTCTCTCTCTCTCTCTCTCTCTCTCTCTCTCATTGTGTCCTATAGATTACTGTTAATTTATTATGCTGATCTGTTCTGTAGGACATCTATTGCACGTCTGTCCGTCCTGGAAGAGGGATCCCTCCTCAGCTGCTCTTCCTGAGGTTTCTACTGTTTTTTTTCCCCCGATAAAGGGGTTTTTTTGGGGAGTTTTTCCTTATCCACTGTGAGGGTCTTAAGGACAGAGGGATGTCGTATGCTGTAAAGCCCTGTGAGGCAAATTGTGATTTGTGATATTGGGCTTTATAAATAAAAAATAAAATTGAATATCTCAAGAACACCTTGAGGTAATTACCTCAAATTTGGGACTGCTGAGATAGTGCCCTCGGCTCATCAGTCAGCTCCACCCCTTGCTCCTCAACAGAATCGGCTTCTTTGCCAAACGTGGTCATTAATTGTCTTTACAGTTAATGGTAAAAAGTGACAGTGAAGAGTGTAGCGTTTACACGAAGTTCAACATTTTTCAACTCTCTGCAACCAGAAACAAAACCGAGACGTGCATCACTGAGTCAGGAATGATGAAGTTTCTCAGGGCCTCATCATGCTGCTGCTGTCTGTAGTGGAGTGTACATACACCGCACTCCTCATTGCAGCACTGGGCTCAGAAAAAAAATAATGATTTGCATGACACACAACTCTGCCAAGTAGTTCATCCAGAGATAACATGAAGATTTTTTTCTCATCGACCAATCAGCTGGTTGAAAAACAAAAAGCAGAATTTAATTTGTCCAGAATTTTCTTTAATTGACTGCAGCCCACAAATATACTGATGATTTTTTTTTACACTTTCCAAGTAATAAATATAATTTTTAGTGTAAAAATTATTTATAAAGAATTTCTGACAACAGCTCAGACATAACTGTCTTGAGCAAAGGATGTCTTTCTTTCCAGAAACTACATTCAGTTAATCAGTGCAGTTTGGTTGCTGATTTGGCTGCTGATCAACACCATCAACAGTTGAAGCAACAGCAGATACTTGAAGGCAATAAATTCCTGACTGCCTGAGTGCTGCAATGTGCATCAGAATCCATATTTTGCCTGAGAATAATCATGTTTTTACATGTTTTAGTGTCAAAGTAGTCAAAGTTGTAATTCAACATACGTAATGGTGCCAAGTTGCCAAAATTTAAACAAATATAGTCTAAACTCAAGTTATATTCCACAGCTATCTCATCACCACTCCATGCAACAGAAGACTTCCTGTTTACATCCACCAAACCATCACGTGCACTGTAGTTCCACAACTTGGATCATGGTTATATTCACTAAATAGTATTAGGTCATAGAGTAATGTTATGATTTACAAAATCCGTTCATATAAACTTTCATCATGTTGTATCATCTATATATTTTTTAACAGTAGGAAAGTTTAGAGTTTTCCATCAACATTTTTCTTTTATTCCTGGAATGCTGACATGGTTCCAAATGGCTCACCAGTCATGTTTCCATCAACCTATTTTTACTTGCATTTTGAAATATCGCATTACAATGTATGGAAATAGCGAAATTCGATAAAACTTCTTAAGTTGCACAAAAAAGTTTTTACACTCGTGCGACATGGTTTTTGTCCTACTTGAAAAAGAGTTCATGTGAAGTGACCGTTTGGGGATGAATAAAGTTATTATTCTTCTTCTGTGGAAGTGTTCAGAGGCTTCCTGGTGCAGATGTGCGTAGACTCACAAGCAGGTCTTTAGACGCTTTGCTTAACTAAAGACTGATGTCTTTCGCCCTGATTTTGTGTTTGGATGGGTGGATACAATTTCAGAGTTTAAAAAAACTCCCTACGTTGCAGAATCAATAGTAAATCCACAGGGCGGTCCTTCGGTGCCTCGCTGAACTCTTGTCCTCGTAACCATAGTCCAACTGCGTTAAAAGTTTTAAACAAAGAAAAGGGGGAGCGCACATTTCTGGGAGGACGGGCGTTGCTTTGTTGTTGGCCGTTTTCTCCAGTGTGTTCAACACACTTTAGAAAGGAGTGTCCCCAGACTATCTGAAGACGGAGATCTCTGATTGTCTGGTGGCGAGACTAAGATGTGCGTAACTGTGTCGATGTGCAGGGTGTGGCTAGTGAAGGGTTTTTATGCTATTTACTCTGTGCAAATACTTTTTAAGGATGTTGTCTTAATAAGTCTCCTCTCTTGTCTGAAAATTCTCTCAAATCTTCCGTGCAAAGCCAGGGAACAGATTCAAAACAATCGAACAAGTGAGCCACATGTCAGGAGGTTACCATCATCACACCACAAAGTGTAGTGTCAGGGCCATATCCAAGGCTCATTAGTGGTTTAGTGGAACAGTTGTAAAACAACACACAGGAAACAATGATAGTATCATCATTAGTCAAGTTACATTCAAACATAGAGCAAATTTTAACTGAATGTCCAAAAAACAGCAACAGAAAATACAAATTAATGTCTGTTTCCATCCATTAGTGTTGTGTGAATATAAGAAGTTGGTTAGTTTGACTCACAGGATGTAGACTGTGGTTATCAGCCTGCCATTAGCTGCCTATTTCAGACACAATTCTCCTCAGAGCTTAGATCCGGGCCCGCAGACCCAAGCCAGGTCGGGCTGGGAGCCCCACTCCCTCTGATGGGCCCAGGCCGGGCCGGTCAGATATTACGCTTTTTTTTTTTTTTTTTTAAGCTATGATTTGATAATGTTATAGGCTATGTATTGTAGCGACCCTGCAGTAAATGTTCTGTTATAATGTCAATGTTCTGTGAGTTAATGGCATGTTTGGGATTGAATGAGGTGCGGGGTGCGAGTGTGACGGGGATGAGGAGGTGCTGTGTGAGTGCGCGTGCTGGTGTGTGTATGAGCGAGCTGAAGGAGAGAGCAGGAGTGCACAGATGGAGTTACAGCTAAGTTGTTGTTTGTTGGTTGTTTTGGCATAGTTGCGGCCAACAGTAACCTGTACTGTTCAGTAATAAACGGTGGTTTAATTGCCAAATAACTGCGTCATTTTTTCCACATGTCCAATGTTGCAACATTGTGCGCGCACAGCCCTTCACCACCTGCATCCTAAAATAAACACCTGTTTTATTACATAATCATGCTTCCGTGTTGCACCATTTATTGAGATCCTGTATTTCTGTCATTCAGATAACAAGAATTGTGGTTTAATACTCTTAATTATAACAGCTAACTTATTGAAAAATGTTGGGATTAAATCGGGCTTGGGCCCATAATTACAGTTAATTGGATAGCCGGGCCGGTCCCGGACATAACGTGCACGGGCTCAGGCCGGGTCGGGCTGGATTTTTTGGGCCCGATCTAGGCTCTAATTCTCCTCAGTTTCTATCTGTGTGTTCAGAAGCAACCTCCGAGCTAAAAACCTAATTGCTAGTGATGGTCAAATGAAGCCTCGTGAAGCATTGTCTTTATTTTCTGAGTCCAGTAGACGGCGCCCTCTTCAACAAAGGGTTGAATTCACACTAAATTGCTATTCATTTTAATCTTTTTCTTTAAACCAAGAGCGCCAGCTAGTGGGCTCCATCACTGCA